>VYZX01000902.1:0-28180 GCA_013401335.1 Brachypteracias leptosomus
GCAGCACAACCCACTGGTACCTTGTCTCCAGCTCTTAGAAGGCATTACAAAATATGCAGGTGTAAATCATTCCATATATTTTAATTCCATGTATACTAACCAAGGGGATACTCAAGCTCTCCTTTTGTTAGATATTACAGAAAAAAATTTGTTCTTGTCACACAAAGCAGCAGCAACAGCTGGAGAATGGTGGTTTGATCAGATTGGCATTAAGTACAAGTAGAAACCAATTTTTATTTCAGTGAGGGAGGATATAATTGCCTAGTGATGGGGAACTAGATGACCTGAAGAGTCTTTCATTACTTTGAATTTGTTTTGGCTTGTTTTGTAACTTCAAGCACATCACTCCTTTGATTCTCTCTTCCTCTCCTACCTATTTATCTGTTTTATTTACTGGAATTGTAGGCTTTTTAAAACTATGACTGCTTCTTACTATTTGCCTTTAATGCTGGTAAAGCATAAAGTTAATAGGTTCCTAATCTTGTGTGAGGCGTCTTCTTGTTGCCATGATACAAAATGACAAAGTTTCTTTGATAAGACAACGAATAAAGATGATACCTTTCTTTTTCTGTAAGGCAAGTATCAGAAATACATAGGCAGCTATTGCTTAACATTTAATATCTCTACAGGTAAAAGTACCAGCACATATATATAGAATGCATTTAAATTACTATTCTGTGGTGATGCTGGTAGTTTGTGGCTATTATATCTTCAGATACAGAAATGCAGTTTCAGTTCAAGTTTGACACAGCTTTACCTGGTGACACAGAGGAAGTACTGGATTGCCTGCTCTGACCATGTCACTTGTAATAACTGACTTTAATATCTATGCTAATAAAGCTTGCTGCATCCCCTGTATAAGCTTGACACAAGCCCCAGTGGCAGAGAAGGAACAGCTATCTAAATTAAACTGAATATGTCTTGACTGAAAATGAAGGAAATTATATTAACCAGTCACCTGTGGGTACATATCATATGCTACCCTGTACTGAGTTTGCTGGTGTAAGTGTCTGGAATATTAATGTATTTCAAGCTTTGACATAGCAGATAAGGAGTGTCCCTGTCACTGTGAGGAGCCAGATTGGCACTCCATTTTAGCAGTTTACTAAAGTCTTTGTTTTACTTTTTAGCAACTTATTTTACTACAGGCATTTTGTCTATGAAATGTGTGTGACATGGAGTGCAGCTTGTCCTATTGATTTCTACAAGACTGCACTAAAGTTCATGACAGTTACAGTCCTCAGACAGCATATGAAATCTGTTTAAACCAGAGGAAGAATACAGGATTGAAGGGATTTATAGCTGGTTTGAGTTAGGCCAGCCCATGTTTTACATATCAGAAGGCTTTATTTACTTATAGAGAGGTAATCAGTTTATGATTCTGCAAGAATTATATACCAGTGTCTTATATCTTCATAGTGTTGCTATTGTTGAGGTTTTTTTGAGAGTGCCCAGAAGCCTTCATTATAGAGTAGGATCACAACATTGTTTTTTGTTGCACAAATATGGTATGAAAAGGACACAACATCCAGGTGGCCCAGGAGGGAAGAAACAGAAGACTGAATACTCTGATTCTCTTTTCTAGCCATGGAAGTGCTACAAAACCATAGGATAAAATATTGATGCAATGGATTGGGCCATGTATTATATCTCAAACATTTCATAAATTGAAGCTGACTGGTTACATTTTGTGTCAAGCAGACCTGTTGCAGGAATAGACTGTACAATGGGATGAAACAGCTAGAAGTATCAGGCTGTGCAAACTCAAATTTTTCTCTGACTTCTTCAGGCTGTCTTCACTTTACGTCTGATTAATTTGGCTTTAAGTGAGCATAAGAATTTAATCCAAGAAGGATGTAGAACAGAGCAATGATTTGCAAGGCTGTTGCATTGCAGAGCAGATTAGTGCCAAGACATATGAGAGAGATAGAAAAGGAAGACATTAACATCGACTTAAAACAGGCATAGCATAAAGTTCTCAGGCAAGGCAAATCTTGTACATGTTCAAAGTCCTATTAGTAGCTTGAAGCAAATGAATCTCTGCACTAAGGTATAGAAAGAAATATTAATTTACAATACCTTTTCTATGATTTTTCAGTCAGAAACTCTTAACTAAGTACAAGACAACCTTGCCCGATTATATAGAAAAAATGCTCATGCATTGCATTCTTCATGGAATTTTTCCATAAATTTTCCAGCCTAAATGATTCTGTGATTCTACATAAAAGAACATCAGTACTTCTATACCTCGCCTCTCTTTCTTTGAATACTTAGGAGTGTTAACAGCCATCTAGTCCATTATGGTTAAAGATTACAATAGTACACTTTATTGCAATGATAGAAGTTTTTCAATTTTTCTGTCTTTGAGATCGATTTCAGGCTGTATTTTTGTGTGTTTCACACTGCAAATATTACTGTCTCATTTAGCATCGCAATGGAAACCAAAGGTACAGACTAAATCCAGGGAAGCTACTGAACACAGGTCAGGAATATCAACAAAATGGGAAAGCCAGGTTTAATATTCTCTGGTGGTTTATAAGTGTTTATAGAATTTACCCAGTCAGCAGCTTTCGTGATCAGAAGCACTTCATGGAACATTTGTACAATTAACTTGCTATTACACATCAATAAACATCTTCAAGCATCTGTTACCAAGTATTACATTAGATGAGAAATGGTCTTTTATTTACGATTTTACTACCCATAAATTTGAGGTACTCCTTAACATTTGTTGAAATGTCCTGTGGAATTCATATTGAATAGGAACTTTTTTAAGCTCTACTGATCAGATACTTAATTTGCTCTGATTTTATAGATCTTTGATTCCTCACCAGATTGTTTATAAGTTTTAAAGGCCTTTTGCTTTTCACATAAATCTTTATGACTTAATCAAATTGACATCTGTTGCCCTTACCTGCACATAGAATTATATTTCATTTGCTAGTTTTTTCAAATGTTTCTTGGATATTTTTGACATTTTCCTAGGGGTGGTGGTTTCTGGTTTGGAGTTTTTTTCATAGATACTTATTATGTAGATATTTTTAATTCCCCAAGAATCAGGTTACATAATGTCAAAGCAGTGATTTTGCTGTTTAACTGCCAAGGGATGCAACATATCCCCTCTTGTAAATATAGGTTGTTTGGAGTAGTTATCACTGATGTTCCTGCTGAGTAACTACATTAGGATGTTTGCGTGCTTGCTTGTTTTGTGCTAAGTTCCACACCTGGAATTTTACTTTCTGTAGCTGCAGTCATAGTATTATCTCATGATTGTGCCTGGGTTGGCTGTGTTGAGTTCTCAAGCTAGCCTTGCTTGATACATCATGAACAAGGTGCATTCAGTTTTGTCCCTGAGCTTTTTGACAATATGTCCATTTCCTCTTGCTATGTTTCCATGAGACTATAGGAATTGTGCCCATCTGTTGCACTGTGTTACACTGAGTGACAGCAAAGGTAATCTTTAGATTCAATGATACATCTTCATTTAGAACTGGTCTATTCTTCACAGACAACTCTTTTACCCTGCTAGTTTCTGGCAGTCCAGAAACCAAACTTTTCCATGGGCTTTCTGTATTTTATTAGTCAGTTCAGAGAATGTTGTTCTACTGACTGAATGCTTGGTAAATATTTTAATATCACAGGCATCTGTTCATCTAAATATTTTTTTTCCCTATTTTACCCTTCTGTGAAATGGTGCAAGAGAAAGTGCTACAGGAATTTCTCTTCTGGGATTCTGTATTACTTTCACGGAAGATCTTTGTATTTTTGTGATCATGCATTGCAGGCTTGCAGAAGGCAGCAGGCTGTCAGGAATGTTCTCTAAGGAGCTGCTTGGTGTCCAAGCAAGGTGCATACTGTATCCATGAGTTTTCTGCAGCAGTGGTGAATAATACCCTCAGTTAATTTTATTTCACTGCTATCATTGATGTTGAGGTTAGTGGGTTAGTGGGTTTCCTTCCTGCAACAATTCTTGTGTTGTTTTATTGTCACTTGATTTTGAGGTCAGTTCCTGTTTGGGGTGGGAGTTTTATTCAGGTTGATAAATATTTGGTGTGGCCTCAACAGTGCCAAGTAAAAGGGGACGATCAAATCTACAGCTGTAATATACTAATGCTATTATAGGAGAGAGGTTATGTTGTGTTTTGGGTATTTTTTTCCTCTTGGATTTTGTTTTTTACTTGAGGAATTTCCTTGTTTGTTTCTGCAGCACTGCTGTGTATCAGTTGAAGATGACTGCTACAGAAAAGAGAAACTGTCTCTCCTTTGTTGCCTGTTTCATGACAGGGGATTGAATAGCTGGCAGCAGACATGAGCAAATGGCAAAAATGTTATTTTCAGGTCTGAATTCTCCTGCAGAATCTGTACAGTTTTCATTTTGCTCGACTTCCTTTGTTATGTTGCATTGCATTCATGCATTGACACCACCTCTTGAAGACATTTTTTCAGGTGATTAAGAGCTGTTGGCTTTACTCAGTGTAGTGGGTCTGTCTGAGCTGATTTTCCCCATACAGCCTTCATGCTGCAGTACTGGAAGCCAGAAGGTGTTGATAACACACAGCCTTGTTTTGACGGGGTGTGTGTGTGGGGGGGCAAGATTTGGGAGGGGATACAACCCGGACAGCCGACCCGANTATCCTTCATTAGACCATTCAGGTGGTAGAAAAAGATAATATTTTCTGCATCTATATAGAGCTTTTTTACAGAATACTTTAGACATATTTAGTTTAAATACGCACAGCTAAGAACAAAAATATGTAGAGAAACAGAATATATGCTTTCATAAAAGAATTCGAAACAGTTGAACACTTTTGTGCTAATTCAGTGGAAAACCACTCTTTTCCACTTACATTGTTTCATGCTTTCATTTTAACATTCTCTACCAGTATATTAGTATGTGCAAAGCATATTTTTCCTATTGAATCAGGTACTTAAGCAGGTAAAGGACATATATTAGCTCCTGTATGCAACATTTTTTTTTCTTCAGTATGTGAGGTGTATGCATTCCCATTTTTAATGTTAGGTATATAAATGTCAATAAATTTTACAGCCTAATATAGTCTAAAATGTGTTAAGATTACAATAATGTATTCATTCTTGAACTGCTTTCTTCCAAATAAAAATAAATCTTATTTCTGTATCACTAACCACTTAAAAATGTCTACTCATGTACATAGCATAGTTTTACTGTACTAGAAGTTTTGAAATGCTACAATCAACAGTAAGTAAACAGAACTGAATATATTTTCCCCTTTCTTAAAACTCTTCATGTGTATTACATTCTGATTAACTCATAATTTCTTGAAATTTTTCCTTTCTGGTAAATCATATGACTGCTAAACTTTGTGTAGAAATTGGAAATAAACATTTTTATTAGTAGTCACAGCTACAAGGAACAAAATAGCAACAGACTTGTTGGCCTAACAGATAGGCACACTCAGAGAGAAGGCTCCTATTAAACTGCATATTTGCAAATTGCCGCAAAGAGTCCTGGCCACATTCAACGGGTAGTCTAAAGGCAGTCTTACAAACCTGTTCAAATATTTTCTGTTCAGTAGTTGCAATCAATTTTCTAAAAAAAAGTACTAGTAAAATATATAACAGCTAAACATGGAACCTTTTATCTTTCCACATTTTCAGAAGCATTTAAATTTATTTGATATGTGAGTGTTTTGAGTAATTTATTTATATAATGGTGGTGAATAACAAAGATGAGAACTTTTTTCCTTTTTTGCTAGTGATAATGTCTTAAACTGAAAGTCCATGATACAATAATCAGAGACTCTACGAAAGTCTTCACTGAACTTATCTGCTTCGCTGGGCCTGATTCAAAATCTCATAACAGTATTGCCAGTCATGTGCAGCACTCCCGAGGAATCATGAAACAAGTCCTTACAATTATTCCTGTACTGGATGGCTATAATAAAGGTATTTTACTTTCTTGTTGGTATATCAGTTCTTCAGAAAGTAGCCAAAGACTTCACCAGATTTAAGAAGTAATCATAGTTGATTTTGTATGCATGGTTTTAGAAGGGAAAAATAACATAGGCTTATGTTTTTCATAAATTATGAGATTAAGTGGAATGCCAAGAACAATTGGAGCATTAGGAAGTTTCTCATTCCTTTCACCTAGTAATAAGCTTCTCTTAATAGTGATAATTGCAACTTGCATTTGTATTGCAGATTTTAGTTTTGATCCACTCATCTGTCTGCTAAGGGACAGTTCCATTCTGGAAAATGTCTACAAGAAGTTGCTGACTGTTTTTATATTAATACATCTTTCTTTTCAGTTTTTAGTTATGAAATGCGCTTCTTCTGGATATAGTTTCAAATAATATAGTAAATTGTGTCAATAATGAGTTAATTTATGTACAGCATACAGGCGATTCAATTCACACATACATATTCTGTGCAGTCACACAAAGCTGTTTCACAAAGATTTGTGGCTTGCGTATTCAGCTTCCTACTCAGTAAAGATACTTTTAGTTTGTTTTCATAAAACTCTGTTTTAAGTCCCTTACAAATTCATTTGCATGAGCACTTTCTGCCTCACTGTCCATGATTATATTTATTTTGGTGAACAAGGTAAAAATGCGCCATAAACCTTCCATTGCTCTTGTTAACTTACAGCATCTGCTCTGGTAATAAGTACCTGGTTGGATAACTTTGACATCTGGGAATCTTTCAGTTGATGGACTTGCCCTTACTGAGCATGCCAGTGAAGATGATGAAACATTATTAGATCTATTTCACAGTCTTCTTTTTGTAGTCCTATGTACCTTTGCCAAAGTTGTAGCCTGCTGGTGTGACTTATATGCATGGTTTTTCTTATTTGGACAGTTATAAGTTTTATTTTGTAGCATGTGCCAAAACCCAATATATACCTCTGATGCTGTCATGAAAAGCTATAAAGAATATATTTGCTAGTGATATGTAGATTTTAAGGAAGCCAGAATACAGGGAGAGGTTGGCAGGCAGCTGAACTGCAGCTCTCTTTAAATATGTATTATGCTCCTGGTAAGTGTAATTGCCAAAAAGGTTTGTAGCACCATACTGACAAGTTTCACTTCAAGGACTACATCCCTTTAATGTAAAAAATAGAGTGGAAGCTGGTGAGTTTCAATCAAAACTGCATCACAGGATTTACGGACAGTTTCAGATAATTGTGATTTCTGTCCAGAAAGCATGCAGAAAAGAAAGAAACAGAAAAAGTAATAAGGCTTTATTCCTTGTCAGGACTATTTGTTTTGCATAATATCATCTCTCCATTCTCAACAAGCATTTGCAAGTCAGTCTGAAAAGATGAAAAGCAGCCAAGCAGTATTAGAGCTGTCACTTCTGGGAACTTTTCTCCCCTGAGAAAAAGACCTTTTTCTCCATCTTATTTTGAATTGGTGAATTGAACTGACATGTAATCTTTGATTCCAGCTATAGTTGAAATGTGTAGGTGTGCATGTTTTTGTGTGTACACATGTGTAGGGAACGGGTGAGTTACGTATAACTCCACATATAAGCCTGCATAAGTTTATTTAGAAACATACAATCATACAATGCCAACTTCTGCATTGAACCAAATCAATATACAGTATTTTGCATTGGGACCTTCAGGTAAAATACACTTTCTCCGTGATTAATTTTTTTGCATTCTATAGTTAGTTTCTCTTTTACAACCATAACCTCAAGCCACAGGACTCAGCTTTCAGACTGATGTGCTCTGATCCTGATGCCAATGTCATCTCCATTCATTCTATGAAAATTAAAGTTCTTGTTATACAATTAATTCAAGTTTGGCATGGTTTTACTGCTTGTCTTACAAGTTAATGTCCAAGCATTAGCAAATAGGATATCAACGAAATGTAAAATGTAAATCTGTGTTTCTTAGGTATCATCCCATTCTACATATTTTGCTGGTTTTTGTGAAGCTGAGTATCATGTTGAGAGAGAGCAGATATCAAAACTTAGTGGATTTCAACCCATTTAGATAGCCAGCTCACTTTGACTCTTCCATTAGGTGGCTTATCTCAGGGAAGATTAATCCACCAGCTATTTTTTAAAGGTTATGAAGTGAATTTAATGCATGGAAAAGTTGTGATGAAATGGACACCTCTGGGAGTGAAGCCAAGATTTCTGATTTCAGAGATATTGATATCAGCTGTTCATAAAATTAAATATGAAAGCAGTGGGTTTGGGTGGGGAGTGTCATGCTTTTCTTTTATGCTTTAAAGCTCTCTCTACTTCAGCTTTTATATCTTGGGTTCTAAATACAGGGCTATTATGTAAAAGGTCCTCTGATGTGCTTTTTACAAAATGCCTATCCCAACTTTATGGGCAGAGTCCAATTGATTAAGTATGCTTAAGGAAGATATTGGAGGATAGATTGTACATTATAACGGGTTTATTTTTGAAGATGAACACCAAAGTAAGCATTTACTATGTCTATTATTTGGAAGCTGTCTAAAAGTTAAATATTGGAGCTGTCTTATTACCTGACAAACTGCTGAAGGCAGTACAGAATAAACTGGCCTTCCAGAGTACACTTCCTCTCAACCTCAAAGAAGTCTTCAAGCAGAAGCACAGAGTCACCCACTGGAGATTTGGGTTTTTTTCCCTGTTGTCTCAAGACTAGTGAAGCAGACTAGATTCTTTGAGTTTTTAGATTAGAGGAGATGAATTTTATCCACCCAATATTCATGTATGCCACATAAGGATTTGGTTCTAAATTTTTAATCATGTCAAGATTTGTAATATTCTCACTCTGGTTTTTCCTTGAGAATTGAACATTTACACCTTTAAGCTGAGAAACATTTGCCTTCTTCTGTAATATGAACATACTCTATATCCAAATCCAAGCTAAAAAAAATCACACACTCCTGAATGATTGTTATAAATTCTAATAGTATAATGGTAGTAAATAAAACTACTAAATTCAATTAAAGAGAGAAATAAACTTGTCCTGGAATCAAACAGTCCACAAAAAATGCAGAAACAAGGAAATTCAGGAATTATTTCACACAGGCATACAGACACACTGACACACAGACACAACAAACAGGTATTGTCTTGTTCAAAGGAACCTGGGGCTGAACTATTTTAAGGACATGGAGGCTATTTTTTTTCCCAAACTAACCTCATGTGTTATATGTACAGTACAAAATCATACACAGCTTAGCAGTTGTAGTGGAAGTATTATGGTGCAATATACACAAGACATTTTTGGAAACCATGAAAAAGAAGCAAACTCTATTAGGAGAGGTGGTGGTTTATCATGTTTTCAACTGACTAAGTTGTACAAGTACAGACTCATGAAATATCTCTTTAATTAAAGATATTAATTCACTCAGAACATAGTTTTCACGTTTCTTAATCATGGTGGTTGCCACAGCAATATTAATACAATTTTAAGCTCTTATAAAATCCTTTATTCTGTACAGCATTAGTATGTTCCACTTAGCCTGCATATTTCTTTCTATGCTTTACAAATGTATCAATATTATACATAATATGTATTGTAATTGATTAATTAAAGAATAAAATCCTGTCCTAGTGACATTTTGAACTCTATTGAACAAAGATCACGCTAAGTACACAAAAGTTAATCACAATATACAGTGAGTTTCATCCTAAAATACAGATTGATAATTAGAGAAAATCCGGTTCCCTTGATATGGAACAGCCTAGTAACAGATTGTGTTATAAGCAATAACATTAGAATTCTATTTTCATCTTTATTTGTACTATTATCTACAGTAAAAAACAAAGAAAGTGTAGATCAATCTAAAGAAGTCAGAAGGGAGAAATCATGGCTTTCTAACAATTGAGTTATCCTTGTAAGAGGCACTGCAAGATGTGATCAGTGATGATTTTCCAGATTTACAACTCGGTTAAACTGCTCGGTCAGAACTTGTACAAATCTCACTAAAGTACATTTGGGATTTCTCTTTTACTGTAGATAGCTGGTCTTTCCTAATAAAAGGAATCTTAATTCTGAATGATCTCTTTCTTGCAGGTATAAGGAAGAAGATAACTAGTCCTACAGTAGGAGAAATACATTATGTGTTTCTTTTTCAGTATATAATTACTGAGAAATATAGCTGTAGGCTAGAACCTACATATAAGGCTTTTTATCAATGCTTTTATATTGCTTTATTGTTTGCTAAAACTCTCAAATAGATGTTCTATACAACAAGATTCAATCAGAAACTTCGATGCATAAGTGAATACATAAATTTAAACTAGTAGCATTCTTTTTAAGACTCCCTTATCCTGTCAAGCTCATTTAAAGTGAAAATTAATGAAGCATGTTGATCTAATGAATCTCATTGGAAGTATGTACTAGTGAGAGATATTCAGGCTCTCTGAGACAGAACCAAAAAGGGCAAAGGGGGAAAGTAAAATGCTGGAAACAACAGGAGGATCTAAAAGTATGAGGCAATAGATAAAGCCTCTGTTTCATTATACATTTTTATATGTATGTGGACAGAAAAATCACTGTAGACTTTATCCATACCCTGTTTTTTTGACTGATTGATGTATTTTTTCAACATTTTATCCATATGGAAGGAAATGCTTAAAACACAACCCAAAAGACAAGCAAAAAAGAAAAAACGTTAAAAAAAAAGCAAAGCATCAAAAAGTGTAGAGATATCCTATAAATAAATTACTAAAATGAAGACATTTTTCAGCAGGTACATGTCATTTCCAAAAATAGCTGTTTGAAAAGAAGCTAAGCATGAAAACATGAATATGAATTGATAATGTTTACCTTCTGTGTGTTTCTAGCTTCTGTTACTTTGCCCCTACATGCACATTGAGCTGAAATACACTCTCCGTAATACTTCAGGTGCCATGAAATAGCAACCTACTTAACCAGTAGCTATGTGGCACAATAACTGAATGCTACTGAAGCTTTTCAGACTGGTTATCTCACTTTTTTCCCTTGAAGTTAGTTATATTTGTATTACTTATTAAGTTTCTGTATACACCTTTCTCTGATTTCTGTTGTGGCACAGACTGAAAAAAAGTCAGTATCTCCCATGTGTAAACTACCAGTACTGAGCAGCTATCATGGGTAGTGTGAGTGTGCTGTGTTAGAGAATATTTGACCATTATTCTTACAAGGCCAAACAGTAGACTACAAATCAATTCTTGCTACATTTCATAGCCTATATCTTGGCATAATGGTCTCTGCTCTAATCAATGTTTCCAATTGTACTAGGCTCCTATAGGTGACATTAAAGTGAATGTGTATTATTTTGGGATATAACAGTATTGACCAAACAATTATCTTGTGGAAACAGTGGATCATTATGGCCACTTTCCTTATTAAATTACTAATTCAGCATTTGAAACATGGCCCTACTGCAGTGTCTTGCCACAAAGGGCCTCCATGCTCTCTATGAATCTTTTTCATAGAAATGTTTTTGCTATGAAACAAAAATATGAAGTTTGTAAATTAAAGTTATATTGATAACTTACAAGTTTTAATAACATTTTCAATTTATTTACTTCTTAAATGACTTACGAATTTCACACAAAAATTACTTTTGAGTTACACCTTCTTAAATTTGGGTTTAGTCTAGAGTCAGATTGCTCAAGGAAGCTTTGGGATAAATTCAACAGATCTATTCTTAAATTTTTAGAGCATCAAGATGTAGCTTATATGAATTATTACCTCAGTTTTCAGGATAAATATTTTCACAGCTCCATATCTTAACCTTTTACTCTCATCCCTTTTCATTGCAGAGCTGAAAAACTAATGCATTTTTTGTATTTACTGAAGTCAATGGGAAGTACAAATATTTGACTCATCTGAAATGTAGGCTTTTCAAAAGCTGAAATACAGTTTTAGGGTCCCAAAATAACATTCCTTCCCTGGCAATTTTTACTGTGTAGATACAGGCTCTACAAGTAGGAGATGCACGATTTAACACACAAAGCAATCACAGTTTTGACTAATACACATAGAAAATAGCTAGAACTGATTAGCTCCCAGATGAAACATAAATGTTCTTACCACTTCTCAACCTAAAAAGTCTTTGTTGGCAGACAGGGTGACTCTTGTGTCTTGGAGTTGGTGCATCCTCTGTGTTGCAATCTTCTGATTTGCTGCTCTTTTTCACATCAATACTTTTCCTCCTGAATTATTAGCTGCTGCTTGTGACAGTCTCAACTATTATACTTATGTGTTGCTACTTTTCACACCTTAATAACTTACTAAGTAAAACTGACAAAATCACCCAGTTTAGCTGAACTAAACCAGCACTTGGGTCACAGAAACACGAGGCTGTAGGTCACACTAATATTAACAACCTCAAGCTGGTTGGAGGATAAGAATCTAAGTATCCATCCCAGCTACATGCTTAAATTCATTGTTGGGGGAGGGCGAGTGGAGGAGCAACTGGCTCCTGGTTTCCAAGTGTCTTTCCAGAAGCCTGTAGGGTTCAGAGGATATTGTGTCTGCCATTCCCTATGGGGATGTCCCAGGGGGATTTCCCTATGGACTAGACATCTATCTTTAAACATGTAAATCAGTCCCTCTGTAACACACAAAGTGCAATCATATAGGTTAACAGTTTTGCAGGTTTGGGGTTTTTTTTTACATTTATTTTAAACATTTCTGCCTCTATAAAGATGAATTTCAAAATCTACATTTATTTTCATAAATTGATACATTAAATTTTCTGCATTAGCCACTTGTGACATGATCCAAACAAGGTATCTATTTGCCACACTCCTAGAAATGTTTTCTGCATGTACAAAGTAGGAGTGAGGGGCTAATATATTTTCAGAGTCTAGCTACTGACAAGATGACTAGCTAAAGAATGCAGAAAGTCAGTCTCTGTCATGTTTACCTCAAGTAATATCACTGACCTCCATGGAAGTTAGAGGCTGCTGTCTGTAAAGGAGTAAGAAGCCTCCAGTACATCTTCTTCTAGAGGTTAAGACTCTTTGTCAATGAGAAGATTCTCATTATTTTCAACAGTCTCTCTCTCCAAAATGAGATGAAATGTTACATACCATTCTAGCAATCAGAATTTCACCCTGTCCAGAGCTTCAGATGGCATTGCAATGACCAGATATTGCAAGGCAGACTGCAAGAAGCCCCAGATCTAATGATGTACAATGAAGTGCAAACAGGTTGAAGTGCAAAAGTGTTGTGATGTGAAACAGAAATATGAGGATGAGAACAAGATTAACACAGTAAATATCAGGAAACTCATTGGATAAGACAGTGTGCCCATGAATAACCAGAGCAGAAAACTAACTTTCTGTGTAATCATAGTGATATACTGATAATTGGATGAGGAAATCTACTAGAGAAAAATCCTTCAGCTGATATCCAAGTTTCTTTTTTACTAGTTGATTGGGGGTTTTTTGGCCTTGAAGGCTAGAAAACAATATTGTATGGCAAATTGAATAGTACCTATGAAGAAGGAGAAATAATTAGTTGCTGGAATCTGGAAGAATAAATCCTATATGTAAAAGGCAAAACTATTGCTTGAGAAGAATCCATACCTTTCACTACCCGGGTCAGAACTTAATTTAGGCACTGATCTTAACCAAGACTTATTAGCTAAAGGATCTGTGCTTAGTCTGGAATCAAAAAGTACTAGAGTGGAGTCTGAGTATAAGGACTTGTTCAGTGGTTCAAGTGTTTGCCTGAGAAGTGAGACCTGCTTCATCATACCTTGTGTTGCCTTGAGAAACCCTGATCTACCCGTTCCTTTAGAAAAATTCTTAGCATTAAGAGAGGAACCCTGGTGCCAAGTGACTGCTCTTGTTTGAGAAGGCATCGAGTTGAAAAAGATCTGCTTTCAACTAGACAGAGTGAAAATTTGAATTTTGATCTCTAATATCAGCTTTCTAGTCAGCAAACCACTGAGGAAAACTGGAACAGTTTTTCCACTAGGGTGTTCTACAGGAGGTAGAGCTCTTCAGATTTTCCATGAATGCTGGTCCTGCAGTGTGACAATTATAATTGTGCACCATCCAGACTGATGTTGCACCTGCTTTCATAGTAACCTGTTGTCCTTTCCAAAATTAAATAAAGCATTGCTGCTGCTTAATGTATTGAAAAAAAAATATTTCAAGACAAAAGAGTTTTAATTCTTCTGTACCAGAGAAAGACATTTTTAAACCTCAGGTTTGTCACAAAATAAAACTGCAGTCTCCAGCCTGCTGTGATGATAATAGGTACTGTATGCATATGCTGATATATAGGCACAGCCCTGTCTTATGTGCTCCTCACAAATAAGCAAAGCATAGTATATACCTGCACGATTCCTATGGAAAATTAGAATCTCTAACAAGTGACATATGTTCATAATGTCATTTTACACATCAACAGTGGCACAAGACTACAGAAAATACTGATTTTGTTATTTTTCAGACTACAGAGCTCATACTCAAACATTCCACAAAAGGACAAATTAATTCTGAGTGACGGCAGGATGACTATACATCCCAGGCAAGATGGTAACAAAAGATGGTATTACTGCAAAACAAGATACTGTTTTCCCTTGAATTGTTAGTAAGCTCCAAATTGTCCAATAAGCTCCAAAACCTACTTGTTACTCTGAAGATGTGAATCTAGTATCTCTTAAGTTTAATGAGTTTCTTGTGGTTAGTTTAACATTGTTGTTGAAGTACGGTGCTGGATATCACAGATAGACAAGAGGCAAAGGTATGTTGCATAAATTGAGAGAAAAGGAATAAAAGATTATAATTTTCTGTCTCCTTGTTTTTTGAAGTTCTCTTCCTCTAGGAATTGTATCAGTGATAAAACAGATGTTAACACTGTTGCGTAACAGTGATACACTGTCATGTATATCATTTGTTTTCTTACAGTCTCTGTGTAATCATAGTAAGAATCATGAGCATGCCAGTGACAATGGTTTAGTGAGAGACAGAATGGTAAGAGGAGAGCAGAGATGAAAGAAACAAATACAGGAAGACTAAATTCCTAAATATCAATGCCATTAAAAGTTTAAAGTGACATTTTCATGCTTCCAGGAAGAAATAAGTGTCTGAAGAGTTGCATGAAAAGTCAAGCTTTCTGATTAAATGTTACTAGTAGTGGGAATGCACACCACCTCACACCAAGGAACCTTTAAATCAAATATCCTAGCTTTTTCAATTATCAGAGAGATTACAAAATCACTATATATGTCATTATATATGTGCTTGTGTACATATAACTATATAAAATAATTTTTATGCAGTCAGGTTCACAATGCTTTCTCATTAGTAGCTGACTTAGACACTAAGGATAAAAACATTGATCATATTTTAAATAAGACTGTTTTAATTACTTATAGGCATGTTTGATTAGTATTTCTAAACTGTTGTTTCTTAATCTCTATAATAGATAATGAATTTAGTTCTATTAAGACACTTTCCCACAGAATATTTTCAAACACGGGAAAACTGTAATAGATAATAGAAACAAGATTGTGGCTTTGAAGTATTGTTTAAATAGACAATTGTTTTGATAATCAAATAATAATTTTCTTATATATATACACATGTGTGTGTATATGCACAGTTACATATAGATGTACAGGCACATAAATACAAACACATGCCTATGTAAATATGTTTTTTGTTTATGGTGGGTTTACCTTGGCTGGGTGCCCGGTGCCCACCCCTAGTCCCTCTATCACTCCGTCCCCCCTGCTGCCCAAACCTCCGTCAGCAAGGCAAGCGGGGAGAGAGTAAGATGGAAAAGGAAAACCTGTGGGTTATGATAAGAAGCAGTTTAATAAACAGCAGAGAAAGCAAGGTCGCGCGTGCGCGAAGCAAAAGCAGCAAAGCCGTTACTCTCTACTTCCCATCCGCAGGCGGTGTCGGGCCTGTCCCGGGAAGCAGGGCTCCAGAACGCGGAGCGGTTGCTCGGAGGACAAACGTCTTCCTAGAATCCCCCCGTCCTCCTTCCTTTATAGTTGAGCTGACATCATATGGTATGGAATATCCTATTGGTCAGCTCGGGTCGGCTGTCCGGGTTGTATCCCCTCCCAAATCTTGCCCCCCCGCCACACCCTGTACCTTTGGTGCTGTGTGGGAGTCATAACAAGGGTGTGTGTTATCAACACCTTCTGGCTTCCAGTACTGCAGCATGAAGGCTGTATGGGGAAAATCAGCTCAGACAGACCCACTACATTGTTTCTTTTTAAAAAATAAAATTTTGTCTCTACAAATTTTGGAAGATAAAGTAAAAGTTGCCTCTTTATTCCTCCTTTACACCTATTTAATATATGTCTTGACAATGCTCAGGCTTCATAAATTATTTTTTATCCACGTGCTAGTGGTTTCACCTGATGCAATTGCTGGGAAATGATGCGGTCAGTGTTTCTTGTCAATGAAAAATAGAAGTGCTTGACACACATGTTGCTATTGCCTGTACCTATAAATGGACTCATGTCTTCCAGTTTGGAAAGCTACAGAGGGCAACTTGGTGTTGTGGGATTCAGCAGATTCAAATAATAGGGGAAAAAAAACCCCAGAAATCGAATGTGATTAAATTCAACAACACTGATGTCCATATGTATTTCTGGCCACCACAGTGCTAATACTTTGTCTAGCACATTCAATATTGTGGGGATCCTTGGCTGTGGCATTGGGTAGGACAACGTGAGGATAACCCTTTGCTAGTTTCTCATGGTCTCTGGTGTATACATGTAATCTATCCAGGTCATCTATTCTGTAATTTTTCACTAATCCAGGAATATTCATGGACATGCTATGATGCTGCAAAGCAGGGAATAAGGTAGCTTAGCTAATCAATCAGTCATAGGAAAAAAAGATATCTATGTTCAAAAAAGGATAAGAACTTATCCCCTGCTGGGTGGTAGATTTAGCTGAGATACTAATACAAAGAAGAGTCTCAGGCTGTATTTCCTTCCTGATATGCAATGGGTTCTGTGACAAAGTACTGCATAAATCTGAAACATGTAAGTAATGTTCAAATCACAAGCATTCATTAAGAATTGAAAGAGAAAAAAATCCAGCAGTAAGACATTGTTTGGTTGCACTTTTAAAAAGTATTGTGAACTAATGACTTTCCAGTCCTTTCTGTGAATATAACTGTTATTTCTAAGATACATCAGTCTTTTCATCCTGAAATGGATGTAAATGATGTATAAGTGAATAAGCTTAGCATGGCTGGACATGTAATGCCTGAGTTGGCTGCTGCTGTCTCTGGCATGACTGCAGCTCAGTCTGAGCCGTCTCAGTTTATCCAACTACATAGCTGAGATATTTGCTTCATCATCTTCAAGAAATGTCTTTGTAGAAGTATATTACTTTTTCAGACACTTTTCAAGGAGAGTTTTGGACTAAGAAATGGGTTAATCTATTTTTGGTATATGTGAAATCACAAAAAGAAATTGTTGTAGAAAATTAGGGTTTATTCTTGCAGTTACACTTTATGTTCATTCTACTGGTGAAACTACAAGCTGTGGCCTTGGGTAGATTAATTCATTGACAAATGAGGTTGATGCTGTCACTATAGAGTTTCTTCTAAAACTTTCTCACCTTGGGAAGCACCTAATAATTAGACTAGTGCAGTGTATCATTACCAGCCATTCCAAGACTGGTTTCACTTGTTATGCAGCTACTACATGAACAGAGTTCATTCAGAAAAAAAAATTAAAAAACCCCAAGTGTCTACTTTCTTAATTCTGCAGCTATTGTAAAACAAAACACAACAAGAACCCAAGCCAATCCCCCACTATCCACATGGATTTTCATTTGGAAGAAAAAATGACATGTGCTTTTATTTCAGCATCAATACAATAGGCACCACTGCATTAATTTTGTGCAAAGCTTGAATGTTGCTGGTTTCCAAAATTTCTGAAATCTCACACAGTCTTTAATTATTTGTTAGCATTTAGGTTTCCATACCTATTAGATATATAGCAACAGTCTGTGCTTCATCTTGAGTTTGGAAGATTTCCTATAAAAATGTAACGTAACACTCTCCATGGATTGATTTCATTGCTCTTGAAAGATTTGATTTCTGCTTACTGTCAAAGTTTATTTCTGCACAGGTTAATACTTTGGTTGTAAGTAGTTTCAGCCTAGTGCTGTGCAAAGTCATATATCTTGATTTTGCTTTGCTGTTTTTTTTTTAAATTTTATTTTTCCTATCCCATTTCCTGTGGATGAAACTTAGCTGGACAGAAAGTCCTGTCCAGGACTGAAAGGGCAACAGGTGCACAACCCTGGATGTCTTTCCATTATGGTTAGAAAGGTTTCTGCCAGACTGTTTCTCCAGCTGATGGATGGATGTCCCCCTGAGCAGCCACCCTGCCTGCAATTCCCAGATTGGAGTCACCCACAACCTTGCAGAAAGTGCCTTCTGTTCTACTGCTCCCCAGGCCCTTACTTCAGATGTTCAGCATCAGCCCCAAGGCACACCACTAGCAACTGTCCTGCAGATGGGCTTTGTCCCACTGATCACAAAGCAATGGTCCTCCCACCTTGTAATCCCCTTCTCCTGCCCTTGCCTCACTCCTTTTCTATTAGGATACTATGGGACACTGTGTCTTGGGATGTGCTAAAGTCAGGGTAAATGACATTCACCACTCTCCCCTTGTTGCAGTGTCTGGCCATCTCCTCCTCCTCACAAGCTTTTCAGTGGGGCCTGACAAGTCACTCATGGTAAGTCTCCTCTGGCTTGCCCCACCTGATACACGCTGCTAGCAGTTTACTTCCCTTTTGACTTGGTCAAATTAGTGTCTTTTCAAAGAGGAGGAGAGCATTTGACCTCATGGGTTACAGAAGGTAACTCCTAGGTTGCCTTCAAATTCTTCAAAACTGGCAAAGTCAAAGTTACATAAATGAAGCCAGGCCCTTTACTTGCCTCTCCTTTGGAGCTCAGTACAGAAGAAATGATCCTTTGTGCTTCAGGGCAGGGAAGGCGGGGGACAGGCAAGAAGTATTCAGACAACCCTTGTTTATTGGATTTATGTAGCAAAGTTTTGGTAGTGGGGAGGCTGCAGAGGTGGCTTCTGTGAGAAGATACCAGGAACTTCCCCCATGTCTGACAGAGCCAGTTTCAGCTAGCTCCAAGATGGCCCCACTCCTGTCCAAAGCTGAGCCAATTAGCAATGCTGGTGATGTCTTTGTGATAACATTATTTAATAGAGTGTAAAAAAAAAGGTAGAAAGCAGTTGTCAGAGAGAGGAGCAAGGAAATGAGACAACCCTGTAGAGACCAAAGCCAGTGAAGGTTCTGGCTCATCTTTTGGGATGTCCACTTCCATGGGTCCCTCTTGTTGACTCACCACAGCAGCTCAAATGATTCCATACCCTCTCCTCCCTAGTCCTTCAGGGAACAGTGCAGAAGAGATGGCACCTATTCTGCTTAAGCGGGGTTGAGGGGGGAGTGAGATTGGACAGGGGGGCTCATGCAATCATTGAAACTCAACAATTCTTTTATTTATATTTGGGACATCCCATGTAGACTGGGATCTGCACCTCTCTTTCCCACCTTTGGAATGTCTGTATTCTTTGACCTTCTCAGCAACTGTCAGGCATGGGCGCTGCACCACTTGTAGGGAACTGGACAGCTGAGGGGTACTTGAGAGTCCCAGCCCTCCTGGGATTCCATTGCCACCATCTTGTTCAAGGGAGTCCATACTCGGTGGTGTAGTGCCATGTCAGTGCTGTTGGAGTTGGCTACAATTTCATTGGTTCTTCCTGATCTTGTGTTTGATCCACCTCCCTGGGCTCTACACCATCGTTTGGCTGTTTCATGTCCATTGTCTCCATTTTGCTGTTTGTGTGAGCACTGGCAGTGACTTGCATGCCCAAGATGGTGTCTTAGCTGTCCCTCTTCTGAAACTACTGCCTTTTGCTGCTAAGGGGAGTATCTGTTGTTCATCCCCTCTCAGCTTTATTTTGGCAGGGAGTTGAGCCACTTACAGGGAGACAGGCATAGTTTATAGTAATTGAGGACCTTTGACTGTTTAATACTGTTGCTGCCTTTTCATGAAGGAGCCCCCAGACATGGTGCCAGCTTTGCTGGAGGCAAGTCCACTGCCACTGATTCTGGCTTGTCTTTTGGAGGGTCCACCTATGTGGTTTCAGTCTCCTTATTTGGGGATTCTCTTCCATCACATCCTTTGCAGAAACACCAGTGATGTCTTGCATGCCAAATACTTTTTTCCTAACGTCTGTCTTAATCAGCTTCCTCTTCCAGCTGAGCTGAACTGTCTTTTCATCGTGCTACATAAAGTATCCCAGTCTCTCATTTATGATTCTGTGGCATCAAAAAGCCACTTTGGTGGTAGAAGCAGGTTTAGTTTATGATGTAGTGAGCTCTGGATATTGCCTTACTGTTTGTGGTTTAAAAAAAAACAAAACCAAACATGAAACTGAAGATATTGGGATGCAAGCAACCTTAATGAGCTATTAAATATACTGTCACTAATGTAGCTATAGACCGCTGATAATCAAATAACAATTATTTCTGCATTTCTACATTGCTCCAGAACTTTTAATACATCTTGTAACTTATTTGTCATCTTTTCCAATGATAAAGGGTTCAGCCTTTGGGGTTCAGTGTTCACAGAAGTATCCAGTCCTGAGCAGCAGGTTTGAAGACATGGGCAAAGAATTATTGTTCAGTTTATTTTCATGATTAATAAATGTCTTTATTGGAAAGAAGTACCTCATTTATGGTTTAATTTGTCTAGTCTTAATTTTCAGTCTCAGAGCTTGTAAGACAGTACGGTATGAGAAACTCAGAGTACTTTTATTTCTACTGTAGAACTCAAAATGAGCTTTGTTCTTGTTTTTCTTAAATTTTCTCTAAGAAATAAAGAAAACATTCTACGTAGAAGTAGCAGTATGAATCATTGGAAACAATGGAAAAGACTGCTCTATTGTTTACACCTGCTCAGGATTATTCTTTAACCACTGGCTCCCACCTACCACTTTTCTCTCCTTTCAGGCATGCATGTGTTCTGCCCACCTCCTCAGTAGTGCTCGTTTTAGTGCAGGCAGAGAGGATTACTAGTTATGCCTAATCAGCAGGCACATACTGCAATCCCACACAGAAATCAATCTTAGTCAGTGTGGAGGTCCAGCAGTTCATTAACCTATATCTCATTTCTCAAGGTTCAGAAGTCAGCAGAACTGAGTGTCACATCTGAACAGTATTCACAGGCCTGTGGATCTGTGTGCACCCCAGACTGGAGTGTTCAGCTACTTCCTAAGTTTCCACGTGGTCATAGGAGTGCTAGCTACAAGAGAAGCAGTGCAGTTCTCCTCTGGAGCCAAAGGCAACATTCCCATTGACTTCACAGAACATGATCTCTCCCTTTGAGAGAGAATGACAGATTATCATACAGCAAAACATCCTTCTCTGACAGATGACAAAAACTTTGGAGGTTTCAGATCAAATAAAAGAATTCCACACAGAAATATTTCCAAGTCAGAATGGTCAGTGAACCCATATTCCATGGCTGTTTTTTGATTCTATACCATGGAAACCTTTTCAGGTGATGCAAAACTGGTCACACATAGTTCCATGTTACACACAGAATGGAGCAAGAAATCTTTTCAAATGACTACAAACCTCACTTTCATCTCTCAGTAAATGTTCTTTCTTAACTGAAAAATGCAGCCTGCACTAGTGGATAAGCCAATGTTTAAAAGTTTTTTAGACTATTGTTGTAAGCCATTGAAGCCCAACTTTCTTCTTAATAGGGAAGCACTCTTCCTGAACAATTTATAATTCAGTGCTGAGGAGGCTCAAATGTACAACTGCCTCACCTAATTCACTAACAGAAGGTAGAAGGGAAAAGAAAACAGAAAAATGTTTTTACATCAGTGACAGTGTAAAAAAAAGTATTTTTTTGGTGTAAAAGGAGCACTGTGGTTGAATTGTTCATTGAATTTATTGTTTATCCTTGGAGCAGTGCTGACAGTTAAAAAGAATGTATAATGAAGGTCAAGGAAAATGAAGACCTAAACTGGGGTGGTTTTAATTAAGTTGATGGTTCTGGGCCAGTTAGAATTATAACATGTTTATCTTTCAATTTTAAAGTGATTTCACCATTCACTATTATAATTATATGAGATAAACTTTGTCTGCCTTGTCTAACTACATAATGGATCAGATGCCAAATATCATATTTTTTAATCTGTGCTCCAATACATTTAATTGATATTTTTGGATGTCATCCTGCTTAAGTAAAATGTTTATCACCAAATACTGTTCTAAAATTTCAAAAGTTTCATTTTGGGAGAAATTTCATTTCTCTGATTCAGTTTTGCAAAACTGTGTGACTGCATAATCATGAACTCAAAAACACTGATTTCAGGATAAACTGATTATTTTATAATGGTTTAAGATTACTGTTAAAGAAGTTTCTTCACCCTAGGTTTCCCATATCAGAGCCTCAGGCATTGAATGTTATAAAAAACATTCATTCAGATGGCACAGCAGAAAATCAGCTCAACCTGCATGCCTCTGGAGAGCAACCCTGAACAAAGAAATCTCTGGGCAATTATACCCTTACAATTTTAAGTTTCCCTCACCTCACACAATGGTTTGGTCCAACAGGAGAGTTGGAACTAGATGATCTTTATGGTACCTTCCAGCTCAAACCATTCTATGATTCTATGATAACATTTGGCTCTAAGGTCTTCTTGGTCATCATTGGATCCTTTCTCTGTCTCCAGGCTGGTTGTTCCCATTCTTATCTCTAGGATGCAGCTTTTTCTGACTAGTGTGGCTACCTTATTTTTCACAGGATGCACTGGTCTTGGGGCCTCCCTTCATGTAACTAAGCATAAGTTCAGCATGAGCTCACCACTTGTGGCTAAGGCTTCAGTAAACTTAACTACTCAAGCTAAGTTATGCTGAACAAACAGTGCACCAAATCACACAAAGCAATTCATTCTATTTAAAGCTTACTTATTTGAGGTAAATAACAAGTATTCTTTAACAAATTGCTAAGCAAAGTCACTCATGCTAAGCCAAGCAAAACAAGTTTCAATTCAACCTGATTTTAAGCAATCACTAAATTAATTCTTATATTATACAAGTAAACGATTTTAATCAGTTATCTGATCTGATATCACTCATATCATCTAGCCAAGCAAACTATTTGATTGAAAAGTACTTTTCAGAAAGGCATCTAGTCTAGTGCAGGGTATCTTCCACTGATGATGTTGTGTAAATAATGCGAGTTCTTTCTTTATCTCCATTTGGGATAAATTAAATATCTTTATCTTTAAACATTTTTCTTTTTAAGGCATTCTGTCCACCCTTCAGTTTATATCTGTGCCTTTTTGCTGTAGTGCCTCCAAATATTCAATCTTGTGTTTAAAAGGGAGACTGACTGCCATTTTCCTGAAAACAAGAAGACCTTTGCATTCATGAGTTGCAAGGGTGTCAGCTTCTACTTATATCTCAAATAGTCAGTGGTATCTTGCTTTTATTAGAAAGAGTGACTCCCACACACACTATCTCACTGAGCAAAATGTTAGTCACAGTTGCTTACAGTGACTGGGGCTGAAATTCTCACAAATCCAATATAATTTTGTGTATATTTGGAACTAGGACACATGGATATTCATAAAAGAAGTGTCCTTTCCTGGTGAAAGTTGTCTGTTCCTGCCACTAGAGTTTGGGAAGAGGATCTGAAAGCCCTGTCATTAAGAAAGAAAGATAGATAGGCTGAAACCAAGTATTAAGTGCAGAAACTGACTGGAGACTAGTTCTAGTTATGGACTTAAGACCTGACTACTTCTAGGTGGCACCTAGACTCCTGCTGAGACCACACCACAAGTTTTCCCATTAGGCTGTAGGTGTGCAGAGACAGATATGGGAGCCTCCATGCAGTCTAATATGCATGTATAGACATAGTTTATTAAACCTTAATTCTCCTCGGTGTATTCCCCGCTGTAGCCTGCTACTCTGTCAGAATGGCCTACTCTCTTTGTTTTTACATTTCTTTTTCAATTGTCCTCATAATGCATTTTTGTATGAATGGAATTGCTTAAAAAAAATGGTTCAAATTATATTCTGCTCCTGCTTTCTCTTCATTATTATTCTTCTTCTGCTAAACCTTATGCGGTCCACAAATTTCTTCAGGAGATAGATATTTAAGAAACAGATATCTAGATGTAATTTTCTAAATATTCATCAGGATTCCAATCAAGTTTACTGATTTAAAAATGTTCTGGGCACAGAGAATTGTCTACTGAGCACAAATGTACACACACGTATGCATGCAGACATACATGCTACAGTTTATATATGTATATATGTTTATGTTATTTATGTTGATGACTCAGAGGGTGAAATATGAATATCCCTTTGATCAGTTGGTCTCAGCTGTCCCAGCTGTGTCCTCTCACTACTTCTGAAAACNTAGTTAGTGGTTGGCTGGGGTTGAACCACAATGACCAGTTAATTAAATTTTACACTTTATTTCTCGAAAACATATTGTGATGTTGTCAACAGTATCAGCAGGGTCTGACTTCCAAGGATGAGTCATATAACACTGGTGCAATGGGGATTGCTGAGTTCAATTAGTATTTGGATATTATTTTTCAAGCAACCTCAGAGGCAATAGTCCCTGCATGTAAGAGGTGAAAGCCTTTTATAAATTCAATTAATAAAAGTAATGGTAAAAATCCATTGTGGAAATACAACAGTAAGAGCAGAAACAATGTCACGTCTACATTTTAAATATTCTAAAAAATAGTGCAGATGCCTTATCAGAATAACAGCAGAGAGATTATTAACTCCCCTAGGTATACAGGGTAAAGTAATGAGGCAGGGCTAGGGCCAGCTAAGCTTAAAAAGAAAAGCTAGGAATGTCCATAAAGCACCCATCCAGTGGTTAGAAAAATTAGCAAATTCAAAAGTAGGGTGTCAGGAGCTATAAAATGTACATAACACTACTCACAGAAACACACATGAATGTGATTGATTGTTTTCTATAGTAGTAATTATGTGACTATCTCACATCCTCTTTCACAATTTTCCAGGACCTGGCCAAATTATAAGGCAGGAAAAGAAAAGTTCTGCTCGCTTTTGTTGGAAAAGCAGACAGAGCCCTGCTAGAGTTAAACTCAACAGCAGAAGCAGTTTTCCAATGTTTTTCAGCCTGTGCTGAAGCCAAACAGTGAAATGCCTGCTATGAAACTCTGCATGGACATGCTACAAGGCAGAGTTCAGATCCAAGCTGAGATCTATGAATCAGGTTGGGTAACCCCCAGCTGATATCCCAATGTATGTTTCAAATATTTAAAAATAGATTCAATCTCTCTCTTATTTCTCTCCTTAACTATAGAAAAGAGAGATTAATTGATTTCTGGGATTATTTACGTTTCTTTAATGGTTTTACCCATCTATTTTATGAAACTTGACTCAAGTAAATCTAAAGTGGAAAATAAACTATTATATTCTAAAGCAATGAAGGTTGTGTTCACTCCAACTTCAGGAAATAACATTACAAAATCAGTGTGAGATCCCAAATGAAGGGAAAGTGATAGATATTTTAAGATAAACAGTGATAGTTATTTTAAGATAAACTGTTTTCAGTCACTCATATGTTATTCTAGATTTCACTTGCTCATTCTCCCATTCTCACAAGTACCAACCTATGTATGTGTGTGGTCAGGCCACGATTATTTGCAACTGATGTGAAGGATAAAGGATGCCAGTTGCAGATACTATCATCTCCTCAGTTTGTTCTTTGAGCATGATCCATCATGGTATGTGTCTTCACCATGCATAGCTATCTCTCTGGGATCTTCCTTATTGGTAATGGTGAACTGTTTTTTTTTTAAGTCATTCCTACTCCTTAAGAGTCAACAGTTACTATTCTTTGATATCTTGGTTACTTTACGCTTCATAAACACTAGGTAAGGTAAATGCCCATTATCTTTTTTTCCTTGTTCTAGGTATTTTTATGGCTAGAGTGTACCTTCCTGTTGTGATGACAGGAAGACAAGCAGCCCATACAACATGTGTCATCTCTTGTTATCACAGCCTGGGTTGTCTATGCTCTGATTTTGCTGTTGCTCAGACATTTTGATCTTGATATGAGCAACACATTTGCAATGTTTACCAATTTTGGTGCTGTCAGTTTTGTCCTTGGTAGTTAATTTTAGTTATTCTTTAAAATGCTTGCCCTGTTGTTTCTCAAGTGCTTTCATTCTACTTATTTCTATTCATATTTCATATCAACCTTAATATTTAAATTACAGATCTCTGTTTCTTATGGGAGCAAATTCATAATCTAAGTTTGGCCAAAGTTGCTATCCAGGAATAGTTTGAATGTCAAGCTTAAACAATCAGCAAGTACTATAATTTTACTGTCAATGTAAAGATGTATTTTGTGGTTTCAGTTCATATTGTTAGCCAAGATTTACTGCAGTGATCACTATGAGAGAGCATGGTTCTATGCTATGCTATGATCCAGACAAGTCTACTTGTAAAAGTCAAGAATTTTTGTCCTATGTAAAATAAAATTGAGTTAAAATTAATGTTTCAAGCATCCAGTAACAAGCAAAAGTTTATGTACTGATTCATGTGCTTGAAGAAAGACCAAGTTCTGGTGAACAAGATATTGAAGAAATAAGCTGTATTAATAGTTTCAGTTTGTTGTATTACTTCTATCTTGTTTAAGTTTATCTGTATCCAACAGTTCTTGATCTATATCTGGCTGCAGATGATAAGAGGCTGAGATGTCTTTGTTTAGGTTTTAATAAGAAAGAAATGTTCATTCCTGATACGTCCTATGACTTGTATGGGCCATGTGTTCTTTCTGTGCCTTAGCAGAATGAATCCAGATGACTCCAATTTAGTTCTCTTTCCTTTGTTTGACAATTTGCTTATGATAGTACATTTATGAAGGTGCACTGTGACACTGAAGTAAAACTCTGGGAAAAAAAGTACTATGTTTGTTTTTTTTTAATCAGGTGCATATACACAATGCAAAGTAATCACAATGTTATTTCAAACGTGACATTGGGAATGAGTTGTACCCTGACTTCTTCTAAATCTGTTGCAAAAGAAAAGTTATCTTGAAAAAAGTGCTAATAAGTTCCAGCTGAAAACACTGTTTGCTTTCTAAAATATATTTTTAAAATATTTTTTTGAGAGCTGGCACATTTAAATGCAAACAAAGAAAAGTGTAAACAAAACAGCTCTGTTAAGCAAAAAGGACTGATTTACCTTGTTTTTCCAGTGCTAGCTGAATAAAACACAGGTATGGTATGTGTGGCTTTTAACCAAAAATTGTTTATCACTCTAAAAAGATATATGAAAAAACTGACAGTTGGAAAAGCTTCTTTCAGCCTCATGTAAATGAGATAAGCTAGAGTGCAGTAAATTATGTCTAAATGAGGGAGTCACTAAACTCAGTCTCCCAACCTGCTGGTGCTTCCAAATCAATACCTTTTTCCTGTTTCTGTTCAAATGGACGTAGTATGTTCCTCCCTTGTGTTTGTGTATGTGTGTCCATTCATACAACCATGTCATTTAGTTATTTTGAAGGAGGAAAGATAGGGCTTTGTAGATTCTGCGGCGGGAGATCAATGGACAATACGTACACGGACTAATGTAATCCAAGCATTGCCATTTCTTTCTTACAGACAGTCCTTTTTATCCCTAAGGTTACATATTGTGTACTTCATTTAGTGGCTAAGCAGATTACCAGCATACTGTCTATTGGTTAATAGCTTTTGCATACTTCTGCTCACAGTTAGGACAACATCCCTATCTTGTGGTTGCATGTTCGTCCTTGTACTTGTTTATCTCTCATTTTCATGGGCATGGTTTCAAATCGTCAAGGTCAAAAGTATTATTGAGGCCTGCAGTCCAGCTGCAAACCTTCACAAGATTCAGGAGCAGTTGGGTAAATATTTCTTTTTCTGAATGAAACGTCTGAGTTCATCCTTCTGCAGCCTCTTAAAAAACTGGCCACATGTTGACTTAAATGAACAGCAATATTTGTACTACATGCCTCATACTGTGCCAAGTAAGTCACTAAAGCACTCAGTACAAGTTTTGCTGTCCACACATCTGTTGTTTGCCATATCAAGTTTGATGTTAACACATCCAGGAGTCCTCAGTGGAGCTATGTAGCAGATTTTGCCATATTGAGAGCACAAAGGAATGTCAGGTGATTGCCTGTCTCTAACATCTTTTTCAA
>VYZX01000902.1:28274-66653 GCA_013401335.1 Brachypteracias leptosomus
AGAAGAGTTTAAAAGCTGATTCTAACCATAATTACAGGAAGTTCACACGGGTATAACTCCATTTGCTTGGAAGGAATGACTCAACCCTGTGCTTGCTGAAAGGAACAGAGCTCAAAGAGGGAGTCATCTGCTTCTGGAAGGGG
The DNA here is from genome assembly GCA_013401335.1 of Brachypteracias leptosomus. Classification (NCBI taxonomy): domain Eukaryota; kingdom Metazoa; phylum Chordata; class Aves; order Coraciiformes; family Brachypteraciidae; genus Brachypteracias; species Brachypteracias leptosomus. The sequence goes on from VYZX01000902.1 coordinate 28,418, forward strand.
TGAGCTTGAAGGAAGTTGTGCATACCAAGTCAGACCAGAAACAAATGTTGTGAAAGAAAAAACAGAGAAAGCTGGAACAGGCTTCTGTCATTTTGGATTGATTGAGATATATTTAGCCTCAGCACCTGCTAAGAACACAGCAGACATATCTGAACACAGATTCTGGTTTAAGTTCAGAAAGTGACATTGAGAACACTGTAGAAACCATTTATCAAAGAGACACTTGCTTCCACAATTTTATCGTTTGGTAAAGTTGACAGAAGAGTGTCCTGTTAATAGATGAATATTAAAATAATTCTGATTCAATCTCTGCTTAAAATGAAATAAACTTCCATTTTTTATCAGTTACTTCTTTTAAACTCTTCTCTAAATGTTTCTCAGAAATTGGACAAGAAAAACTTACAGCAAACATCCTTGTTGGCTTTCATCTGACCAACCTGCTATGACTTTTACTTTTGTTTTCTCATTCCTTGGCACTATCTGCAGCCATGTGTACATTAATCCTGACAGAGTAATATACTACCCTAAAAATGGGAGAAATAATACTTTAGGCATGACTTCAGGTTTTGCTAACATAATTTTCTGCTTGAGAACCATTTCCTTTTGCAACCTGGGTTTAAATTAAAATAAAATGAAGTTATAGGGTGAGACCAAGAAATTTTCCTCGGTTCCTAGATCTGGGACCATAGTTTGACTACATCATGACTCCATGTCAGAATGAGATGCAGGTACTTACCCTGCCCTGTATCCATAAGCAGGAAGGGGATTTGCACCCTCTGAATTATTCTGCTTTGCCAATGGAGTCATACCTTCAGAAATTTCTGTAATGGTTTCACAGACTGGATGAATTTTAGAAGCAGATTACATAGTCTCAAGATAGCATTAATATTTTAATTTATGAATATTTGTGATTAAATAATACATGAGGCCACTGAACCCCAGCACGCATTTCCAGGTCTGCTCAAGGCTCACAAAAGGGTCTGTGAGTCTGGGGGTTGTTGTGGAAATCAGCAAAGGTTTTCTTATGTGTCCTCAAGCAGTAATTTCACTCTCCACTTTGAATATGATCATGATGTTTAGTCCAAAGCTGAAATATTATATGAAGAATTTTCTTTCCAAGGAGGGAGGATAGATGTCTGTTGCCCTCAGGAAATAATTCTGGGTCATCCTGCTTTTAATTTTGGTAATATTGTTTCCTGCTAATAAATAAATATAAAGTTCCTCAAATGTCCCTTCATATGAGAAGCCTCCTTGGTGTCTTGAGGTTGTTTCCGTTTTTTGATTTTTAATCTGGAAAATAGATTGATCCTCCCTTAAAGGAGTGTGACCACTTCCAGCTGAGAAAAAAGGAGGATATAAAATTATTAAAGCACAAAAAAGACACATCTGCTGGAATGTGAGCTGATTCATATATTCTTTGTAATTAATGACAAGCTATAAGAAGAGTTTTAGAAATCATTTGCAGAACAGTAAAAAGAAGATGGGGTAATTTATATCAGTATTCCAGATATGCTGTGCTACAATGTGATATATAGGATTCATAGGTAAGGCTGAGAAATAGTGCTAAAGTGCTGAAATAATGACTCTGTGAGACTAATAGCCAGTTTTGAATGTTCAGAAAGTTACCTCTACTTTTACTACTGATTTACAAATTTCCCACCATTCTTTGTAGTACAAAGCTAGTTGCACATCCCAGAAAAAGCACCAGAAGTGCTCTACCTGCACCAAGACCAGCCCAGGTATGAAGTTGGGATGCCTCTGTGCCTGTATACCTAATGCACAAATAACTTTCCTCCACTGGTAGAAAGTGGAACCATTGCTTGCAAAGTTGTTACGAGGTCAGTTTGAAAATAGGTCCAAGAAGAATGCCTTTGAAGTGCACCTAGTGTATGCATACAACGTTCACGGATATTTCTTGGTGCCTCTCCTCATCAAATGGGGCCAGACAGGGGTACTTGATTTCTGAGGTTACAGGATCTACCACAGCAGCTTGCATGTGAGTATTTACTCAGGTCTCGCCAGCTCCAGACAGTTTGTTTTGCTACAATCAGAACCAAGATGCCATGATTTGATTTCAAGTGCCACATAATATTGCACTGATTGCAGGGCATTATGGAAGATTCAAATAGGGACTGGATAGATGTTAAAGTAGTGGCTATCTTTTTTCCTTCCTTTCTTCCTATTTCAAAAAATTCCTTCAAAATCTACTTTCTGAGGTCTGGATTTTGCTTGCCTTGGCCCCTATGAATAGTTTCACATATTTGATCCTTTCCATTTTGGATTATTGCTCATGTGCCTGATACTGCTGGCTTCAGACTTAACCTTTCCTGAAAAAATCTTCTCACAGTGTATCTTAAAATCAAAATGTTAATAAGAAATGTCATAAAACACCTAAGGGAAAAATCTCTCAAGTTCTTCTGAAGCAAAATAATCATGAATCACTTCAATTATTATTTTAAATGAGTGCTTTCAGCACTCTAGAATAAACAGCAGCAATGGGTATCCCTCAGATTAAGTTCTTGGTCTATATCTCAAGTATTCCATAAATTCAAAATGCTTCTGCAAAAATGCGATGAAGGAATACTTTGAAAGTATGTAGGTAACCAGGTAGCTTCTAGTAAGCTGCAGTTCCTAGTCTAAAAAGTCATGAGTTCTTATTAATGGAGATAATAAAGATATCAAGACACCAACAGATTGGCAGAAATAATTAAGTCTGACACTTAAGCATGATATTCCTAGATGTCTTTAAACTACATATCTTTATCAAGAATGGTAGACAACGGAAATAGGGGTATTATTTTTAGCATGAAAATTAGTTATTATATTTAATTGCAATAGTGTAAAGTGATTGAGTTTACACATAGGTTCGTATACATCGATATGTATGTCAGAATGTGCAAAAGTGTCCTGTGTGTTGCATGGGTTTATTTGCAAAGATCACACATTGTACAGTGAGAACGTTAGTCATACTGACTTAATAGTGTTACATAATTGATTCATTTACTCATACTTTAAGCCATGTTTTTAATAAGCTATCATAACAGTATGTCACAATGAGCTGTTAGACTGAGGAGCAATTGCAAAAATTATCATATATTAGAAAGTTCACACTCCGATCAAGATCACTATCCAAGCCATAATTAAGAGGTAATTGTCTTCAGTGTGGATATAAATGTAAAGACAATAGATAACAGATAAAATTAGAATTTTAAGGTATCCAGTAAAATTCTATTACATAATTTCTTAATCACTGAGAGCCCAATTGAGAAATGTTCTGAAAGCAAGACTTTTAAAGGTTTTTGATACTTTGACAATGACCTTATCAACCTAAAGTACCTATGTTCTCACTGACCTAAGTAAAAGACACAACCATCTGGCATCAGATGTACACATGGTTTAATAGGTATGCAGGCATATTAAAAAATAGTATTTTAATTGTACAGAAGAGAAATTAAGAAAGATGATGCAGTGGGTTCTAGAATTAACTGTCAATTAAGAGAAGCTGTGTTCCAGTCTCTCTTCTGTCATGTATTTCCCTAATGGCTATAGCCATGACAACACTTAAATCAAAGCTCTTAACTTTTACATGCCTGGTCCTTAGACTAGAAAGCACTGTAATATCTAGAGATTTCTTTTATATTAATTTATGAAATTCAGGAACAATACTGTGATGGTTCTTCCACGTAATTATGAAATTAAACAGAGAAATTTAATATTCTTTTTCATTCCCTTCTATACTGGGCAATAGCACTGTTACAAGAAACATAAAAAGTAGCCCTTTTCTACAAAATTTATAAGCCATTAGAGAGAAATATCTCATGTGAAAAGTTGATGGAGCTATCCCAGTTTTTTGTACTCCAGTCACAAGACATCCAATCAAATAATAGCCTCTCCCTTCTAAGTAGTCACATCTCACTTTCCTTTATATTGAATGAGAAGATCTATGAGAAGAGAATGAGAAGAGGCTATGCATATGGCTTGGGAAGGAAGTATTTGTTGAAGAAGCATATAACCTCTAGATTGTATGAAGCTAAGGCAAGAGAAGGATGCAGAGTATCCCAGGTTAGAGTGCTTCTGAGTGTGCATTAGCGCCCAGGGAATTTAGGACAAACTAAGCCATGACTTAGTCATCTATAAAGCAGCTAGACAAAGCTATGGAGTGAGGTAGATCACCTGAAAGCAGATGTCATTAATTGTGGGCTTCCCTTTAAAGTGCTGGTTGCTTTCCGACTCAGTATGAAAAAAGGCATAACTAAGCAAGTGTAATCTTTTTAAAAAATAAAATATAAAAGGGATTTTTTTCTTAATGTTCTTTATGAACCATGCTAAATTCAAATTTCCGTTTATGTGGAAAAGATACACTTCCTGACCTGAGTTTTGCACTCGCATTTTCTTTCAAACAAGTGAGTCTCGTTTAAACTGGGGTGACATTTATAAAAAAAATCAATACAACATGAAAGAGAATTCTCTAAATTTCCCAACCCAGAAGTCATAAAACAGCACAGCTGAGTTCCTTTCTCAGCAAGTCCATGGGATTTTCATTCCATAAGAACACCGAATTCATTGCTGATTTCCTTCCCTGTGTCTCCTTTATGAATTAGAAAATACATCTAATTATGGTAGCCAATAAGGATAAACATTTCTTGTAAGGTGATTACCTCTAAAATACTGAGAGGTTCTTTTCTCCTCTTATTTTTTGTTTAAGATAATTAAAATTAAGTTTCTACAATATTGCTCAGAATTATGTATACCTTCACTATTGAATCCCACATACTTAAGGGAAAGTTGAGTGACAGTTTCATCTGATCTGGCTTTGCCTCAGGAGAAATGTCCACAATTACATTGGCTCCCAAAAAAGGGAGAAAAAAGTGCTAAAATTAAGGCATAGAATTCATCCTCTGATCTTTCAGCAGCCAATTCATGTGAAATGCATAGGAATGGTGATTATGGGAATAATGTGAATGTTCTTCCCATCTAAATGCTGTGCCTTGGCTAACCAGTTTGTTCAGAAGATTATTATGCTGTGGACCTCTGCTCTTCCCTTTGATGTATGTTATTAATTACCTGTTGAACCCTATACAACTTCAGCATAATTTTCTAACTGTCTTTTCTTATCTCCCACTCATGGGACATGAGTAGTAACATGTTGATAAGATATGCAACACAAGTGATTAAAATCCTGTGAAGAACCATAAAATGTGCTTCAAACATAAAAGTTCAGAATATAAAAAGGAAATTAAACATAATTTTATTATCTAAAAGGTTTGGATGGCTGTATTAAGTTTCTAAAGTGCTCAGGTAAAACCTATAAGTGTGACTTGTTAATTAAAGATTGAGCTTAGAATGCTCAGAAGACTTACTATTTCTTCGAACTTTCTAACAAATAAAGATGAAACTCTGAATTTCAGGGTAAACTGAACACTGCATAGATAATACTGGTGGTTTATTGCTGTTTGTTCTGTCAGGTGCGATCAAGAACTGAGTATTCCTTCTTATCTCTTTATATCCTTTGAATGTTTGTGGAAAAGTTTAGCCAATATGGAAAAGGGAATAGCAGTTTTTTTAGAGTGTTGCTGTGGACTAATTACAGGTAAATTACTAATTTACCTGTGACTGCTGTCTTCTAGTAGTGACAAAGGGTTTATTCATTGTTTCCAAAAGCCTTATTTTTTCAATTTACTTGCTTATCTTCAGTGAGTAAAGGTGGTAGAATAACATCCTTGGAAACTATAGAATTTTGATACTAGCATTTTTTGTGAAGGTGAAATATCTACTAAATACATTTAAATTATATAAAATATTTTTTTTTAATGCTTTGCTATTCCTACCCTGAAGTTAAAATGGAGAGATTTTACCTAAGCAGGAACTGAGGTTGTGTGAAAATGAAAAGCAATGGTAAGGTACGTTTCACCAGAAAATGGGTAACAGAAAATGACATTAATAGAGGGCCATACACTGCCACTGTCTCCATATGAACTGTTTTTCCATGGTGAAATAACTGACATCCAACCATAAAACCTTTTTCTCTACTTGCACAGTACCAAATGCTGTTTTAGATCATTCACTTTGGAAGTGACTTAATTGCCCTCTGGAATAGATCATTCTGCCATGAGTTTCAGGCTGGTTATGCCACTACAATAATTCTCTCCCTGACTGTTTGCATTGTGCTGCTTTGCATTTCATTCAGCCTGCTTTCCAGGAGGGATACCATATATTGAAACTCATTTTTAAGCCACATGTAGTTTTAAAAACATTTCTCATCCTCCAGCAAAAGTGTGACTGATTAATGATTGTTTGCTCTGGTGTTTCAGAAGTAAATTATAACAAATGATTAAAGGATTACTTTTAATTTTGTATCTTTGGGATATTTGAGTTCTTTTTCTTGATGTATTTTCAGTCTGCATCTTTTGTCCTTTTGGCTGTTAATCATCATTCTTTTTCCCACTCCCTTTCCCCTCTACATTTTATTATTTTCCTTTCTTTTGGCTTTTGTGCCTTCATTTCCCTATTTGATAGTTTTCTGATTATCCTCTGGTCTAAGGTTGTTTTTTCTTTCCCTATTTATACCTGTCAGCTTGATTTCACAACATTTTCTGCTCCTGGTCCTTCCCTATAATTTTTTTTTCTTTTTCAGGAGGTCATCTGTTCTTTTTCCTCAGGTCTTTCCCTAGTTTTCCAGCACAGGAGTGCTCTGAGCTCTCTTCTATTTCTCTGATGGCTTACTGTAGATCACACTTACTGTAGTTCCATTACTCTCCACAGATGTTTCTCCCTGTTCTTTTGTTTCCTACACACAAACACATGTTCTGCCTGCAGTCACTGTATTTTATGTTTATTGCCAAATTACATGTTATTACAGTTACCAGAAGTTACCAGATACTTTCTTTTCCTCTCTGTGTAAAGAAACAAAAGACTGCCTGTGGTGGGTTTACCTTGNAATCTTTTAGCATTTTTTTTTTTCCATTTATTTTGTTTCTAAAGAGAATAAAATGGTTCTGAATATAATAGCCATTCTAAGGATTTAGGACTTGCTGCCTGCAGGTTTAGGTCCCTGTTCTGCTGAGTACTGAACAATTTGACGCCAGGCAAGCTTGTCATCTAAGAAATCCAACCTCTGTTAATCAGTTTTGAACTACTCAGATCCAAATTGTAATTTACTGACATTTATCATTAGTCAGTTCACTCCTTTGGAGAAAGTTGACCTGTAGTTTTCATCTGTGTTTTATTATTTTGTTTCACATTTTGTGATTTAGGGAAACTCAAGATTTTCTTTTCAGTGGCAAGGGAATGGGGGTTGAAATAGAATGAGAGACATCTGCCTACTCTTTCATTCTGTCTTTTTATATAGAAGTTACATATGAAATACAAGAATCAAATGAGATTGCAGCAGTTTCATTAAGAAGATGGGAATGCAAGAAGACTACAAACTTAACAGAAGAAATATTAATCAGTAGTGACATGTCCATGGATTTGTCATCTTCTACATGACAGAAAGGCGGGTGGAGGGGGCAAATCTCAAAACCAGTTTAATCAGGGAGAAAAAAAATGTTTGGTGGAGTCACAAGAAGTTTCATGCTCTTTCATTCTGACCTTGAATTGTTTCATAAGCATGAAAAATTGTTTCTACAAAGATAAATGTGCACAATTTCCTTTTTCAGTGCCCAAGAACTATGCATCAGATACTCTGTAGAATAATTCTCATTGTCTAAACCAGAATCTGAACAACCAGGACCATGAGATACAGAATGGCTGTGGTTGTTTCCTCACTGGCAAAGTTTGCAAACTATAAAGGTACCTGTATTGCCAGTATTCTCAATATGAAGCATATTTAACATTGGGAAAAAAAATCATATATGTCCAGATTTTTCTAAAAAAATGCTTCAGTTAATTATCAGCCCATTTTCAATTACTACTGATTACATTTTACTGATTATTTGTCAAGGCCTGATTTAGGGTCTTTGTTTGTTTGTTTGTGGTTTGGTTGGTTGGTTGGTTGGTTTTGTTCTTTTTTGTTTGGTTTAGTTTGGGTTTTTTGTTTGCTTGTTTTATTTATTTTGTTTAAGACATACCTGAAATAATTGTTACCTACTATGCTAATTGAGCTTGGTGCTCGTAATTGTGTAGGGATAGAAAATGATGGTCCGTGTAGGGCCACGATGAAAGCATTACAAGATGGCCTCAGATGTGGGACCCCTATGGTGGCCCAACTACAGAACACAGGGTGGAATGTGGGAGGGATAGAATATTACAAGCTGGACTTTGCCATGAGAATGTGGCCTTGGGAGAGAGTTACACTCCAGATTTAGCCCTGAGAAGACAGGTTGTTTTGAACAACACATGTAGGAGTTTGGGAGCCACTGTTAAGCAGATTATGCACCTGCAAACATTGTCTCATGTGCTGGCCATGGGTGAGATGACGTTTTGCCAGTATTTTTCCAGAATCTGCTGAGAGTATAAAGGTCCAACTCCGGGACGAGATGGGGCAGCTGGGGGGGTGCGATGGAGAGATAGCACCACATTGTGCAAGGGACGCCTTGGCTCGCTCCATACGATCCCTCATTTCCTTCTTTCTCTGCAATGATCCAGGTCATCCTATTTACTCTCTGCTTCGGTGGTCTTTCTCCAGTAATGGGGTTGGTAAGATTCTACTAATGGGGAACGCACGGCACCCCTTGCTAGTACACTGCTTATGAACTGCCTGCTACTGAGCAGGCTGCTCTTGAAGGGATACACTCTGCCTGTCGCTGGGCATAGGGTAGACTTTGCTTAAAGGAGAATACACTGTACTAACTATTGCTTTCACAAGACTATCACTGAACAATAGATCTCAATGTTTTTTCACTAAGTATCGTGCCCTGAGTGAGTTTGTGCCCAGAGTATCCTCTTGAACCAGGAACAGTAATTTAACCAATAAACAGATCTTCTGTGAGAAGGCAGTTTGCTCCAACTCTGTAAAATCGGCTCCAGTTGAGTCATTACCCTAGGGAATTCCAATATACAATGAAGGAAAATGAGGTAGAAGTGGGAAGAAAGGGTGACTCTTGGCTTCCCACCTTTTAAAAAAAAATTATTTAATTTTTGTTCATTAGGTGATCCAAGTAAGACTGACAACAAAACCTGTAACTGACTTCTTATCATACATCTTGTTGTGACTTTCTGATAGAATTCTATATTTTTTTCTGTAGTAGACATGTCTAAACAAACTTTTTAACTTTAAATGGATTGAACTGCAAATGACCGAATTAATTTGTGAAAAATACACTACTAAATATCATTTAAACTAAAATGAAAATAAAATTTGAACCTTGGAACTTAGAACCTTTTATTTTGTTGATCTGTGTTCTGCTCATAAATCACATCCTTTTTTTTTTTTGTAGTGGAAAAAAGAAAACTCCTAAACTAGTCACTTAAAATTCTGAACAGATATATCTATAGAATGTAAGCCAAAACCAAACCAGCAATAAATAAATAAAATGCAACTGAAAATGCCTTGATGATGCAATCATCCAAGACGCAAAAATTGAAAAATGTGCTTGTTAAAACCCAGACTATGAAAAGGTAATTTTTTATATACAACTTTCGGACTGTAATAATTAAAAACCTTGTTATTCTACCACCAGCGAAAGGATAGGGGAAATAGTGACTGCTGTCAGTGCCTCTGTGTATAACTTTGCACATTCTATAATGTTCCAACAGCTCTCATACTATTTTTTTGTGTCTAACAGAAATCAAGTAATGTACCTTAACTGATACTAATCTCCTGTGACAATACAAATCAGTAAGGTACATAGGTGACTGAAGTGCAGTATAAAATGAAAATGCTGCATGGTAAGGATGCTAAAAAAGCTGCTTTCACTCAGTTCTATTCCTGCTACCTTTTAAAAGCATATGCTTTTAAAAGCATTCTCAAATCTCTGTGAGCCCAGAAATATGAGCTCAACAACAATAATCTTTTGTCTTTGATTTTTATATTACTTGAAGTATTGTCCTGTATTGAGTGATACCTTTTAAACATGGAAACCGTGGAATAATAAATCATTAACCTTTCCTTTATTTTCCACTTGTATTTTTTAAACAGATCCCAGCAAAGTAGGGCTTTTGTCAGCACTGACTTGAAGTCATATAGACACCATAATATAGATAATAGATGCTGAATTTTAGCAAACATATATTTAATATTTAGGACAATATAAATATTTTCTCAGTTGTTTAGACTACAAGTATTACAATCAATAACAAACTTGTGGTGATTGATATTTCATGGACCTATTGCTGGACATATAAATCCAAACTTTGACCTCCTTTATGTTCAAGTTGAAAATTAATAAATGACGACTCCATGCATCACTGATATTTCTCTAGAATTAAAGCATTGCTATTGAAAAATTAGTGTATCCTGCATCTGCTTTCTACCTTGAGTTAAGAATGTTCAACCACAAATTATATTTCTGTATGAATTATTTTATTTTAGCAATGTAATTTTGTTATATAGGATGATTATCAATGTTGCACACTGTTTACTCCTGTGAAATACATATCTTTCCAGCAAGATGGCATATTAATATGTTTAATATGTTTTTCATCACCTTCCAATCTCTAAATGTCAGTAACTCTCTTGCATTTAGCAGAAGAGAACATTGATTTGTTCCCAGTCTTCAAGCATTTATTTCTGCATACTGGTGTTTTCCAAATGATACTCTTGAAAATGGGAACAAGAATAGAGCAGCTATCAACCTAAATAGCATGTACAATCACTTGAAGTGTCTGAACCCAGACCTAAAATGAAGGGTTCAGACCCATTTCTTCAGGAAATGTGCTGTTTTGTCTTGGAGTTGAAGCAACAGTTATAAAGCATATTTTATATGAACACATATCACTGCAAACTGCATTCTGTGTCAAAAGCATTGCCTGCTTTACCTACATTAAAAAGCTTTGTTTTCCATTTGACAAAGACAATGAGAATTTAGGACAGGGAACTGAAAAGATATAACAGGAACAGTGCTGCTCACAGCAGGCACACTTATGTTACCAAAGTGACCCCTCCTACAGACTCATGCTGAACTTAGTCATCAGGAGTTTAACTAGCAAATTCTCTAGAAGCTGGATCTCCTTCTTGGCTACAATATAAAAGTTTCATGAAGTTTCTCCTTGTTTATTGACTTCTCCCCAGAACTGTCCAGAACCACATGGTTGAAATATAAAAATTTCCACAGTATAAAAAATTTGATCAGTATTTTTATATACCTGCACTGTCATGTAATAATGACCACATCAGTGGCATTGATTAAAATAAGAACTTTCAGGAAAGATTTTAATACATGAATCCCTATGATCTATTGTTATAATGACATAGGCAGAATATCAGAATGCATGCACAGACAGTGTGATTGTGTGTGTATTCCACCTCTTACATATTCCAGTTCTTACAGCTTCCTTACAGAATCCCTAAACCAAATGCAGAAAGAAGTTGTCAGTGAGCTAAGTGGAAAGTTATTGCAGCAATTGTGTTGAATTTGTCAGAGCTGTTTCATGGATTTTTTTTTTGGTAGGGGGTTCTGCCAGGAGTTAAGGCATCAAGAGCACAAGAGTTTCCTGGATCAAAGGAAAATCATTCTTGTGGAGTAAAAACCTGCAGTAAGAAAGCTAAGAAAAATGATTGAATTCTTTAAGATATCACAAAATTTCTTGTTTCTTATCAGATTAAATCTCTTGCTGCCCAAATTACCATCTTATCTACTTCCAGACATACACTGAGAAATCAGTGTTTGGTTTTCGTTAAGTAGATAGCATGTATTAAAAAGAGATGGTGTTTAAAATTACTTTGTGAACACAAGGACATTGACCACTGTGATGTCATGGCACAAAAACCAGCAACAGTAATTTTTAAACTCTCTTTTGTAGTTCAGGAGTGTCTACAGTAGCTTATCACATAGAAATTCAGCTTTGAGGGATAGAAGGTACTTTGGGGCATTTTTCAGACTGGTTGTAATTACATTTTTATTGATTCATCTTTTCTTGACAGGAAAGGATGTACTTGATTTTGACTGGAATATAGACTTTCATATAAGTTCATTGGATATTAGGAAACAGTTTGAGAGAAACCTCACAAAAAAGATCAGTCAAAACAGATGAAAAAAGGGGATGGGCAAGAAAAGATCAGGCAAGAAACTTGATTACTTGGAGAGGAGCTTATTCTCTTAATAACTGAATGATCCTATAGAATAGTACTTTGGGAAAGTAAGAAACTAATTCCATTTGATACTGAATTTTGTCCTTTCTTTTCTCTGAAATGTAGATAGCTCAGAGATACACTATTCATTCATGTATCTCATTCTTTTAGCTTTGGGCTAGCTGCACAAACCACAAGAGACTGAGAAAAAATCCCTTTTACTTAATGATACAGAATGTCTGGTAATAACTAAGATGCCAGATTCATAGAGCAAGTGGTGCAAAAAATTTGAAATAAAGTATTGTTTTTGGTTCACTGGTGAAGATACATATTAAAATTACCTTGGACCCAGTTCTTTTGGGATCAAATTGAAACAACATTTCAGCTTTACCACCAGAAGGAAAAGTTAACAGAAATTCACTCTTGATCACATAAAATTGATTAAACCAAAAGATTTTGATTAGTTTTCAAAGAGTCTCTTATTTTTACATAAACAACAAAAGTAAATTTAGCTATGTTTAGATGTAAATTTAGTTAACAAAATAATAAAATATAAATAAGAAAGCTAAATAATAACCAACTCATATGGTTATGCACATACAATTTAACTTACTTCCATTTTTTCCCAGGGTTGTCTTCATTGAAATGATCTTACTAGTTAAACACAAATTGATAAACAGCCTTTGTTGCCCAAAAATGCATTTTATAGCCAAAAACATACCACCTGGCAACTGCCATTCACTTTCTTAAAAAAAAACATTTTCAAAATGTACTTATCCTGCAAGGTATAAAATTAATTGCAAGATCAAGCAGGTTGCAACTTGCAATTGCTACTCCTGATTCTCTAGAATCTGCATATGTCTGAATCTCTTGACCATCTAATCTGTACTCCTTTGCAGATCATATTTGTCTCCTTCATTTCTTCTGCTTCCTGAGATACATTTGTTCAGTGCTTAATACAACTTGGCCCTTCCTGGCAGAAGCATCTGCTCACAAATTCTGTTCAGGACTATTTAGAAGATAAATAATGGTAACAATAACTGTGGCAATGCGCTAAGCAGCAAAGGATTCTTTTAAACAGCTTCTTTTCACTAACAGAAAGCAGAGAGTTGCTGCTGTCATGTAACATCTTTATGTAAAAAGAGCTTTTGGAACTTGTTTTCATTCATGAATGTTCCTTTTAGGGGGCAGATTTGAAGCTAATGCCCTCTGCCTGTCTATTCATCTTCAATTATTTTACCATCATTTATGGGCACAGTAGAAGTAAATACCATCAGCAAGAAGTTACTAGAGACAGACGGCATTTCAAATATCCTGTTTGAAGGACAGAAACAATAAAATCCTGAATGCTGATTGAAAACCTTAGCAGTTAAGAGGAGACCCTAGAAGATCAAAAGAAGTACTTTGGATTTAAACTTTTTACTGTTTATGACTAATTCCTGTGCTTGTAGGAGTATTTGTTTATAGACAGAATGCTAAGTGTTGAAGTTATTCCATGAGAAAACAAACATTTAAATGGAGATCCTAAATGTTATTTAAAGTGCTTGCTTTCCTTTATTTTCCACTTTTATTTTTTAAACAGATCCCAGCAAAGTAGGGCTTTTGTCAGCACTGACTTGAAGTCATATAGACACCATAATTACTTGAGAGAATGTTGAGCTGGATATAGCGATTAAAAATTCCTAATGCTGGAAAAGATCTTATACACTGGACAACTGTGGAAAAGAGGAGGAAAGAACCTTAACTTGACATAATATCTTTTTTGAACAGTAATAGTTTTTGTGATGGTTGTGAAGTTGGGATTCACTTGAAACTCATCAACATTTTTATAATGTCTTCTTAACCTTGTTTTCTGAGATTGTGTGGCTGAACAAATTAGATTTGACTGTAGAAATTTCTTTGGGGACAGTAGATGTTCTTGGATGTGTACCTTTACTGGAGTTTATTGGAAATAATGAATATTGTCTCCTTATGAACAACATCTTCAGATAATGAGTGCTAAAAAAGAATTACTTTTGGCATAATGGAGCTCCTAGAGAATGTCAGGAAAATGTGCCCTTTTCAATAATTTCCATGCTTTATGCCTCCCAGTACAAATATAAATCTCCTTGAGAACTAGATAATCTGATATTCCTGGTGCTACCAGGTTTCTGACTCTTGGAAACTCTGAGGATTTTTGGTTTTATTGGTAATGATCTGTTCAGTTTTGGCTCTCACTAGAGATACAGCTTAATGGTTGAGTGATGTAAATTCTTATTTATTCTGTGTGTCATTGCATAGTATTAAAATTTTATCAAATATAAATTGTAGAATTTGGTATGTATCTTTGGATTTCACAGCAATAAACCAACAAAAGTTTAATCATAATTTATAACTGGAAAGTTAGCATCCCATGGAGCATGAGCTTCCACAGGAAAATCATGTTAGAATGGAAGTGTACCTTTCATCTTTGATGGGTGTATCTTGTGGCAATACACAAAGAGCTGGATTCACTACAGTGTCATCAGTAGTTTCTTCTATTTTTTTCCAGATAATTAAAAGTGTCTGCCATATTTTATTTTTTTTCTAGAAATCTTTTTCCCATAATGCATTTTTTTGAAAGAAAGCTGCCTTGGAAAACATAGACATATTTTTATTCTAACCAAAATACTGTTTTTTTCATTCCTAAAATATTGGATAGCTTATCACTGTCTGCAGTTGGTGCTAAGAATTCCACAGACATTAACTACTGGAAAGTGGAGAAGGTACTTGGGCCACACTCCCTGTGAAAGATATTATTGATAAAAGGGACTTATTGCAATCACTAATAGGGATATGGAATTCTGATGCAGAATTGTGTAAATGTGCATAGAAAAGATTTTCCAGCAAGACTCACTTTGCAGACTTTTCCAGCCCTTCAAATTTCCCATGCAAAATTGCATTGGCACTGAGTTTCAGCCACAGTCAGTGAGCACTCACCAGAGTTGATTTAGGAGGATTGTAAAGGTAACATTTAGATCCTACTATCTCCTGCAATCATGAGCCATCTGACAGCTCTTACCCATGCTCATTGTCAGAGACACAAATATGTTGTTAAAAATCCAGGGATCACATGGTCCTAAGTGAGCCCATGCCCTCCCTTTTTCTGGGGATCTGGACAATGCAGAAACAAGTATTTCTAACACATATTTATGACACAGAAGTGTCATAGTTCTTAGATGGCCACTGAAGAACTTCTGCATACTTGCTTATGAAGAAAAGGGGTACTTGTGTTGCTCGGTGGGGCTTGTTACAGTCTTACATATTCTATCTAGAGGCAGCCCCACCTCTGCTATCAGATATTGCTAACTTTGATGATTCTGCATAGCTAAATTTAGTGATCCCTGAACATGACCACAGATTTCTTTTTTTTCCTTTTTTTTTTTTTTTAAATTTGAATATACAACCATTCAGTGGACTATATATCAATCTATATCTTTTCTAACATGTTCATTTAATCATTTAATGTTCCCAGATCATGACAAAATGTGTTTTCATATCTAATATATGAGTGACCCACCAGGTTATTTATTTTTTAAGATGAAAATGAATATTCTTTGGAAACATAGTATTACATTCAAACTCGTTTGCATCTTTTCAGCCTACAGAACAACAACAAATGGTTTATCCTGAGGTCCTAAAAAAAGGTCTATGAAATCAGTTTGCTTTATTTTTCTTTCTAAATTTGTAGCATCAGCAGAAGGCCTGAAGATACTGAGACCACCACAAATATTTCTAAAATTGTAATTGGGGTAGATAAGCCTGAAAATACTCCTCATTCAGGGTGTTAGCAGTGCATTCAATTTGTTAGCAGCCAGCTGGTCAGCCTACAGGCATGGACAACCTATAAAAGTTGCACTACATATTGGCAATATGTAGATGATCTCTAGATTATTGGTATCAACATTTAGGTGTACATCCCCATTGCTAGACCTCAGTGTCTCCTGTGGCTGCATCTCTTTTCCTATTGGTATGAATTCTTAGTATACACAAACATCTATGCTAACCAAAAAGAAAGTTTAAATGTAGGGAAGGCAAGGCTGTATCTTTCACTTGTTACCACAGAACCTGCAGGATCTTACTGTTCAAGCTACTGTACAAACATACAGTATGAAAACAGTTGTTGCCCCAAAGAAATGGCATTGGATGCATTCTGTCATACAAGTAAAAGATAACAGTTCATGTTAAAGAACTAACATGTATGAAGCAAAACTTAAAAAAAAAAAAAAGAAAGCAAAGAAGTACTGAAAAAAACTGTTCAGGGAAAATAAATAGCTGCCCAGTCCACACACTCCATTATATAGTACTTTAAAAATTAATTTTGCAGTTGAGAACAGGAGATTTTAAGCACCTTCTTCTATGATGCCATCTGGTAGTACCGAACTCTTAGAAATGAAGTATCAACTCACTTCAGAGAGGGAGGTTATGTAATGAAATTTTTTCATTCTCAGGTACTGATGTCACCGAGCATCTGGCCTTAGAAAATACAGGGATCAGTTTGATGTCCTTCGATGTTTCAAAATTAGAGACATGGGCTTTGCTTCTCATTAATAATCCTTATTTGTGTATTTTCCTTTTATTTCTTTCATCCCATTATTTTGTCTATTTCTCTCAATAGAACTGAAAATAGTCTCACAAATTTACTTTTCAGATTCATGTGCATTTTAAAAAACAATCCTTCACAGCATTCTGAGGGTCAGTCCAACAAAATTACAGTGTTCTCTTTCAGCTGAGAACTGTAGAGTACAATAATATTTGCTTCTAAGATGTTACAGTGCTACAAATTTGTGCATGGAGACAGCTTTGGCATATGGGTGGAATAAAACACACATATGTTAGCTTGTATATATATGCAGTGTAAATCTAGATGTTCATTGCAATGTTTTACTGAGAAGAGCTCATTTTCGTCCTTATGATTGTTTTTTAAATTTAAAACCTATATCTTCTTTTTTGATTAAATATATCTCTGATGACCCTATGTTCATTATAGACTAGACTTTTGTTGTCTTATTATTACATGACACCTAGGAATAACAAGTGGTCAATTATCTTTTACCTAGCACCATCAGAAAGGAAATTCAATTTGCCTACATCTTCTGTCATCACAGCACAAAGAACTGAGGTTTCCTAACCTCAGTGGTACTTTAATTAACATGATGGTGGAAAGCAGTATCTTCCACCGTTAGGTACTTTAGAGGTTTGATGTATAAATCATGATTTTCTATTACAGCTTGAATAGGTTAGATAATATTCTTCTCATGACCCGATAAAGCAGGCAATTTCTATTTTTCACAAGCTTGAAACCTATAGCTGAAATGTGCACTAGAACAGACACATTTATCCATAACATTTCAGGATAATTTAATGTAAAATAATTTAATTTAGAGTATCAGAATGTAGATATTCAATATAGAATGTCTCATCTTTCAAATCTAGGGAAAGGAATGATATGGAGAGTCCATTCTCTAAACAGATTGTTCCTGGCTTTATTTTGTGGTGTCCTGTTATGTTTCTTTTTAGTCATCAAATGCATTTACACCCTGTGATAGTCCTTTGCAATATGCATTCAATCTCATTCAAAATGTATAAAAGAGAAAATATACCACATTTTGACTTGATGGGCTTTAGACAACCTTTATTTCTTCAGTGCAGGATAAGTAGATTTTTTGAGCTACTTTGCATTCAAGGCACAAAAGAAGAGAGTCCAAGACAGAGAATGAGAGATGGGAAAACCAACTCAGAAGGTAAGTTAGTATACAGCCAGTGCGGGTGGAGTCAGTTGTTGTTATCTTCTGTAGCTTCACTGCTTTCACTTGCATTAAAAAACAGTATTTTGTTACAACAGAATATATAGAGCCATATATTGTTAGGAAATTAGAGACACTTCTGGTAGGTATGCTTAAGAGACTGACAGACCACACAAGTTTCAAACTTCAAAACCTCTTTCCTGTATCAATATTCAGTAAGAATACACAGACAGTCACTATTGATCATTATCACTATATACCCAAAAGAATTAGTCCTTAACAAATCTATCTTAAATTAGCAGTGTGTATACAATGCGACAAAATTCACACCTTTCTAGTTAGCACTCATGTGTGATCTATGACAGCCCTTAGTTGGTGAGATAAGGTTATCAGACTTGAGAGTGCATGAAATAGGGAGCCAGGACCTAAGTGGACTGTAACCTTTCTTCTCTTTCTTTCTTCACTCATTGCTGGTGTTTTATGCTGCTCTGAACCATCCCCAAAAGAAGAGACAGTGGTCTCATCTGCTCTTGGCATCTTATTTCTGGAATGGGGACTTCTGGTTTCTTTTGTTCTTGTTATGGTCCTATCAAACTTTTTCCCTATTTGTTTTGCAGAATGCTTTTGATTTTACCAGACATCTTTCTTATTTGCTTCACATCCTTCATTCTTATCTTGTAGATTTTACTACTTGCACTTGTTTTTCTGGACCTATTTTTTTCAACTATACCATAAGTCTCCATCTGTTAATTTGTGACTAGGTCTATTAATTATATACTTAAGCTTATCAATGTTACAAAGTGCTAGCAGTGACATTTCAGTGTTGCAAATTGCTCATACAGTCCTGATGGTTTTGCTGGTTTAGAGTGCTTATCATACCTTGCTTCAAGGCAAACAGTATGCTAAGCCTGCTTCTACTTTTTGGGTGCAACAGGCCTCTGTTTTGTCTACAGTTCTAGCTTCCTTCAACAGAGAAGGAGTGCCTGTCTATTCAGCACAGAAAAAAATTCATTCCCAAATGGAGGCATTGAAAAATAAGTTGGAATAAAAACCAGCTATGCAGTTACAAGTAAACACCATTCTATACAATTTTCATGCAAGCCTTGTATGGCTGGTGCTGTCATTTAGGGAATGACTGCATTAGATGATACTTAATGACTACGTTAGATGTTATTTAATAACTACATTAGGCTCAGGTAAACATCTGACTATATTTGATTAAGAAAAAAATCACAGAAAAAACAATAGTTAATGGAGAGACTGGCATTCTGTTAATAACCCTGCTCTAGCAGGGGGATTGTACTAGATGATCTTTTGAGGTCTCTTCCAACCCCTAACATTCTGTGATTCTGTGAACTCATGTTAAACTTTTCATGAAGGACATAAACGATTAAACATCACCATTCCAAAAGGTTTCAGTCTGCCAGTCTTTTCACCTAAGGTAATGATTAATAGTGTCTGAGACCACATGGAAGCCCTTTTTCACTGACTGCCAAAAATACATATATGAAAGATGCTTTCTGTGAAGCTCTATTACTGCTCTGAATTAGTTGCTGGATTGGCCAAATCATGAATGCCTTCCCCTCCTTTCAGTCGTAGATTTTTTCGTTCAAGATTCAGAGTTTTGTATATAAATACACTAATCATACCAGTAGACACATGAGAGAGCTATAAAACTTCATGGGCACCCCATGGTGTCAGCACATGTGCTATTGTATTGTCATTGGTTGGCTCTGATGACACTGGAAATTCCATCTTGAAGTCAATTAAAATATGATTTTGTTCATAAGAAACTATTTCCAAAACTGTTTTCCCACTGACAGTTTTTCTAAGCTGCCTTTTTAGACAAGAGCAAAACAATGTACTGCCATGCTATCTTGTAAAGATGGAGCACAGAAAGGGAAGATAAGACAGTAGAAAAAGTCAAACCTGGAAAATCTCAGGTCCGTCTATAGCCCTTCTCAACCAACATGGAAATGTGTGTAGCCCCTCCAAAGCCAGGCTGTGGAAGCTACACAGAAACATAATCAGTCTGTTGGCAGAAGTGCTCCAATTTTTTTCTTATGTCTTTTCTTGATGACAAGCAGAAATATTATTTCTATTTAAAAAATAGGAAACTGAAGCATGAGATAAATTCAGTGATTTGCACAGGAGCATGTTGAAAACTCAGAATAAAACAAGGGACTGAGTTCAGAGCTCTAACTCTCTGGCCTAGAGCTCTTAAGATCTTACAATGGATTAATTTGCTCACTTGGTCGTTACTCCTACTATAATTATATTTTTCATTAGCATAAAGAAAACCCCCCAAAATGGTCACGCTGTTCAGAACAAGATTAACATTGACCATAATGGACACACAAAGTAGAATAAGAACAGTACTAATATATTTCCTCTCTAGTAACAGCTCAGGGGCCAATCATTTTTTGCTCAGTTTCTGATAAGGATTTCTTGATCTTGTTGTGGTCTGTCTGTTTAGTAATCCATAGTAGGTGTCACTCCCATGTACTAGCCCAGCCTTCCCTTGAAACATATGAATTTGTGGTGCTCACCTAGCTCCCTGGCAATGAAACTGCTAGCCATTATGTGGAGAAACACCTCCTGTTGTTTTCATCTGTAGTGGGTCTGTCTGAGGGGGGGGGGGGGATAGAGGGACTAGGGGTGGGCACCGGGCACCCAGCCAAGGTAAACCCACCACATCATCTTTAAGCTAAAGGCAACTAGAAAGGAAGCACCATGTAGGCCATGACTTTGCTGATAGTCAAAGAGCAAGTAGAGAACAAGCTAATTTAAAATAAGTTTTTGTCTCCTCTAGCATTCTCTCTGGTTTTCTGAATTCAGCAGCTATTTTTCATTGATCTATTTTCTCAAACTCCAAGTTACTTGAGAGATAAGATCCGAGGCTGAGTTGTTTTTCCCTCTAACTTCTAATGGTCTTTTATTTGCTATCTGTTGAGCATCAGCAGATAGAAAAATATCAGCTAAGTATGACAATAAAACCCCTAAACACATAATGGCTTTCAAAACTAACTTGAAAGTAAAAGGTTGGAGACTCATCTGCATCTGGTATATGCTTATGAAGGTCCTTAGAAAGAAATGAAACTATAACTGAGGTTTTGAATCTATACCTATAGATATTTGATATCTACCTATAGATATTTGATAAACTATCTTTTCCTGTGTTGTCTACTTCAGCATCATCCCAGCTGCCAGATAAACTATCAGCAGTCTGGTTGAATAAGAAATTAAGCTCCATTAAAAGGAATGTATGTCTTTTTCCTCTGTCTTGGTGAAAACTAATTCATAATAACTATGGGAGCTCTGAGCAGTTCTTACAGTTCTTTAAAATACTCATTTTGCTAGTTGTTGAATTTAAATCATGCCTTTTTAAATAATCGTATGACTTATGTTTAGTAAGGATTCTAAGGATAGATTGCATAATGATTTTTATCTTTGAAGTGGCAAATTTTATTGATCTTGTTTTTTAAAATAAATTGGTTTATATTTTACTTCAGTTCTCCTGGGAATTTTGATTTAGCCTTAACACTTAACACTTGAGATGAGAGGTAGCTTCTTCCTATAATGAAAAGTTGTGATTAATTTCATCAGTCAGTTTATCACTAAAAATCAAACAGTGTCCCAATACATAAACTGTGGAGTCTGCAGAAACCAATGTAATATTTGCACGCAAAGAAAAAGAAAGATCTGTAAACCCAGTGTCTTCAATGGAAAAGCTCATGACAGAACCCAAAGCTGACATCTTGCTATCCTGCAGACAAATGAGAAAACAGAGAAATCCAGATGAAATAGGATTCATCTCACCTGGTGACCCTCTAACAGCTAGGCATCCAGTGTTTATCCTTTCTCATATTACAGATGTTTCCAGAAAATATGTCAGAAAACTTTAGCCTTCAGAAAGATGTCAAAAATTAAAAACTCGAGTTGATTTCTGGAGTTTTTATCTCTCTGTGGTAAAGTGTAATCTCAATGACTAATTTTTATGTTGTTCAAGTGGGATAGCATGTATTGCACAGTTTTGTGGAGTTGTTGCAGGTTAGCATGGGAAAAGTGATGGAGGTGGCATGATAGGAAAAGGCTTTCACTTCCACAGTTGAGTGAAAATACAGCCAAAGTCCTGGAGAAGGCAAAATGGAATGAGCTGACATATTTTGTAGACGATGCAAAGTCATGTTCTAAGTAGCAGAGATTAAGATACTGTCTGAAGTGTTGCAGAAGGACCTTACAAGACTGTCACTTTGTCAGGGCAATGGCAGATGAAACTCACAGTAGTGAATGATAAGAAATTAAAATAAGGAAATAAAATAGCCCTGGATTTATGCAGAAAACAGTGGATCCTGAAGTGGCAACTGCCATTCCAGAGTGATACCTTGCTTTTGCCACAATCTGCTGCATGAAAACATCTGGTATGAAAAACAAGCACCTCAAATGTTAGGAAGTATTAGGAAACAAATAGAAAACAAGACAGAATAATTATTCTACTGAATAAACCTACATCAAACCAACAAACGTAACCCTTTGATGCTCCATGTCTGTAGGCTTCTCACCCCAAATAAAACATATACTGGGAAGGGGAAAGATTCAGAAGACAAGAATGATGATGAAAAGCTTAAAATTTCTTCCATGTGAAGAACAATTGAATAGGAAAGGATTGTTTAATCTGAAAAAAAAAAATCGCGCCAGTGTCCTGTTCCATATACAGGAAAATTATGAGTCCTTGATGAACATTAGTGAATGGTTAAAACCTATCAGTAAAGCTGAGGATTAGCCTAAAACTGTCACTATCAATTTATAACAAACTTTTTTTTTTTTCCCCCAGCAAAATTCACATAAAGTAAGAGCTTTCTTTCTAAGGCAAGAAATAGCTATTCATAGTCATATTTCATTGAGTGAGATACTAATAGGAAAACTGAGGACATATGAACTGAAACAGAACTATTTCTTCTTCTGTTTCCCTTCTGCAGAGTTAAAATCAACATACTGGCCATACAGAAAGTCAGGCAGACAGAAGGTGAGCTTATGAAAATAAAGACCATAACATTAGACATTTAATTAAAACAACATTGTGTTATAATAGCTTAGGTTTAAAGAACTTGGCAAATGCCTTAATACTACCCTAAAGAAGTCAACTCTCTTATGAAGCTTTTATCTTGTGCAAAACCATGAAAACAGGACTTAGTAGTATCTATCTGAACAGATAACTAAGAACAGCAAAATTAGGACAGGTATAAAATGGTGCCAAAACTAAGAGAGATATGTTTGTTCAAGTAACACTGTAATAGGCAATAAATAAATAAATGGGACAGTTGCTGGTTTTCTCTTAGTGCAATAGTAACCATAGAAACAAAACCCTGAGGTTATTTTCATTCACAAACCGTTTTTTGCAGCAAAGCAAGGAATTCTCTGAACAAATTGATGGATTTGATCCTGCAAAGTACAGCTGCACATCAGTTTGTACTTGTTCCAAACACAGTGAGCAGGGCACCTGCCAGCACTGCTTAACTATCAAACAACCCTTGGAGGGAAAAAAAAGGAAAGGAAAGGGGTCTCCAGGTTACCAGTGTAGGAACAGAGCCCTGAGAAACTCCCCAAAGCACGAAGAGCCAAGGCAAATGGCATCCTAGGGGTGGTTGAGCTGCCCAGCTATGAGCTGGGTGCCAAGCAAGATCCTTCCCCTGCTGAGAACAGCCCCAACTCACAGCTCACACTAGCCTTACTGGAGCTGGTGACTGTCACACACCAAAACCATGCACTGCCTTCAGGGGCAACAGAAGAGGGTGGTTGTGGCCACCACTGTCAAAAGAAGAGTTCACATATGGATGTCACTCAGAACAACAAGACCATTCCTTCCTAAACAACAGGGATTTCTAGACCAGAATTCCTCATGTACTTGGAAGCAAATGACCCTATTACTCCCAAGGGAAAAGCTTTCTTCCCCAAGGAGGAAGGCCTTCTAGATCCATGGCCTGGCAGGGAAGCGAGAGTAGAGTAAGCTGCAGTTATATGGCACATTAAATATCAGCCTTCCCTACCAGCAGCAACACTTACATCTCAAAGTAAAACAAAAATTAAACGAAGAGAAGCAGAAATGCAATATATTTCTATACTTCAAACTCTTGTTACCGAAGTAGCATTATGGAGTCAAAGAATGAAAGACAGTCAGAAACTAATGTACTTAGGCATTTAAAAGTTAAAGATCAGAGTGAGGTAAAGGGTCTGAAATGCCTTATCTTGATCTACTGCATCTTCCTTAGTTGGTGCACACCTTGTGACTAAAAATGAAGGATTATGTTAGGGATATACAGTGTGAGTGTCTGTAAATCATTACTCATTTGCCATTATCAAAATAGAAAACAATTTCCTTCATAATTTGAAAAGCTATTTTCTTTCTTTTACTGAAAAAGGGGAATGAGGAAATACAAAGGAAGTATTCTCACTCATTTACATCTCCTCTTCCTCTTGTCCAACTTGGCAGAACCTGAAAAACTAAGAATGACCTGAAGTGCTCTGACATGCTGAAATACAGAGTTGATTCATAATAACATATTCATTGTCCTGGTTTGAGTTAGAACCAAACCAATTCTGCTCAGTGATTTTGCTTTTCAGCTGAGTCTTTGCTAACTAACTGCACAGCACGTTTTCACAGACAGTGTCTGCTTCTAGCAGTGATAAGGCCCCATGTTTAGAGTTACTACCTGTCCTGGTTCGTCCAGGATAGGGTTAATTTTCACCAGGAGTTGCTATTTGGTACCATGCTGACGCCATGTCCCATACACCAGGCGCGGGCAGAGCAGTCCCGGCTTTGTCTCACCCGGGCTGCCTTGCTTTGTGTCTGTAGCTGTATCCACGTGGTCTGTACCTTTATACCTCTTGTTTTGTACATTGTTATCCCTGTTGCTGTTACTGTTGTTGTGATTGTTGCTTTTGCATCATTGTATTAAATTCTCCTTATCTCAACCAGGGTTTGTATTTTGCTGCCTCTCCTGTTCCTGTCCGAGGGGTAGGGGGGCAGTAGCCACGTGGTGCCCGCTCCCGGCAGGGTTTAAATCATCACAGTACCAAGGGCTGGTGTGCAGACCAAGGTCACTGTTAGACCTTGTGTACCACATCAGGGGGTGCAGAAAGTGAAAAGCTGCACCTGTGGGGAGAAGCAGCCAGGACAGGTGACCCTAAACTGACCAAGGAGGGATTCCATCCCATATACCTCATATTCAGTATAAAGCTGAGGGATCACGAGGGTCACAGAATCACAGAATGTTAGGGGTTGGAAGGGACCTTGAAAGATCATCTAGTCCTGCTAGAGAAGAATCACCTAGATCAGGTCACCCAGGAACGCGTCCAGGCAGGTTTTGAATGTCTCCAGAGGAGACTCCACAACCTCTCTGGGCAGCCTGTTCCAGTGCTCTGTCACCCTCACCGTGAAAAAGTTTTTCACCATGTTTACCCAAAACCTCCTATGCTCCAGCTTGTACCTATTGCCCCTTGTCCTGTCACTGAATGTCACTTAGAAGAGCCTGGCTCCATCCTCTTGATGCTTGTCCTTTACATATTCATAGGCATTAATAAGGTCATCCCTCAGTCTCTTTTTCTCCAGGCTAAAGAGACCCAGCTCTCTCAGCCTTTCCTCATAAGGGAAATGCACCACTCCCTTAATCTTCCTAGTGGCTCTGCACTGGACTCTCTCCAGAAGCTCCCTGTCTTTCTTGAACTGGGGTGCCCAGGGTCTTAAGGCTGCTCTTCCCTTCAGGATCCCTGCCTTTTGCTTTCGGTGGGCCCTTACCCCTTCCCTCCGTCCTTTTACCTTCTCAGCCTTGCCTTTGATCCCAATTTGTGTATTTCTGAACCCAGCTCCTGAACCTGTTTCCTGTCAGCTGCTGAGCCCAGTTTGGAACATCCCCAGTGCCTGCTCCACAGCCTCAGTGGTGACGGTGACGTAATTGCCATCAGAGGGAGGTTGAGTTTGATAGTGGTTTTGTATGCATTTGTATGTATTGCCTTTTATTATCACTATCTTCATTAAAGCTGCTTTAGTTTTCTTCTCTAATCCAGAAGCCTCTCTCCCATTCCCTTCCTTTCCCATTTGGGAGGGGGCCATAGGTCTCTCTCCCTTATCCTTTGTCTTCCTCTATTTGGGAGGGGAAAGAGGAGTTAACAGAGGGCGTCTGTTGTAAGTCTGGTAGATTGAACCTCAACCTTGACATTCACCATGTAGGAAAAATATTATTGCAATTAAACACTGGATTAGAAACCAAGAAATCTGAGCAAATCTTTGTGTTTAGAATTTATTTTTTCTATTTCCTTGGGAAAAAGTTCAAAGTTGATGTTTGTAAAAGGAGAGTAATATTTCTTCTCATTATGCTTTTAAACAAAATAAGTATTATGGTTTATCATAACCATATGTTGGCTGTGTACCTAATGGAATTTTAGGTTCTTCTGTAGTGCATATACTAAACTATGTGTTTTAAATTATCATGTTGAATGGCAACTTTTCTTTGCTCTGTTAGCTGAAATGAAATGTTCATGTGTCTCCATACAGAGTCATGCAGTGTCAAAATAAATTTCAGGAGAATAAAGCCAATGTAAATCATAGTCCAGTGTACTGAAATGGCCATAATTCTTACCAATTGTTTGCTCACTTGCCAGTTCCAAGAAGTAGGATTGGCAGGGATATCAAAGGGATAATGAGGTATTACATGCTTATTCAATCGTATATTGGTAATGCTGATTATCGGAAACACCAGAATGACCAGGAAATCTAGAAATCACTAAAAATATGAGTTATTTAGAGTGATCTTCCATGCCACATAAACATGAAGTTTAATCCCTATTACATAATGATTGAGTTCCTTTTGCTTTTTTAATAAAGTCCTACATGTGTCAAAATACATGGAAAGTAAATTATCATCATAGATTCATGAGAACACTTCCACATTTTATGCCTATGCCTAAAGTTGAAGATTAGGCGAACAATATATGGAAAACTGTGGTATGACTGTGAACTTTGATCATGCAATTATTTAGTTAGAATTACTTGAGTTGCCCATGAATTTAATTAGAATTGTGTGGTGCCAAGTAATTTTAGCATTGTAGAAATTCACAATTAATTAGCTGAAAATCTCCTCTTATGAAACATAAATCCTTCTCGTATTCTGTTTTATATTGTGAATAAAACATTGTTCCATCCATTTCCTTTTGATCTCTTGAAAGATGTAAAGCTGTACATTAGATCATAAAATATATTGATGACTTTTCTTCTAAAATCTACAATCCACATCATTACTGATTGAGTCATTAACTGATACTTTCATTATATTCTGAACTACAATCCTGTATCCAACAATTTATTCCATCTTCTTTGGTTATCTGAAAAATATTACTTTCAATTAACCACTGAATGGCATTTCTTGTTAATTACTTTTGATGAATAAATATATTCTAACATCAAAGAATTCTATGCATATAATATTAGGGATGTTTTAAATAAATACAGAGTTTCTATATAATTTTATACATTACTTAACAGACATTTAGGCTACTTAACATAATAGAAAAGGTAACAAGTTGTAATATAACATGCTTTGAAAGCTTAAGAAGATATTCTTTACTCTCAGGAATAAAGAAAATTATTTTTGTTCTGTATCTATTTATGATCATTCTTTGTCTTTTTATCAGATCCATTTTACTGTTAGTGACGCACTCATACCTTTATAGCAATGATCAGCAATTAACCTATTTTTTCTTTGAAAAATGTTGTTAAATTGAAAAAAAATTACTTCTTTAAACTTAAAATCCCAGAATCCCATACATCAAATACTTATAATTAAATATTTAGAGGAAGTGTTCAGTGGAAAGGAGCAATTTGGCAGTCACAATACTCTGTAGTATTAATGAATAGAAAATGCAACCAAATACATTGTAATCCCAAAAGCATCTAGAAAAATGAGATTCAAACATTTAAAGCAGTCAAGAACCCAAGCACACAGCAGTCCTTGCCTATACAGATTTGGTGGAAAACAACACTATCTATCCAAGACAGTCTGTGACTATGGTTTGACAAAGTGATAAATCTGTATTTAGTATACTTGGTAGAATATAAAAATTGTCAACAGTCATATGACACAGAGAACAGAGTCCATCCAAACTCTTTTTACAGCTTTAGATTCAGTCAAAACATTTTGAAAGAATAAGCTTGTCCCTTACCATACATAGGTGTTTGTCTGACTCAATAAGTGATCAGATATTACTTGCCACCCTGCAGGTACGTAATCACACTGAATTGTATAAGTTCTGGATAACCTAACAAGTATGCAATGTTGGCTCATAATACATCCAGGTTTAGTGTGTGCTTCAGCAGGGTCTTGTACTCCACAGGTCTGATATGAACAATTGTGGAATCAGAGAGAAACAATTAGAATGTGATAATTTTGCTCAGTGATCCTAGCTAAGCTAGTCTAGCTCCAGTGAAGACAGCTTCCTCCAAGATAATACATGAGACATATAGGATGATATGACAGCAGAGTAAGTGAGCTAAAACATACAGGCTATTATCACTCAAGTGTCTTATAACCAGTGTGATGTTAGAATATAACCATATTGAGTATCCTGATGGGACAGGTCAAGCCTAAAATGCACTTGAAGTCATTATAGGAACTTTTTTGAGGGATGCAGCTGAGTTTGAGACAAAAGTCAGCTAAATTCTGAATGAAACAAAAGCTTTTACTTAAATATATTTAAATTATACACCTTTGTCATGCCAAACTTAAATACAGAACAGCACATCAGTTTATAAAATATGCATTGCTGCGTCTCTTGAGTCGTAGGCAAAATGCCAGCAAACTTCAGCAGAACCAAGACTTCATCCATAGTGTCCCATAATTTACCCCTTAGCTTTGTCGAAAGCTGAAATCTTCAAGGGTAAACTCTTGTCTTAGGAAATTTAATGGCAAAACTCCCACAAACATAAATAAATCTAAGATTTAATCCTAAAAGCTCATGCAGAGGATGCTGGGTGATGCTGTAGTGTATGTCAGATCAAATCCAGACTTGGGTAGATGTGTTATTATTGGTGATTATAGGCAATTGAAGGTTATTAGAAAAACAAAGAAACAACATTTTTAATTAACTCAACAGACACTTAGGTAACAGATTAGTGGTAAAGAGATTTGAACATTCATTTTGTCTCCACTATAATATCACACTATTTTTCATAATAGTATACTTTTACCTCTACTGTAACCAGTAGTTCTCTATCCAGCTGTAGGAGGAAAGGTGTACTTAAAACTGTCTAGACAACAGACTTTTATTTGATACGAGTCTAATGTTTCAAATTAATGTCTATCTGTCTCTCATATGAGATTTCTATTTGGAGGAGAGCTGCTGAGCAGGTCTCTTATCATGAGATAACTATAGGAGCCAGTGCTTTCTCCTGCAGGGAGTGTCTGACATGTTTCCCTTTTAACATTAAAAAAAAATAAATAGCTGGAAACATGTAGCGTGTACTGGAAAGGCAAATAGGTAGATTAAACATTGAACAAGGCCTGTGATATGGGAGAGAGAGTGCAGATTGGTGCAAGCTCTGGTCCTGCAGAAATCATGGCAAAAAAACTCAATGTTTTTTAAAAGGTGAAGATTTCACATCAATCTCTATCAACAAAGCAGGGCTAGAATATAGTTCTCTCTTTAAAAATAACCTCAGGGAACGATACACAAATAGAACCTTGACCTTGCACCCAATTTGCTAAACTCACATGAACTGTGAAGGAAGGGCCAGTGTTCTCATCATGAGCATATATTTGCTGTTAGGGAGATGGAATATTTTTGGCTTTGAACAACCTTGTAAAAGAGTTAAGCAAATATATATACTTTCAGAAGCTTGGTGTTTGCTTGACTTTTCATTGCACCTGCAGTTAACTAGGGTTGTCTTGCACTGTCAGTTCAGAACATGTTTCACTGTGTAATGTCTTCAGTGTTATCTTTGACTTGAACTCCGTTTTTGTAATATAGTGTGTGCTATAGGTGCTAAGCTAACAGACATTCCTTTCAGGTACTACACACTCAGATTTGCAGCTGGCATTATTTAAGCTCATCAGTTTGGGTTAGTGATGTGGTGCATTCCAGCAGATTTTAATAGGATTTCTTTTGCTACCCTGTTTGTCCTCTCTCCAATTATTTTTGATATCTTGCTCTACTGACACAAGAATAAATGAAGCAGATTTCATCATAGAATCATAGAATGATGGAATGGTTTGGGTTAGAAGGGACTTCAAAGATCATCTAGTTCCAAACCCCTCTGCCATAGGCAGGGACACATCCCGCTAGATCAGGTTGTACAAGGCCCCATCCAACCTGATCTTGAGCACATCCAGTGATGGAGTGTCCACAACTTCCCTGGGCAACCTGTTCCAGAGTCTGACCATCTCATATTGAAAAACTGCTTTGTTACATCTAATCTAAATCTACCCTCTTCCAGTTTGAAGCCATTGCCCCTCATCCTTTCACTACAAGCACTTATAAAAAGTCACTCCCCAGTTTTCTTATAAGCCCTCTTCAAATACTGGAAGGCTGCAATAAGGTCTCTCCAGAGCCTTCTCTTCTCTGCATACAACAATCCCAACTCTCTCAGCCTGTCCTTGTAGGAGAGGTGTTCCAACTTTCTGTTCATCTTCGTGGCCCTTCACTGGACTTGCTCCAACAGGTGCATGCCCTTGTTTTGGACGCTTCAGAGCTGGACACAGTACTCCAGATGAAATCTCAGAAAAGCGGAGTAGAGGGGGAGAAAATTTTGATCCCTATATTTATAATATTAAAATAATTATTTTTCTTTTCATTATGCTTTCTTGTTTTCCAGTTTACTTGGGAACTATAGCTTGTCTTTGTTTCCAAGCAGACATTTAAGGAAATCCTGTTATTTATAATGTTTAAACTACAGTCAGATGAGTAGAGATCCATATTATTTAAGCCCATATTATTTAAGTTTAATTAGCACATAACGCACTGGAATAAAGAACTTAATCTTTTATACTGGTTCTGAAAAACATAGAACTGAATGTAGCGCTTGTTATCTAATATGATAAGATATCCCCTAGTGGTATTAAACTTTGTAACCTTACAATCTACATTACTTACAAAACAGATGTTTAAACTTCTTGATGCACACAAGCTTATGTAAAGTCACACCATTTTAAATCTAATTATTGTTTAATAAGCCATTGGAAATGTTGTCATTCAGCTCTTACAAATTAAACTTGATCTCTTAACACATGTTGATATTTTGAAACAGTAATTATTCTGAAACAAAAAAGAGGTCTGACTTAGTCTGAATTAACATAAACAGCTCCCATGATTATTTCATGTGCTTCCAGCAGAGAGGTGTTAATAGTCACCTCATGGCTTGATAGGAAAAGCTCTGTAAGAGAAGGATCAAAAATTATTCTGCATGATGGTCAGCATTTATCAATAAAACACAATTAATACAGATCAGAACAGAAGAAAGAACTATAGAGCTTTCAGAATGACAGTCGGGGCTGGAGTTGTATACCTTCTTTGTTAGCAAATTACACGCAAACTGAACCTGGAATCTGCTAATAAACCTGGGTTCTTTCCAGCTCACACACTGGCAATTAAGACTGTGTGCTGGAAATAATTGGCAATTCTGTCAGTGATGTATGTGTCAGAAAGGAATATTTCTCAGAGCTGGACTGAATATATGCTACTAGGAATAGTAGTAAATACATATATTTACACACAGACAGATAACAGACACGCACACACACTCACAAACACTTATATGTATATGTATGTACATAAAAACACACATGTATTATCACACTAAAAAAAAAAGTGATATAACTGGTAAGCACCTGTGAGTCTAGTTTTTGGAATGATTGTGCAAGCAGAAGACAAAACTTGCTCTTATACAACAGCACTGTTCTCACTGTAGACTTGGAAAGTGCAAGGACTTCACAGTCCTGCCTTTATAGCCCTGCTTTCCTCTGAAACAGTGAGGGGCATGGGTAGAAAGCAGAACAGTAAACTTTAGAAACTCAATACTCACCAGCAAACAGGAAACGCAATAATTTTTAGTATTTACTGCATTGACATCAGCAATCTGGATAGAATTTGAATGTGGTATAGATACACATATTCTTTTTAGGATCAACATTTTCAAGAATTTCTAATTTAAATCAGGAGATTTAGTTGAAAAACAAATTCAAATTTAGAATATAAAACCAGAAACTTGCAGTACAAAAAAATATGGTTGTTTTTTGTTGTTTGTTTTCAATTGAGTCTTCCTTGCAATGGCATGATTCTGGAAAGAGGTAATGAATCAACAGAAATGTTATTTGATGCCTAATTTTGAATGACAAATGAAGACTTCTCCAAAATCATTGGCAAACAGCATAAGAAGCAAAATTCATCTACTCATGCCAAATGACTTCAGCAGCTCACACCAATATCAAAAAAGTGAGACTCCAAGAAAAATTCTCTGACCAACAAAGTACTTATATATATTTTCAATCAGAATTTATTTTTTAATTAAAAATTGTTTACTATCTAAATAACTGCATAATAGTTTGTCCTCCACTTCCATTCCCTTCATAATAAGGTGGAACGCAGGATAAAAAGAGTAGGAGCAACAAAACCAAACCCCCATGTCAGAAGATCAGAAACAGATGGTAAAAAGCTCTGAATATGCAGACTTGAGGGAGGCCTAGATATAGTGAATGAACAAACACTAGAAAACAATCAGCTCCTCCCAGTTGCATTGAGTAGTGAGTAATGCGTGACAGACACATTTAACCAGGGCATTACTACAGCTGCCAGCACTGCTTGATTTTCTCATCACTCTTGAATTATCTTACCATCCAATCTAGTTGATTGTAAGACTTTGGAAGATAAGTAATACCAGAATGTACAGCTATTGTAGCTTATGAACTGGTGGAGATTCTAGAAATGTGTCAGACCCTGTATTTAACTTTTTGCCAGTGTGGTTTCTATTAGTATCACCTGAATGGAATTGTACCTGCTGAGTAGCTCTCTTTTCAGCCAAGGATGTTCACCAGAAAAAGGTATCCCTTTGGATTTCCAAGTGATAATACAAAAGGTGTAGCCAGCAGAAATAGGATTGAGGCTTAACCTTTTGGTTAACACATACCAGCATTGCACATCAAAAACTGTACGAAGATCCAGCCACATTTATTTGGAATCAGAGCACTTCCCTGGAAACCCTGACCAGTAGGGGCTGAGAGCTCAGGTTCTGAACTACCAATGTATTTATTTAACTTTATATACAGGCCAGGCCTTGCAGATGAGTAATATGAAAGGGAGCCGAATATGATCCTGCAGTTGATCCAGAAGCCTCTTTCTGCACTGTTTTATTTACACTTTTACTGAAGACATTACTACTAAGTTCACCACTTCATTGGACTAAAATCTCATCTAGCTGACCACTACGTAAGCTCAAGTGGTAACAGAAACAGTAAATACCGTTCATGAATAAAAGACACATATCATAGTTCATATCCCTCTACCTCAGTTAAAGGTCTTTTGTGGCCTCT
Source organism: Brachypteracias leptosomus (assembly GCA_013401335.1). NCBI lineage: Eukaryota > Metazoa > Chordata > Aves > Coraciiformes > Brachypteraciidae > Brachypteracias > Brachypteracias leptosomus. The sequence continues at coordinate 61,924 of VYZX01000902.1, forward strand.
TCTGAAAAGCCAAGTTAGTGAAATATGCAGCCTCTCATTCTCTCCTGTTCCCTCATTCCCTGAAATAAAATGTTGTATCAGGAAATAGATCTGTTCAAAAAGGAAAACATTTTTTAAATAGTTGGCAGTAGACAAAGAAGCCTAAAGTTTTTACTTCTGCTTTGAGGCACGTTTAAAGGTGAGAATCAAAGGGATGTTTGAGTAGACCAAGCAGCTGAGAAAATAAAGAGAATGGAGAACTTATCACTTTAAGGTGAATGATTCAAATCCACCTTTGTCACTCCTGAGCAGGAGTTACTTGAAGCCCATTGACATCTGTGAAATGAACAATGGTTTCATCTTATTTCCCAGTAGACGAGGAAAATAATTTTCAGCCAAAAAAAAAAATCAGTTTACAGAACCACCTTAAACAACAGGGTTTTTGTATAAAGTTGGCATCATGTGCAATTATAAGTTTAAGATACCATTGGTCTGAGCCAAAATTAAGTCAAAGAGGAAGTTGATCACTTAATCTGTATTAGGGCTACTGACAAGATTAGTTGGTGAAGGTCATGTGGCTGTTATCTGGGATCACACTGTCCAGTAATTATCTCTAAATTAAGATTAAAGACTACAATAGATCATCTTTTATGATCAATGAAATTTACTTTAAATACATGTAAATATCAGCATCTGTTTTCATTACAATTGTCATTACATTCACTCGTTCGTGGTAGCACTTCTCATAAACATTATTATTTGACAATACTCCATTCTGTTTCAAGTGAACTCTCAAAGTAGCCCTGTACCATGCAGTGCTGAAAGGAAACTGGCTTTCTAGTTGCATCTGTTGCTGAAGCAAACAGCTTCTGAGCTCTTCATTCAGTAGATACTAGTTGCTGGCAACTCCAGGTGAAAAAAGATTATTGCTTCCTATAGACTATGAACAGGAAGTGTAACAGTAAGAGTACTTCATTCATGTAGATGCTACTAGAAATCCTGCTGTAGTATTCGGAGCTACCTTAGCCCTGCATTCAAATTCAAAACTGGTGTAGAGGACAGCACCTTAGTAAGAAGCGTATCAATCCTTGTGAATCAATCCTTTGCAGAAAAATATTACAAGATTACTCAGGAAAATGTGATTTTGAATATCTTCACAGTGAAGTATGTTATTAAAGAGTAGTTTAGTCATGACATTCCTCAAGACTCAGTCCTGAAAATAATCTGATTTAATATTTTCTTCTAAGAGAGATGTACAAAAAGATAAGAGTGCTGATGACATTTTTTTGATATTAAAAGACTTGAGAAACATCATCCTTAGAGTGATAAATCAAGATATTTATACAGATTAACTAGATGACTGTGATGGTTGTAATAGCAGAAACAGGATAAACTTTGTCAGAGCAAAGTTTAATATCATGAGGTTGAAGGCGAATAAAAATAATTTCTAGTGCAATTGGAGGACTTGCAGCTAGGAGTAGCAGCAAAGAAAAATTTATATGTACTAGCTGATTAAAGGATGACCCTGATTCCCACAGTAATCCACCAACAGAAAGATATAATCCTATAATAGACAAATAGAGACTTCTCTAATAAGAAAGTAGGGAAATGATTGTGCCATTGTGTGAATTACTGGCATTTTTATATCTTAAACATGAATATAAAATGAAAACCTCATAATTCCTATAGAAGTAATTCAAAATTAAACAAATTCATGAGAGCTTATAGAAAAGACTGAATAACCTGTTAGTAGTTTATGCCTGTACTCCACTTACTGGACTTAGCCAGCCTAGTAAAACAAAACCTAACTTTTCTTATTTAATGATATATCAGGATTAAGGAGTGAAAATGGAAAAATGCTTTACATGTGAGAAAAAGACAATGGAAAGAACACTGCTCAACCATGATTCTACATGCACACATGTAGTCCAAAAAAGCGATGGTGGAAAATGTTATAGATGTCCTAAATGTTCAGCAGAATGTTCCTAACTGTCAGAAGAATGACATCTGGTATACCTTTACAACAGAAGAAGTAGTGGCAAAACCCCTTAACAACTTGTAAGATAGAAGTTGATACATTTATGAAAAGGAGGATTAAATGACAGGGCTCCATGTGAAAGCAAGGACTTGTTTTCAGTGACCCTAGAGGTCTCTTCCAGTCCAATATTCCTATAAATCATAAGTCCTCTAATCCTACAAAACTTGTTCACACAGTGGATAGTGTCTGTGGAAACGTACAAAGCTGCTTATGTGATGGAGGAGGCCACAGTCAGAAAACGGGGCCTTGAGTTAGGATTTTGTTGAAAAACCCTGTTAACGATATCAAGCATTAATCTCTTAACAATCTTTTATGAGGTGCATCTTTTATCTGAAAGATATATATGCCTTCATCCATTACATTCACCTGATCACATTTCTTTCTGCAGAGAAGCAGAGTTGTGAGTGAGGTTATAGAACGTTTTAAGCTTCTTGAACTGGTAATTGTCTGCATCCCTTCAGGAATCTTGACTAAAGCTCAGGCCTTGACAGTTTGAAAGGTGAACAGTATATTGAGATTTGATAAGCATTTTAAAAGCGAACACTGATCCAGGATTTTAAGCTGCTGTCCCATTTCTCTAGAGTGACCTACAGGTACCTATAGATGAATCAATAGCATGTCATGACTGTTAATTGATTTAGGGAAAAAAATTACTCCTTAAAAGAAACTAAAGATAATTAATAAAAATAATGATTATGTATTATGTGGGTTCCCAGTCTATTGTTAATTGAAAAAGAGCTTAATCTTATGGAAGAAACTTTTCCTCAGCATTTTATTGGTTTTGAACCCTTAAACTGCACAATACATATAATGATTAACTGTGTGCCTCAGTTGGTGAGAGGAAGATAAGACACTTTTTCAGTTCAGTCCAAGGACACTTAATTCAGAGACGGGATTCCCTAGTTGTCCCCTCACACACAATTCTATTCTGCAATTAATCTACTGCTTAATTAACAGAGCTTAGCAAATAGTTACCAATGAATAATTTATTTGATGAATTTAGCCTTTTAATTTTTCTTTTTCACAAATTATAGCAGAAGACACAAATTTGCCAAGATATATTTTTTTAGCTAGCTTTTACACACATTTTTAGTAAATAATTCTTGGTTTGTGGTTGATATTATTTAAGTTCATATTATTAGTTCTTATAACTTAGTGTTGGAAGTAGGATACACAAAACAGTTGAAAACTGAAAAGCTCAACACTGCTGATAAACATCTAGCAACTAGAATAGACACAGGAGCAGGGTGAAGATCCAATGGTCTGTGTTCTCATGGCGCTGAGGAGGAAATGCTGAATGGAATGGAGGCTGCCTATCACATTCTTCTGCTCATCCCAGCGGTTGTCTGCTTCTCACAAAAGTTACTAAGGAAGTCTTAGAAGTTTTATGCCATGGCTCAAGGTTGACCACCAGGAAAAAACAGCTTGACCACAGTCCTACCCCCATACTTTTCACAATAGCAGTGAACAAGGTATAAATAGCATCCCTATTTTGGATGTAATTTGGTGACAAGTATTTGACAACAAATCATAGGGACAGATCAATGGTTTGTCCTGCTCACTCTCCCAGAAGGGACATCTTTTGGTAAGATTCGTGGGCCTGGCTACTCCAAGTGCTTCCTTGGGAATCAAGCTTGTGATTGCAATCATATTTTAGAGTTATAGAACTAGTCTGTGGCTTAGTGCATTTATCACTTGCAGTCTTAAAGAATCTATATATGTTGCATACCAATCAGCTACGCTATTTGTGCACACGACTGCTTCTTTTGAATGCAGCCAGACCTACAGCAGACAGGCTGTTCTTGCATCTAGTGTCGGAAATACAGTCATGGCAATAATTGACATATCTATTAGGAGATAAGTCCAGCCACCTCCAGCCCCTCTAATCTCCAGGGCCGAGATCCACTGGCTAGAATGCAAGAGGATTATTCTCTTACCAAATCTATCCATCACTACATGCAACACTTAGGTATCTGCTTTAACTAGGCTACTAATTTTTAATACTTAAGTCACCATGTTATATATAGCTAAAACCAACAGACTGGTAACTTGGGAGTTTTTACCTAGCTGTAATATTTATAGTTCATAATATGAACTAATGTCCTCGTTTGTTAGAACCAAACCAACTCTGTTCAGTGATGTTACTTTTCATCTGAGTCTCTGCTAACTAACTGCACTTTCTGAAGCTCACAGCATGTTTTCATAGACAGTGTCTGCTTCTAGCAGTGATAACACTTGATGTTTAGAGTTACTGCCAAGGATTGGTGTGTGCAGACCAAGGTCACTGTTAGACCTTGTGTACCACATCAAGAGTGCAGAAAGTGAAAGGCTGCACCTGTGAGGAGGAGCGGCCAGGACACGTGACCCTAAACTGTCCAAGGAGGGATTCCATCCCATATACCTCATATTCAGTATAAAGCTGAGGGATTACAAAAGTCTTAAGGCTCCTCTTCCCTTTGGGATGCTGATGTCTGGATGTTTTTCCCTTCAGGATCCTTAGGCCTTCCTTTTGCCTTTGGTGGGCCCTTACCCTTTCCCTCCAACTTTCTGCCTTCTCAGCCCTGCCTTCGATCCCGATTCATGTGTTCCTGAACCCAGCTCTTGAACCCAGTTCCCATCAGCTGCTGAGCCCAGTCTGGGACTTTGCCAATGTCTGCTCCACAGCCTAAGTGGTGATGGTGATGTAATTACCATCAGGGAGAGGTTGGGTTTG
>VYZX01000902.1:67567-79704 GCA_013401335.1 Brachypteracias leptosomus
GCACTTGAACAGGCTGCCCAGGGAGGTTGTGGAGTCTTCTTTGGAGACATTTAAAGCCCACCTGGACATGTTCCTGTGCAACTTGGTCTAGGTGATCCTGCTCCGGCGGGGGGATTGGACCAGATGATCTTTCGAGGTCCCTTCCAATCCCTAACATTCTGTGATTCTGTGATTCTGTGTTTTTGTGAAAGAAGGGTTAACAGAGAGCATCTGTTGTAAATAGATCAAACCTAAACCTATCAACCTAGTCCTAAATCTATCCTGGCTAAATAACTAATTTAAAATAAATAATTAATTAAATGAGTGGAAGCAAAATATTAAATAACAATCACAGTAATTAGGAAAAAATCTGAGTAATTAACAGCCAATTAATTTGAAATTTAAGCTGAAAAAAAAAGATTTGTGGCTCACTGGAATACTAACATACTTTAGCTACATATGCACTGGATTATTCTTGGAAAGCAGATGTGGGGCCATCAACACGACAGAAATAAAACTTGTTTTTCTCTTTTACTTGGTCAAAAATCTGAAGATATTTTTACCCTTGAGCTCATCCAAAGCCTACTGAACTGTTTTGAGAAACCTCCACTAACTTCAGTGTTGTTTGAAAGTGCCATTTTCCTGATTTAAAGGCAAAGTAATGTCATATTCTTGCAATACTGACCTCAATAGCAGTAAATAGAGTACATAACTCCAACAGGACTGCACTTTGATCCTGTATTTATGATTCACTCTTCTAACTTCCCAAGTTGTGGCTGAAAACTCACCTTTTTTCCTAGTGGTGAGTCAGATTACCAGTGTTCCGGACTACATGGAAGCTTGTTTTATGTCTGAAGATGTTCTTGAAGTGTGCCCATACACACACCTGGAGACAGTTCTTGCCTCCTGCTTAGATTTTATGGTATGAACCCAGACTAAATCCAGAAGTGATCAGTGTTGATGCCCCACCCTGTTATGTAGTAGCCCCGGCAACCTTGGCTACAGCACTTCATTACCTGCGGGAAGTGTGACTCTCTCTGCAGTAAGCACCTACCTACTCACAGAGTTATGGTGAGGAAGCTGTTCTTTCTGTTCCTTTGAGGTTCAGCTACTATGAAGTAAGAGCGGAAGAGCCCTGGAATCAGATAGAGTAGGGAAAAATGAGTCTGATTCAAGTCTAGCAGTGAAGACATTCAAGTAGAACGAGTGATGAAGTCTTAGGTTTTTGGCTTTCATTCTGAAGAATTTATTTTGTTTTGTTAAATGGTTTCCCAGTATACCTGCACAGTCAAGTGAGATGGTTGGAAGTTCCATGTCACTTGATTCCCAGCTAAGTGCACTTAGTCCAAAGCTGCACATTTTCAGCAGGAGAGGTGAAGATTTTCTCACCTCTGAACTTTTATGAGAGAAGTGACAAAATTGTCCTACAGTGAGGTGCATGAGAAACGAAGAAGTGGAGATGACTGATATTTCTCACTTGTTCACGATATTAGGGAAAGACGTTGGCAGTACATTGCCCTCTGAAGGCATCCAGGTCATACGGTTAATGAAAAAAGAGGATGTGGTCTGGATATCATTCTCGAAGAATGTTTCATACTTTCCCTTGATTGTGAAGAGAACCTTTGATCCATGTTGAATTGTTCCCTTTTGGAATATATCGGACAATTGTTTTAGAAACCATGTGGGATAAAATACACTGAGGGCAAGCAGCAGAAATACTGTTAATAGTGAAATTTCTTTAATTAATGTTTTGTTGATGCAGGAAGGCAGGACAAACACTCCTGTTTTAGTTGTTTTGGATTCTCATACCTAGCAAGAATGAGAAAAAATGCAAACTTCAGTGTAGTCTAAAAATCATCAGATAGGTATTTCAGTAGCCATGGGGAGCAAATAAGCTAAGTTAGAAATGTGTGTGTGGTCTGATTTTTTTTAAGGAACAATCATACGGTAATGTGGGTTTTCTGAATCATAATTATTTTCCACTTAAACTTTTCATGACTCATCTTTTTTGATTGGAGATAGAAGTAATATGAAGTATGAGTCACATAATTTTCTGTCCTATAGTACTTGTCAGATCTTTCAGCTGCAATGTGCATGCTCTGGAATCTGGAAAAAACCCTTTTAAACCCATAACTGTTGTGATTGCTAATTATGCAGCTCCTGTGACAGAACTACATACATTTGGGTTTGCCTGTCAACATTTTTTCCTTGCAGAAGGAGAGATACTTGTTGATTTGTCTGCTTCAAATAGCTACCAAACATCCACTGTTGCAGGAGAAGGACCACCTTGTACATGTAGAACAATTTAAAAGCCTGTATTGCAGGAGTCTGCTTTTCCCTCTGTGCAGATAGGCATCCTCCTGCTTCAACTGAAAGGCTGTAAATCTTTTTCACTTACTTAAAGGTATGTTCCTCCTCATGACTAAAAACAGTGTTAATTCTCCCTCAAGCATGACTGAGATTAACTTAGTAAGATTACTCGCGGGGTCCAAACTGCTATGCCTTCTTACAGCTTGGACCCTCTTGAGCTTGGCTTCCGCTGTGATAAATGATAGCGCTGCTTTGCCCAACGGCTCTGTGGTGTGAGAACTTGCTAACAGGAGGGAATCCAATTTACTTGTTTCTACTTTAGCTATACTTCCACCTTCCTGAGGAATATGCCAGTCTATAAGCAAGTCTAGGGAGTCCCATTAGTCCTCTCCCATGTCCATGGGTTAAAATCACAGAATCACAGAATTATTAAGGCTGGAATAGACTTCTGAAATCGTCAAGTACAGGCTATGACCTAACACCATGACATCAGCTAGACCATGTTATTAAGTGCCACAGCCAATCTTTCCTTAAACACCTTCAGGGATGGCAACTCCACCACCTCCCTGGGCAGTCCATTCTAATGGTCTAATTGCCCTTTCTATGAGGAAGTGCTTCCTAATATCCAACCTAAACCTCCCCTGGTGCAGCTTCAGGCCATGTTCTTTTGCCCTGTCACTAGTTGCCTGGGAGAAGAGCTCAACCCCCACCTGACTACAACTTCCTTTCAGGTAGTGCCAAGTACAGGGAGAGAATTACAACCCTAGTCCTGCTGGCCACACTATTTCTGATACAAATCACTAAAATGATCTTCAATGATCATTAAAATGTAATAGGGTCAAATTTCCTTAAGAAGAGGAAGACTTGATCTCACATCTATTACTGCCAGGTGAACATGTTAACTATCAGACTACTTAGGAAATTATATATTTCCCCTGATGTATCTATCTATGGAGGATGGAGAGGGGCAGACATTGAGATCTAAGAGAGCTGAATCACAAAACTTCATTTGAGGTAATTGGTTTTTTGCAAACTAAAGTAATGCTCCTGTACTCTTGAACATGTTTTGTATATCCCTCAATGCAGATTTTCCTCTAAGCATTTATCTGGCTTCCTCTTCAGTTCATTGATCCTGTTTTACACCTGCAAATCTTCTCTGTTATGCAGAGAACCATAATGCAGACCCAAAGGCTGGGCTCACAGATTGATGTTTTAAAGATGGAATGTTCTGTATTGAACTGCTCAGCTTTTGGCAGAACCAGCCTAGTGGCTTTTTTTTGTGTCTGTATAATTAGTCCAGAGCAGTTGTTCAGCATAGGATTTTCCCAGTACTGGGATTTCACACTGCATTAGAAATGCACTTTTCAGTAGGTGGCAAGTAACAAGGAGTCCTTAATGCATATCCCCAGTTGAAGCTTATTCCTAGGTCATCCAAAGGCTCTTCCAGGACACTTAGATGCCACCACAGGAATACTACACTACTTTCTTCATCTCAGAACCCTATTGTGTGATATTCTGCATATTGCCATGCATGGTGTCTTAAAAGGCTTGCAGTCATTTCCTACATCTGACATGTGACCACAAGCTGCAGGAGCAACTAGAAAAAGAAATTGACTAAGAATAAGAAAAGGGGACAGAAAGGAAGAGAATTTGAAATCTAAATGAAAGAAATCAGATACAGTTAAGCATTTTTACTGAGAGAGATTTCTGTAAATGTAGAAGAAAATCTTACTAGACTTCTGAGTTTTTGATATCCTTTGGAAGCTACATGTAAAGCCAAATTTAGTGAAATTAACTTAAAATGTGGATATAAATGTAGGAGAGACTAATGATATATTAATTAATACTTATTAAATGAGTGTGTTTGTAATTATCCCTTAGAGAAGTAAATACATAGAAACAAGTATTTTCCTTTCAATAAAATTTAAAAAACAAACAAACAAACAAGCCCCTCAGTTAAATAAAAAGAAAGTGGTAGAACACTACTGGTAAGGTTTTTATATTCAAAAGCAATTCAAATGTCAATTCTTTACAGTGGGCACTAACCCTAAGGTGTTTAGAGCTACATTTTTGGAGATATGCATGTAGTGCAAAGATGTCAGAAGATAAACATGAAGAAGAGGTCTTTTTCCTAATTCCAATTAAAGAATAGACTCTTCTGTAAACCTTCAACGAAAGAAGAAAATAAGGACAATTTTGTGGTGTGCACTTTTTAAAAAAATTCATGCTTCTGTTTTGGGCTGGAAATCAATGTACTCTTGTTTTTCCTTGAAGAGACATTACTAATCAGAAAGAGTATGGGTACCCAATGTCAGTTTGTGCACCATTTGCACAAGCAGAAATGGAGCTGTGCACAGTAGCATGTTTTATAAAAAGTTTTAAATGAATACTTTCAACTAGATCTCATTACAGAACACTTAGACAAATTGCAAATTGTTTTATTCCCTGAACATTTTTATTGTCCTCCAGACTTGATCTCATGTGTTTTGAAATAATCATGGAGTCCTATCCAACACATTGTGCTGTACTTTATTTGCACTCCGCTTCTGGTTTGAGATATATGCATACCGTCTGAAATTCTTCACTATCTCTTACTGGAGAGATAAAGGGAATGAGTACGGCTGCAATTATCCTTGCAGTACTTGGAAGTTCTAGGATTTCAGCCATTGTCTCCTGAATCCTCATCTATGTTGTACAGTCTGCTATTCTGTCCAGTAGTGATGACATTTAGACTGGGGTAGCAGTGTAATGGAGGATGTAGTGGAGGTTACTGGAAATCAGGTATCTCATTGATGTTTTTAGTGATAGGCATGGATGACAGGATGGAAAGAGTTCCCAAGGGAGTCTGGAAAGATGATCCACATGATGGACTGTAGTGGGTCTGTCTGAGCTGATTTTCCCCATACAGCCTTCATGCTGCAGTACTGGAAGCCAGAAGGTGTTGATAACACACAGCCTTGTTTTGACGGGGTGTGTGTGTGGGGGGGCAAGATTTGGGAGGGGATACAACCCGGACAGCCGACCCGAGCTGACCAATAGGATATTCCATACCATATGACGTCTGCTCAACTATAAAGGGAGGAGGACAGGGGGATTCTAGGAAGACATTTGTCCTCCGAGCAACCGGTACGCGTTCTGGAGCCCTGCTTGCCGGGACAGGCCCGACACCGCCTGTGGATGGGAAGTAGAGAGTAACGGCTTTGTTGCTTTTGCTTCGCGCGTGCGCGACCTTGCTTTCTCTGCTGTTTATTAAACTGCTTCTTATCGTAACCCACGGGTTTTCCTTTTCCATCTTACTCTCTCCCCGCTTGCCTTGCTGACGGAGGTTTTGGTGGGGGATGGGGGGAGTGATAGAGGGACTAGGGGTGGGCACCGGGCACCCAGCCAAGGTAAACCCACCACATGGACTTAGCTCCACAGCTATGCTTTGCAGTAGGTACAGGGAAGTAGGGGAATGTGGAGACAGCATTATCTAGGTCAATGCTTTGATCTTTGTTATAGAATTGGTGAACTTTCACACCCTGCTTGTGCACTGGACTAGAGTAGTTCCTGAAACCCAGAGACCTTCACCCAGAAAATCTCCTAGATAGAGCTCTGGGTTCAGATAGCATTAACATAGAGTGTTAATAAGGAAACTGGATTTTTGTATGTTCCCACTGACTTCATTTATAATTGGTTTACTTCCCTTGACAAGGTAAGTTGTTTTTTTCTTGTTACTATGGAGATCTTACATTGTAATTAAATAAATTTATCAGTCCACAAAATTCGATTAATCATTTAATGTCATTTGACCCTAACCTAGGTAACATAAGAGGGAAAGATAGACAATTTATCTTTCACCGTCTTTCCAAATCAAGAACCATTTGCTTTAAAATCTTCAAAAAAGAGTGACTGGGTAATCTTGTTTTAATACACTATATATGTATTATAAAGTATTTGTTATAATGTTCAAGTTTGACTCTTTCATGTAGAATCATCTGGACCATAGATCATGTCTTACCAAAGGTAATGTTTTGTTTGTTTGTTTTAGTATTTCCATTCCGATATATTTTCTTGCAGGTGTGACAAGGTCTCTAAAACACAACAATGCTGTAATATGGCTAAAAAAAACAGATAATGCACTTTTATACCTAAATGTTGTCATTGGAATCACCTGCATCTCAGTTTACATCCTTCAGGAAAAGTCACTAAAACATATGAGGCTTCAGAATGCATTGACTATCTCCCTATTAACAGCAGAAGTATCAGCAGCCTATTTTATGACAACATTCACCTACAATTCATGATAGAATATAAAGAAGTTTGAAAATCTGGAATTTATACTCTCATGTAGTTGAGTCCTACCTAAAATGTGCAGTAACTACTGTCTGGAGGATTTGTTGCCTTTTAATTTAAATTAGTGGGTTCTTAGATAAATATTGACAGCTTGTGAAAGCATTGAAAATTCAGCTTGGAGAGGTACACTGGAATCATGCACATAATAGATTACGACTTTTTCCTCCAGCAAGTTCATCCATAAACTCTACCTATTGTTCAGGTAGTGGGCACTGGGGGTCTTGAAAGACTATATATAGACATTGGTGGAAGCACTGGATAGACACCTTAAATGTAAGTTCTTGTTTTGAAAATGGGTAAAAGTTTAAGTATCATGTTATATGAAATCTAGTGAGAAACTAATGATGAGAAGGAATGATTCTCTTGATGTTCTTGTAAAAGAAAATAGTGCTTTTAAGTACTATGGAAAGGACATAAAGAACTGGAAAGGACTTGGTAGAAACTTTCTATTCATAAGAAAGAGTATCTCATATAGTATTAGATCTTAATTATGAGAGACAGAAGTTGTGTTAAAAAGATCCCAATATATGAAAAAGTCTTTTAGATATTTGCATTCTGGTAGGATTTCATATTGAGAATCTATAACCTTTCTTATGTATGCAGCACAAAAACATATAAATGCCTCCTATTCTACTTGCCAAATTAGAACTACATTTTTACTTGAGTAAACCATATGGCACATCAGAAAACAAAGTTTTGTTAGATATATTTTATTTAGTTTGCAAAATGAGTGTTTTAACTGACAAAAGCTGTAACAACTTACTCTGGTGATAGATAATGAAGATGGGGCAAGGACTAGAGGAGAGTTTCACCGTAGCTGCTGCTGGCAACAGTAAATTTTCTTAAAGTAGGCTGCCAAACCTCATTTATTGAGGCTTGATATGACTAATCAAATAGACACATTAAAAAAGAAATCAAAGCATTTCAAGGTCCTAAGTTCAAAGAAAGTGCTCTGGACATGACGGATATAACTGATTTTGTTCACTAACAGAATGGATTTTAAGATACTACCTCTATGACCTTTCTGAGCTGTGTGTTTGGATTGTGCTGTATGATTCACATTGAGCTGTTGTACATTTACTGGATCGAGTTCCTTGCTGACCCTATGATGTTACACTGTCTTCATTTCATGTGCTTGTGCTATTTATCTGGGATCAACTCATTTCCTATGTTGAGAAAGCTCCATGAGTTTTATCCTCATTGCTCTACACTGTCTCTCCTCCCTAGGCTGCCTCCAGGACTGGATGGTCTGGGAGGTTGATGGTGTTGAGCTTTCCAAGATGCAGATCTAACGCAATTCAAATAGACAAAAGCTGTGCCTCTGAACTGTTTTCTGGCCACTGCTGGTCTTCAGGCTGTGTCTTTTAAAAGTGTAGGGAGGTAAATAAAGGAGTACAGGCCTCTCTGTAGCTCTGTACAATATCTTAGAAAGCCACACCTTTCCTGCCCACAGAAAGCAATCAAATTCCATCCTTTCATGAAAATAACTGGGAAAGGCTTTCTTTCATGGGTCCATTTCAGTCTTAAGAATTCCTACCACAAAAATAAATCAAGAATAATTCTACTCCCATCATTCTGTACAAATACTGCTCTCAGTTTGCTGTCACTTAGTGCTGCCACTCTCAATGTACCCTAAAAGTGGGTAGAATACAATACTCCTTTTGCTGCGCATGACGACTTGCAATAGCAGCACTTTCTAGGCCATGCAATTTGTATTTTGTTTCTCAGCATATTGATAACAGCTGTTTGATCGATCTCAGAAAGCATACATGTTTTCCAAGAAACTACAACCAGAGAAGCAGTGTGAATGTCAGATATATTGTTTAAAAAACCCACCAGAAATCTTAGGAATCTTAAATTATTTGGGTTATTAATTTACTTAATGGGTTTGCTGTTCAAAATCTTAGGTCAACAAATATTTCTGTCTTCCAGGAAACACTCACAGCAGGATAATTGGTTCCAACTCCTAAATTTTAATTAATCTTAACTTTTATTTTATTGCATAAAAACATGTATTTTGAAGGTATTGTTGTTCCAGTTCAAGCTCTTGATGAGTGGAAGAGAGTGTTCTTAAAGGACCTAGTCACTATTGGTGTATTTAGCAGGGGTTTTTTTTCTCTTTCACAGATACACCAACAATGATTTATGCACTGTGTTTTAGAGCTTTTATAAATAATGACATGAGATGGGAACGACTTAAAAGGAGCAGATGTGCAAACTCTTAAAGCTGTAAGAAGAGATATGCACATAGATCTCACTTGTAGAAGGGGATTATGGGAGTTATAAAACTAGAGCACTGTAAGCTTGGGACTACCTGCTCTTGTATCAGCAAACTGACAAGGAACCTGTCAAACTTCTCAAGTGCACTATGCCTCAAAAGCAGTTTGAAAGCATTTTTTAATTGCCTGCAAGAGTATGTGGGGTGTTTGAATACATTAAGAAAACAAGTATTCTTACTACGCTGTAAATGACATCAAAAATACATGCAGTCTCTCCTTATCCCACTCTCTTGCTTACTCGCTCACTCTCCTGAGCGAACACACACAAGAATATAGATATCATATTGAAACCATAGGAAAAGATGCCATGAAAGGAATATATCTTAAAATCATAAAAACACTTTGAAGCCATCTTAGAAAATGGTAAAATTTAATTATTTTTTTTTACAGATTACTGCGTACTGGAAATTCACATACATTTAACTGTTTGAGTCTAAGATTCAAACACTTGCCATTCCTTGGGTTACATGGTAAGAGATGGGGCTGCAAGATCTGCTCTAGAACCCACCAGCCTGGTGGAAGAGCCTTGGAGCATCACCTACATATGTGACACTACAGTGACAAACCCTTACATTCTTGTAGATGGAGATAAAGAGATGTCTGACACTGAGTGATATGAGTACTCAATGCTCCAACTCTGTAAACTTCACCTACCAAGAAAGAGTGAATATTTTCTCTCTTTAGTCACAGGTGTTATGAACTCGGTGCTAGGTGAGATTTAATATTTGTAATAGATAGGAATGAATGCATATACATGTTGCTGTAAGTATTATTTTGTATGGAGATAGGGAAGCTCAACTTAATCATCTAAATGAGTAAGTGAATGGCTTTGAACATAACACCAGCACAGACAAACAAATTATTTGCTAAAACTTCCTGTATTCAACTGTTGTATACAAAATTCAGCTGCCTTGGATGTGGGTTTCTTAGCACTTCTGTGAAAATTTGAACATGAGAATCTAAATTAATCCCTCAAGACATTAATCCATTTAGAATTAATGTTCAAGTGGCCGTTTTGTTATTCTCAGTTTGCTCAAAACTTATGCTGGAGTAAAAAAAAATCCACAAATATAAACCCATTTTAAACGCACCTTAGCAACAGCTTTATACCAGTACTAACACTTAAAGTGCAGTCGTGGAGTATTAGCATTTCTAGATGGTTTTCTAAAAATGCTTCTCAAAGAGTTACTGAATCTACTCTGGAAGAGGTTATTGAGAATTGTTTCTTTAAAAAAGCTGCATGAAGTCCTTTATGATTTAAGTCTGTTGGGACCTAGAGCTATCATGTGGACAAATAAAATACCTTTCAGGAAGCGTAGCACCAAGAGGAAGTGAATTAGACAGAAACAAAGAGCCTGGGGACTCTGAAAGACAATGATTTTTTTCTGTCTGGATGCATTGTGTTGATAAAGCTAATTCAATCGGCATTTGGTATAGCTGTACTCTGAGCCTGGAAAAAAATCCTTATTTTGACTGAATTATAAAAACCCCATGCTGAAAAAAAAGCAGGGTACTCTATGAAATCCAATGATATTTTTACCTCTAGCTTCATTTGTACCATCTCTCACCACAGATAATTTCATAAAGTATAGTAAGAAAAATCAGCAGATGTTACAAATTTTTATTGCGCACCTATGGCAATGTAATGAAACATACAAGTTGCCTACCACAGATGCATATTGTTGATGTAATATGCCACATGAAAATCCAGCTCTTGAAAGACGTACCTTGAATAACACTTTTCCCAGGTACCATGCCAATGATTTCTCTGATAATAATTCACTGTATAATATAAATAGAAATATTGATTAGAATAGTGGCATATAAAAATAACATATAAATAACCGTAAACTTGCCCTTTCCCTAATTTCCCCTCCTCATTAGTGCAGAAATATTTTTCATGTTGCTGTCATTGCTAGAAGCTATTTCTTATAATATACCAGCTATCACCAGAAATTAGAGCTGCAGAAACTTTGCATGTTGCTCAGTTCCTTGGAAATTCATGTTTTTCTCTGCAGAAATGACTTTGCAAAGTTGTTAGAAAACAATCAGTGCTTGAATAATATAATTGGAATATCACATGAATGTTCCATGAAAATAAAAATCTCTCATTTTATTGGGTATGATTAGAAAAGGATCAAAACCTGAGTTTCATGTAACAAAATAATATGATAAAACTGAAAAAGGTCATTGGAAATATGGAAGCAGAAATTATTCACTTACGTCAGATATTACACCTGAAGTGCTTGTCTGTTTCTATCCACATATAAATATACACACTTGTAGATGCAGTTGTAAGAAATGTTATTGAAAATTTTCCTGAAACACCTTCATTATTTACATGTATGTTATACTTAGGTATTAGAATGGTGTGCCTTATGGATGATTTTGTAATACATTATTATGTAATACATGAAAATGGAAAAATAACTTTAGGACTTGAAGAAAGTATCAAACCACAGGTTTAATTCAGCATTAAAGTTTCAAATAAGTCACTGAAAAATTAAAATTGGCATATAGGTTGAGCTGCAATATGACAGTATGATCAAATTTACTTCAGAAAATTAACTGTTGTATTCCTTGACATAATTCTCAAAAAAACCCACCTGCTTTAAGAGAAAACAGAACAACATCCTTTCTGGTTAAGGTAAGTCATGGAAATACGGAAAGTCCTCTTTCCCCACCAAAGCAAATTATCCTTAAGGTATCTGAGATTTTGATTTCCTTGTATGCCTCTTAAGTCAGTAACCTACAGCTCATTCTTGGCCCCAGTGAAAGTAATGAGAGTTTGTTATCCTGCCTGGTGCAGGACCCTAGAAGAAAGGTCAGGATTTCATTCTCTTTATATGCACTATTATTTGAACCAGTTGAAAATATATTCTTGGAGTTTTTACTCTTATGCAAAAAGAGAATCTGTTAGTGATGCTGAAAGCAAAACAGCAATGAAGCAGATTAAAAAATTATCATGCAAATCATTTAACTGGCATATGTTTTGTAAAAATTAACTTTAGAATCCATCAATGCTGTTATCTGTAAACTTCTGTAGTTATATCTTCACTCTTCTGATTTTCATCGTACAACCCTTTAGACTGTTTAAACAAGGATAATATGTGTTCTTTCCTTAATATGGAATGATATAGAAACACAAGTTGTATCGTCAATTACTCTTCTGAAATAGACCAACTGGAAATAATTTTGTAACTTGGTAGCTCACTGTCTCCGTTTAGGGCTCGG
>VYZX01000903.1:0-92101 GCA_013401335.1 Brachypteracias leptosomus
AGCCTGTCCAGGTCTCGCTGGAGAGGACTCTAACATAAAGCAGAGACAGCCAAGTCTCCTTCCTCCTCTCCAGCTGGTAGAGACAGCAGCTGACTAGCAAAAGCACACACACACTCATTCACCCACCAAGTACCAGCACTTGGTACTTCTTCATATACCCATGCCCTGGTCCTAGGCCCTCTTACCTGGCTAGGCCAGCTTGATGTTCACTAGCAAGCCCATGCACTCTCACACTTGTCCCACTGGTGCTCCACATTTCCAAGTTCCCCTGGATGTCAGCACGAACCCTTGCCCTCCTGCTGCTGTGAGTCCATCCTGGAGTGTGTTAGCGAATCCTCATGTGCAGCCCACACACACCAGGATTAGGGAAGGCACAGACACAGGTTGTTCCCTCCCTCAGGCAGCAGCTAGCACCAGGCACACAGGCTGTGACGCACGGTGCTGGGCCCCCCACTAACCTCACTTTCTCTAGTTCCCCCAAGGAGCTGGTTTTCAAGACGCACACCATTCCTGCCCCAGTGGCTGGAGGTTAAAGACCCCTACTCCAGTAGCTGACACCACATGCCCTGTCTGACTCCAGGAGCTGGCGTCAAATCCAGTCTCACACACACAGCTCCCACCAGTAGCTGGAACTTAATCCTTGCTGTACACATACACAGGGGATGGAGAATGAGATTACACAGAGAAACAAATAGTTTAGAAAAGATTTAATAAGACGATACAAGAAGCTAGGACAGACTGCAGTGATTAGGCACAAGCTTACAGACTGACTCCGTTTTACATGCAACCAGCCCTTTTTATACCCTTTTCTGTGTCTCCCCCCCCCCCACCTTCCTTTTGTTCCTTGCTGCTTCCCCTTCCCTCTGCACATCCTCCCATGGGTTTGTACAGCTTTGCTGATCCCTGAATGCCTCCCAGCCAGGTGTTGGGGATCCCCAGTTCCCAATCTTAATCAGTTGGAAATTCTAGGTTGGGACTTCCCAGTACTGGGAGGGGTGCCTGTAGTTTCTGGAGAGCCTATCTATTACTGTGAGTGGTGAGGTTTGTTTTGTCAGGTCTGTGTCTCTGTAAACTTTGTTTCTGGTTTCCCTCTTTTTCCCTTAGTTTCCTAACTGACAAGGTCCCTGATCAGATAATCTTGCTCAAATAGCTCCTGGACCAGATACCCCTAAAGGAGCAGACACTCTCCTTCCACATAAACATACACTGAGAAGATGATTCATTTAATAATATACAAACCAAATGTATATTGAGCTCCCAAATGTCCAAATATTTGAGTGAGGTTGTCACATAAGCAATCCTGGAAAAAGTCTAGCCACAAGACCCTGCTTGATATCCCAAGAATGCCTGTTGGCATTTTCAGCCCAAAAGGTCTTTTATGGTGCATGTAAAATGTATGCATAAACTTGCCAGAAAAATCCCTGCTGGTTAAGCTACTTTTGTTTGTGCCCTGGTAGGATCTAAGGTGCTATGTGGCACGGTCATCCCCACTGTCAAACCTGTGTCCCCAGCCCTGTGTTCTTATGCAACTGGAGAGGTTCTTTGAAAGGCCAGAAGGGGAAAAAATAAAGGGGTGATTTCATACCTCTGTGTATGGTAGAGGCATGTCTAATCCTTCCCGTGTATGATAAAGATCATAGTGAGTACACAGTTTCTTATCTTTTTGAGATGAAGTAAAACACATATAAGAAAGTTCATACTTGAAAAGCCGAAAAGTCTAAAAGACGTTAGCAGTTTTGTGTCCTTCCCCCATCAGAATGATGCTACCTCAAAACTTTTAAATCTTTCCATGAGAGGCTTAAACAGATTTTTCTTAAATCATCACTTCTCAATAAATACGTGTATTGGTGTATGTACACGCACACATACACCAGTGTATCTGCCTTCCTCTTCAGCATGTTTTCCACTGAAAGTTTTTAAGAATTTATTTCTTCCTTTAAGTTTATAGGCCCTATTCCTGCAAATGAAGCCCCAGAAAACACCTATGATTTTTTGCCATAGCTCAGTCTGCAGTACTGGGGCTCTGCTCTTTTTATCTTTTTTCCTTTTTAACTTCTGCTGGCATTATGGTTGTAAAGGTATTAAATGGAATACAGTCTAAATTATCCTTCAAATACAAACCTAGGTTTGCAGTCACAACAAGCAGCCTACATGTATACGCTGTACTGGCTAGACTATTCTTTACCCTGGCTGCAGCAGTCATTCCTGTCCATATGTGCCCTATATGCGTATAAAAGGAGCAGTGTGCACCTCCCCTCAGTTCTTCTGAATCTCTTCACTGAGTCATAGCAAATTAACTTTCATGCCTTCCTGCCAAACGGCCTTATTTTTTCGTAAGGCCCGTGTTGACCTCCTAAATTCTTCACTGGTATGACCACTTTTCCCTCATATCCCACTTTCTCTTCATATTGAGTCTTCTTCACACATTCTATATACTGCTCTGAAACTCTGGCTGCCTGTAGACACATTTCTTGTAGTGCAAGGGCCTCCTCTCCTGCAGAGCTGCTGCCATTACTACTTTGACAAAGAAGATAGAGCATGTGTTGGCATTACCAGCCTGGCTTTTCAACTAAAGGTTGAGTATGCCAGCAATGGTGATAAAAATTAGCAGTCAAGACTAAGGTTTCTGTGGTGCTCTCTCCAGAAAAACAGCAAGGAGACTTTCTTCATTCTCTGGGGTGGCCTCAGAGTATCCATCAGAAACCCAGATCTCACCTACCCCAGAAGCATCATGAGGTCTCTGATAGTTACCTCACCTTTTCTCTGTTATCTCTCTGCCTACAGTGACTACATGTCACCAGAGCTCTGGGTCCTTTTGTGATTTCCTATCTGCTCATGCATGATCAAAGGCAAATGGCTCAAGTAATGCTCCTTATCCCTGTGTCAGAGGCCGTAAAGGAATGCCATCACCTACACATAAAGCAGTGTCCTTTCTCTAGTCATAGGATCAATCTGGTTATGTTACAGAGAAACTTTACAAAGCCTGTAGCGGATACTTAAAGGTTTGGATGAATCTTTGGTAGAAAGTTGGGTTCTCCCAGTGTCTTCAGCTTCCTTGATAGATCAGCTGCCATATCAGTTGTCCTTCAGAGGCATTCTTGGCCACAAATTTCTGGGTTCAAGTGATGAGGACTTACTATTTGCAGAAAATAATATCTAGCAGTTGGAATTAAGCGTTTTGTTCAACCAAAGTTTTTCCAGAAAACTTTTAAGATCTTGAATCCTACCTCTAGGATGAAAATCAATTTCTGCCTATACTGT
This sequence comes from Brachypteracias leptosomus, assembly GCA_013401335.1. Classification (NCBI taxonomy): domain Eukaryota; kingdom Metazoa; phylum Chordata; class Aves; order Coraciiformes; family Brachypteraciidae; genus Brachypteracias; species Brachypteracias leptosomus. Next base: position 3,262 of record VYZX01000903.1, read on the forward strand.
GCATCTATCTTTTGAGAAAACTTTCTCATACAGAAGCCTCTAAGATGTAAGCAGAGTTTTCATTAATGCATCAAACTAGTTCAGCCATATTTGCATTGCAGCCCTTGACTCTAAAGGACTTTTGAGAGTAACCTAAAGGACACAAATCAATACAGTTTTCCCAGCTTTAGTTACCAGTTCCTTTTTAGAGTTCCCAACATTACCATTCCTAAAGGATGTTGCAGTAAATATCTAATCACACTTGGCAGACTATAATGTTGGACAAATAGATGACATTTGGTTATGATGTCTAGAACTAACTTAAAGCATTACCACTTCTAAGGCCATCTTGCCTAGTTCTTTTTCAGGGACCTTACTCAATCTCCTGTTAGAGATTTTCATAAGTAATATTGCACAGTCTGAGAGCGACAGATTCAGTTTCTATTCAACTCCAGAGAGGTGTAACAGTCACTATTCCCTGGTTACTTCCCAAAAGAGTGATAGTTTGAGATTTATTTTAGATCTCAGGAACCAAAATGCTTCTATCTACATATTTTAAAATTTCATACAGTTATTCTAGCATCTGATATCCCTTTCAATAAAGCAATTAATTCACGTCTGTCAGTCTGCAAGCTGTGTATTTTGACATCACATCTAAGTCTTGTATCAGAAATATCTTTGCTTCATAGTGGTCCCAAACCTTTCCTAATTTAGAGTCACATCCCTCTCTCTGTCTTTCCATGAATGCACAAAGTTTTTGGAAGAACTGAACGCTAAAGTTCAAGGGAAAGGGTCATAGCTGAATGTCGTGACTGGCTCACAGAGATTCCCCACCTCAGAAAGTGATAAACTCAATTTTATCTTGAAAGCCCTGGTCTCTGTTTCACTCTCCTCCCACTTCTCAGCTTGCCAGCTGCATAGCTGCCTTGTTTCCTTGAGAATACCCCTTGCAAGACTGAGAGTTTGAGCCCTCTGTGCTTTAGAAGACACACTGCAATCAGTGTGCCTGCAGTTAAAGCCTGCCAAATATTTCTTCTACATATCACAGGACATCATATTAACATAATGGTAGATAATATCATCGTGGTACACAGACAGCAAAGTAGAGTATTATTCCCTTACCCGGGCAAATTAGTACAGCAGTGGTCAACTTTTAGAGCTATTTAGCACTCAGGGACTGAGTGAGTTTCACTGATGGACTTTGTCAGAGTTTTTCCCCTGCCAAACTGAACACTCAGAAAATGTTTGTTTTAAAGCACATTTCACAGCTATGGACAACTAAAGACCAAGATCTTTGCCTCAGAGGTCAATAAAAATTGCAAACTGGTCTCTGCCTGCGTTCAGCTGTTCTAATTTGGAAAAGCCAAGATATGAATTCTCCCCAGGTCTTTTGTCATCCAATGAGGCTAAGTCAGGACAGGAGTGGGCTCTACATGCACCCACAGGGCCCACATAATGCCTCCCCATATGAAAAATTGCGTCTCTGTCTTTGCTTCCAGATCTTCTGTCAATTTGCCAGGCCAAAGTCATTGCCTGAATCCTGGGTTGTATCTTATCACTTGGAAGCCAGAAGGCTTGGACACATATATTCATGCAATTCTCATTCTCTGAAAATTTTTGCTTAAAAGCAAGCAACTGTCCCCCAGAAAAGCCCATAAAGCAAAATAACTGACATTTACAGTCTGAGGTTCTGTTATGTCCCTATCTGAAATGCTTGTTTCTCTCCCTTTCAGGTTGTAATTTAGAATCTGGATAAACTGATTTTTCTGTATGAAGTAAACAAAAGTCTTTTGACAGCTTCTTTGACTTTTCATTCCCCATTCTGTTCAGTTCTATTCAACTACAAGGTGTTTCTTGCAAGTCCTATCTAGGCTCTTCCTGTGGAGGACCCCGTTTCTTAACAGGATTTAAACACAGGCTGTCATTTCACAGCACCCTAAGCCAACCTACATGCTGCCTTCACAGTTCCCTGGATGGCAGTTTCACCCTTTGTCTTGTGCCAGAGCTAGTTTTGCCAGAATTCAGTAAACTGGCAGGGAAAAAAAACCCATAAGCAAAAAAAAGCAATGCAATAGCAGCCAGCAGCTGTATGGCCTTAGCCATGCTGCAAGAGGAAACACTTTGAGTAGCTTGTTTCCACCTTTTTTTTATTTGTGATGTTTGACTTCCTGGTAGCAGTTATTTCCATTAGATGGGTAGGAGAGATTCAGGCCATAAAGACAAACGTTTCTAGTCTTTTTTCTTCTTCTTCCTTTTTTTTTTTTAAACTATTTATCTGAGATCAAATTTCAAACGGAACCTAAAGTGGTGCCAGAATTTAATCATCTGGTTTGAATTAATCCCATGTGCTTTCTTCTGAAGTCTTATGAAACAAAGCTCTACTTTTGAGCCTTCTCTTTAGACGTGCTTTGTCATAGCTTGAAGACGAGGTGATTTAACTGTCCTAGTCTATGCCCAGAGGAGGATATCCCAGTGGAAAGCTGCTTTTGAAAACTTTTGAGGGAGCTAAGACAGAGTCTCAAAGCCCGATTAGGATTCTGTTCATCAGGAACCTGAGTAGTGTTCACAATATCCATTTGAAATTCCAGTAATAGATGAGATTCATAAGGTCATGTCATAGATCTCCACTTGTGCTTTTCAGTAAGCATTATGGTCTAGTTCAGGCATCAAAGGGGGATGTTGCTAGGGGTAAGGCAGTCCTGCAAATTGAGGCTTGACCTTACAGAAGAGCTGATTTTACAGCTGTGGACTGGATGAGTGTTGCTTCCCTTCTACCCCAACCTCATCTCCCAGCTACTTCCTCTCTCCCTTGTGTTGGACCTATTAACCACATGGTGCTAGGAGGCATCAGTTCAACTAACCCCGAGAAGAGTTGTATCAAATCAGCTAGGCCAGCATGCTAGGCCAGTGTCACGAGCCAGAGAGGGGACACAACCTCCTCTTTACAGCACAACTGACTGTGTGCCCGGCTTGGCTCGTGTTCAGGTAGGAAGCCAGGGATTCTCTTCCAGGTGTTTTCCTGTATTTGCCCACAATATAAATGTGCATGTTAGACAAGAACTCAAAGGAGAAAGATGAGTTATTTACATGCAACTATTTTGGAATAATCATGTTTTCCGGAGGTGTAAGTCATCACCCAGTGCTGCAAGCCTTCCATTACCAGAAATAATATTTGATCAGGTAATGTGCCTCAGGGTGTGCTCTTCAAAGAAGAGTGACTTACAGAATTAATCTGGTTTAACCTCATACCCTGTCCCCTTGGAAATACTCGCACCAAGAATTGTGTCTTTCAAACAATTATGCATCTAAATGTCAATATTTGAGGAACCTGGTTTTTGCCCTCACTGTAATCTTTTTTGTTAACACAACTATTTACAGCTATCGACAACATGCCCAGGCATCTTAAATTAATGATCAGTTTCAGACATCAAGACATGTCTGGTCTGAGAAATAATGATCTGGAAGACAAGTTTATTTACAGCAGATATGGGGTGTTTGTCTACCCACATAAGCACATCTCCATTTCTGCTCCTTATGTAAGCTGCTCTAAGTAGGCATGCCATGACTAACTGATTATACTTCCTCTCTGTTTCTAGGAGATTATTTCATCAGATAGTTACCGTAAGTGAATTGCTAAAACTTTTTTTTTTTTTTTTAATTTAAGTACCATAGCATGTATGTGAAATGCACGTACCACAATGGGCTCAAATTTATTGGCCTCTAGGGAACGCCAATGCTAGTTGCTCAATTCACAGTAAATATCCTAAATAATGCTCTAATTCAGAATATGCAAACATGATCAAGGGAGAGAGGTGTTTATTTTCTTTTTATTCCTGAGCTCTTTGTCTTCTCTCCTTTTGACAGGCACAAACAGTATAACCTGAACCTCATAAGAGTACAGCCTGCTGCTGTGCCTGCGAGTGCTGGAAGACAACATGCAGAGAGCTTAGTGGGGCCAAGCTTCTGCTTTAAAACATTTGTATTAAGTACTAAACAAATAAAAATATTTCCTACCTTTTGCCTGGATATTAATTGCTAACTGATAGGTCCTGTGATCAAAAATACACTTCTCTATGCTACAAGACCAAAATGTAAAGCATGACAGCACCAATTTTCCAATTAAAACTCAAAAACTAGCTAAAGCACAAAGCAAATCTCTCTATTGGGATGATATAACTTCCTCAATTCTCTTTTTCACTTTATAAACTTAACTCAGAACAGCTCAGAGAAATAAAGTAATGTTTTTCCCCTGAGGAGAGGGCTGATCTCCAAAACCTCATTCCACATGACTCAGGCATTTTCTGGTTGTGTAACGCTGTGGGAATCCCCTTCAGCCAGCAGCAAAGTCTTCCACCATGGTGGCACTCAACTAATGAAATCCCAAACTGCTGCACATCTCTCTTACTGCCGGAGTTACTGATTTTGGAGAGATAATGAAGAATAGCAGGCTCAGCAAAGAGCTGGTGAGAAATCAGACTCCTCAAGGTGCTTGTCTGGAAAACCTGTGCCCAAGGGTCTACCTTTATCACAGGCCTCATCAGGCCCCCGTTGTTGGAGCCACCATAATGCCAAGTCTGCAGGGTCACAGGCAAACTCAACTGTTGTGTGGGGGACCAAGACTTAGGTGGCTGTCTCAAGGGACAATAGAAAGAGAATAAGCAGATGTTTATCAGCTCGTTAGCACCACCCCAAATCACCTCTTTCCGGGTGTCTGTGAGCAGATAAAATACTTGTTCACTCTCTCATACATTCAAAGACAGAAGGCTCTGTGAATGCAAAAATGCAATATAATCTTTATCTCCAATATCAAAATATTAGGAGCATTTTTAAAAAAAATCTTGTGACTTCTTTTTAACTTCTGAACTATTTGATGGTAGCACCTCCACCTTTGCAGGCTGGGAATAAGAGCATGAGAAGATAAAGATCTTGATGTCTTCATCAATGATGTCTCCCATTACAAACCCCTCATGAATAAGTGGGCTGCAGAAGGCTTAGCCTGTCAAGTGCTGGGGACCAGAACTTTTTAATTATTGAAAGTTCCAGAGGGAGTGGGACTTTTAAGAGAACCAAGACATCTTGTTAAATTGGAGATGCCCTTTACATGCATAAACACCCTTTCATCTTCCTCCAAAAGGACACAGTTTGCAGATGAAGGTTCAGATCATTCTAGATTTCTCCCACAGATTTGTAGAGCTATCACAGCAAATTCTGCAGGGAGAGGCTTTGTGTCTGAACAGACCAGCGTGGCTTTCCTCTAAGACTATTTTTTTTCTTTGTGTTAGGCCAGTATCAAACCACTTGACATTTCTCTTTCAGGAAGAAGATAAAAATCACAGCAGCAAATGCCATGAGTTGGAAGTAAAGAGGTAAGAGTTTGAAGAGCTAGCTTTTGTCAAGAGAAGCCTTTAATTTGTTTAAGGCTTGCTGAAGTATAGCTTGAATAGGAGTGGGCTTTCTTGTGTGTGTTTACTTTTCTTTCCTGTTTCCAGGACTTTGTGTTTTTTCTTGCATATTAATGACATACTTCACAGCATCTGTAAGTTCATACCACTTGCAACTTCAGCAGAGTAAATACCACAGATGAATTCCAGTCCCTGCTAAAAATGTTGGGTCATTTACAAATTGAGGGGGAGGGGGGATTCTTCTTTTTTATCTTCCTCCTTTTTTTTTGTTTCTTAACTGAGTTAGCCATGGTTCTTTACATGAGATGCCTACAAGAGGTGTAATGGAGGAACACAGGGAAGGTGATCAATTTCCTTCTTAGACCACTGTGGTCCCAGTTCACCTACTGAACACTACCTGACATGTGAAGTATCCCAGAGTCTTTGAATGGATGCATTTCACCTCTATCTATGTGTTATTTTTGGATAAATTCCCTATATTTGGAAGATTCGATTTTTTTTGCAAGATTCCATGCCAGAAATTTGGCTGCAGGAAAATGATTGCCTTGATATTGACAAGCTGTCTTCTCATGGGTGAGTTGGTTTCAGCTTTACAAGGGTGAACCCAAGCATCCACACATAGTAACTGGCAAGGCTGGGATTTTAAGGTAGTAATTCTGAGTAGCTGTATGGGTGAAATACACCCAAAACTACTTACTATGGTCAATCTATTGCAGTTATGTGCCATAATGAATTTTCTTTTTTCCTACATATAAGAATTCTCAGTGATTTTAAAAGCCTGTAACTTGCAGTGATAGATGGAACTATTTCTCCTCTGAAATGTATTTCCTTCTACCTTCTCTTGCTACCTTTCATTTTCTCATGTTGACAGCTTTTAGTGAGGGAAAGGGACCAGCAACAAAAAATAACTGATCCCTTACTTTCTGATTTGACATGAACATTGTTTTTTGCTCCCTAAGCTCAAAGAAAAGAAAGCAATATACATAATTATCTCTGAACTCCTGTAGGTTCTACAGATTTCCTGGGTTAATGTTTTTTCTTTTGGAGCTGAATTATAGGATCAGATGTTGCACTGAGTCCAGTTCTCTCTCCTTTACGCCTTCATTAAACTACTATTTATTCTCAGTTCTCTCTCTCTTTAGCTCTTCTTAAGCTACTAGTTTTAAGAAATCATCCCTCATCCACTGATGGTGAAAACTACATATTTAATTAACCTTTTCTTCATGAAAGTGCATCCAGTAATTTTGAATTCCCTCCTAACAGCCTACTAGAGAGTGATTTCTTGGCCTCTGACTCAGTAGAAAGCTCAAGGTAAGAGAGGGATCAGTTGGAGCAAAACTAAAAGCCTGCAACGTTTCTGTCTGGCTTGGTAAAGGGAAAACACGTGATCAGTTATGGGATTTCTCTAACAATTGCAGTAAATATGTGTCTTTCAGCGCAAGAGTAGAGGGAAACCCCTCTTCAGAAGTCATGTTTTGAGTTGCTCTTCAACATACCTAAGTTTCCTCTTTGAATCAAAATCTCATTAATGCATGAATTAGAGATGTCACCAACATTAACATGGCTTCTGGACATGTAATTTTGCTATTTAAGTTTCATAATTAGAAATTGCCAATGGCTTTCCAGGCTACCTGCTTCACTACCTGCCATCAGCAACGTTCCACAAGTCACACCAATATTGTGTGATTGAAATTCCTCCACTAGTTTCAGACGTCGTTACTAAAGGATCTGTCCCTCAGCACAGGCCTGGCTCTGGGGAAATCCCAAAGTGAAGCTCATGGAGCAGCGGGTTTCAGTAGAACAGCGCTGTTTCACTGAGAGAGTTGAGTCACTCTTCCCAGAAGGGTTCAGAAAGAGGTCAGATATGTTAAGTGCAGAGAAAATGGGCTTAATCTCTTAACTGAATGATTTTAATCTCTACCATTCCTTCATCTAGCCCATCTTATTTTGACAACCAAATAACCAGCTTGCTTTTTTATTTTTTCCCCTCCTTTGTTTATACTCTTTTCTAGCTTTTATCATTTGTGTCAGTGTTAAAAGACTTTGACCAAGATTCTGGCCAGTTTTATTACTGTTCCTCCCTGCAAAAGGAGGACCTTTGCCCTGAAAGCTTGCGAAATACCAGAGCAGGCCATACAAGGCTAAAGGAAGGGATCTCTCTTTTGATTGAGGAGGAGCTGAACTACAGCAAAATGACGAAATTTACCCAAGCTTACTTGGAAATTGAAGCTGCCAAGCCCTTACCTAGTGCTCTGAACACAGAATACTCTTGCTGTACTTCCCCGTTTTCCTTTTGCGGGAAGTCTGATAGCAGCAATGTAAACTTTGCTCAGGGAGCCTTTGGGTGGCCAAACATCAATTTTATTGATATTAATTAAAGATGTTTCAAGTCCCCTAATCCTGCACGGTTTCCTCTGTTGACAGTCTGGCCGGTTATAGTTCTACTGCCTGCCTGTACTTATAAAATATATTTTCTCTCAGAAGTGTTCGAGAAAGGGCACTATGACTTCTCTCAGGACACGTATGAACTCCTCTGCTTTATGGCACTTTCAGCTACTTTAGTTGAAAGCATCATAGAGAATTATCTAAGAGCAATTGTTCTATTAAAACAGTAACCATTTGGGAGGGATGCTGCCCCCCTCCCGGCATCACCTCCAGATTTTTTTTAATCGCAATACTGTGCAATCAACAGCACCAGCTCAAGGTATGTGGTTACGCTTAACCACGGGCTGGTGTCAGGCCAGAGAAAGCCGGGGAGCTTTAACCACTTAATGGCAAGGCTTTCTCACGTCGACCACACGCCATGAATCCACACGAACCAACCCTCCGCGCCGCCGAGCGCGTCCTGCATGGGGCGGCAGGGCCAGGCCGGGGGTCCCGCCACAGCCCCAGCTCCGGCGCCGGGCCGGGCCCACCCTCCGCGACTACCGCCGCCGGGGGGACCCCATCCGTCTCCAGCGTAGCTCCCGCCAGTGCCCGCCCTGCTGCCCACTGTGCGGCAGGCGGGGCGAGGGCAGGCCCTGCCTCCCCGTAGGCGGGGCTGGAGGCGGGGCAGAGTCGGGCCTGGGCGGCCCCTACTCTCGCCGCCACCAGCCGGGGACGGGCCGTGGGCGTTAGGAGGCCCCGCCAGCACTTTTACTGGCCCCGTCTCCCGCTCCGCTCCCGGGAACTGGCTCGCAGCCTCTGGCGGGGAGCGGGGCCGGGCGGCGGGGCGCTGCCAGCCGGGCCATGCCGTGTCGGGCGCCGCTCCTCTCTCTCCTCCTCCTTCTTCTCCTCTTCCTCGGCTGGGTCCGCGGCTCGGGCGCCGGTGAGTGCTGCGGACCGCGGGGCTCGCTGCGGGGAGGGCCGGCGGCGCGAGGTGGAGGCTGCGTCCCGGCCTGTGCCTCCTCCCCGGCGGTCTTCCGGCGCGGGAGGCGGCGGAAGCCTGTGGGGCCCGGGCCCGGGCCGGGGCGGCGGGGAGGGCGGAATGGGGAGCGGGTTTCACCCTTTCCTCGCTCCGCCTGTGCTTGGCTCGCTGCAGGCGGAAGAGCCCCGCTTTCTCCTGCCCACCTCAGGCTCCCTGCTCCTGGAAGATCCGCCATCGTCTGGGCTGCCCGCGGCTCGGGTCCCGAGGCGTGCTCCGCAGGGCAGCGCGGCCCCGAACCGGCCGCCGCAGTGAGGGAGTGGCTACAGCCTGCGCGGGTTCCGCCTGTGGGGATCGATGGGGTTATGAGTCATTCATGTGGCCTTGGTTTGTGATGCGGCACCTGTTCATCGACTGTACTCGAGCCTCCTCCGTTTAGTTTTGTGAGCCAGTTTTGTGTTCAGGAAGGGTTGGATTTAGACTTTGGTGTAAATACTTTGTCAAAATGGGGTGTGTGTGTTTGCTCGGGCCTGAGATGTAGCTCAGAAGTTTAATCCTGGCTTCGTTGTGTATCCCAGCAAGTGTGGATGAGCTGCTGTGACAGGTCTTGAATGAGCATGCCAGCAGCATGGTCCCTACCCAGGCAGGTGGGTACCTCCGGGAGTTCAGCATGTCCACGGTCATGTCTTCTCCTGTTCATCAAGGCCTGGCTGGCCAGCCTGGGACTGGTGAGCCTGTGGGGATCTCTGGCTCTTTGGCATCCGCTGCTGTTCCAGGCCTGCAGCCTGTGGCTGGACTGGGGAGTCCGATTGCCCGTGGGTGGGTTGGGGTGAGCCAGGGGGACCTGTGTTGCCTGGTGTCATCCCCTCAGAAACAGTAGGATTTCCTGGGGGGGCTGTTTGGCTTGTGATTGTGGCCTCCTCCCGCTCTGCAGTCTCTCTCGTAGGCACAGTGCGCTGCGCTTCTTCCACTGCAAATGGAGATGTTACACCTTAAAATTTGAGACAGAAGTTTTGCCAGCTGTCATCACCTGTCCGTACTTGACCATGTGCTTTTAGTATTCACCTTTTGTAGGTTTTGATGCTTGTCTGACAGTATGAGAAGCTAATTTGGTACACTAGAGCAACAGAATTCCATCCTAAAACCCCCAGACTTCTTTTTTGTTGTTTAGGAAAATGATGTGTTCTAAGGTGGGTGCAGGGAAAGGGATCAGAATTCATTCAGGAGCAGGAGCAGAGGCTGTGAAACTGATGGCAAGGTAAGGGTGAAGTGCTTTCACTCAAACTTGTGGCTTCACACTCTGCTGTGTGAAAGCTTTGACTTGCGGCTTGAAGAGTCAGGAAGTCTCTGCATCAGGAAAAAACAATCTGAGCATCGTTTGACAGATGCTTTAAAAGAATCAATTCACTGAGACCGCGTTCTGGGCAGCGAAAAAGGATGGGGCATTTCTGCCTTCCCCTGGTTAAGGCACTTGGGGTTTCTCTAGGGTAGCTGCATGTGTAGGTACTTTCTTCTGAGGCGTGCGTTTTGTTACTTCGGGTCATAGAAACTAATGATCGCTATGGAGTTTAGTGTGTGACTTCAGAAATTTAAGTAACTTCCCTTGTCAAGTTGAGGTATCTAACCAAAATATGGATGTATTCCTTCAGTGTGCTATGGGAACAGCTCCTCAGTGCAGTCGTAAGTGCCCTGTGGTGCACAGCATATTGAGGAACTGTATACTTGTTCAACTATAGAGCCATAGATCTGATAAATTTTTCAGGGTTTTTAAGCTGTTTTTTTTTAAGAGGGAGAGAACAAAAAAAAAATGCTAGCACTTGTGTTTCGTTCTGACAGCTTTCTTGAATTTTGTAAAATTAGTTTGTATCGGATGTCTGAGTGCACAGATTACTGATGGTGTGAGATACCTATTGCCACGTGCCAGACCAGCAGTGAGAGTGGGAGAAAGAATCTGAGTGACTGGGAAGTGAAAACTTTTGTTGAATGAAGATGAGGTTACTTTGTGGCCTTTAATATACCCCAGAGATTAATGGTTGAGGTAACATTTCTAACTGTGAGGAACCTCAAACAAGTTTGCAATGCTGAGTGATCCATCTGTAGCCTAAGGCAGTGTCTGTTTATGTAAGAGCACCACTCGGAAATTGAGGCTAAGAAACCAAACCTACCTAAACACACCTAAATTAAACGTACCTAAACATACCCAATTAAAACTTTGAGAGCTTAACTAGTTATTTCATATTTTGGGTTTGGGGTTTAGTGCAACTTTATGAAGATTTGTGTGGTCTCTTCTTTGTACATGGAGGATGTTTAGAGCCTGGCATGATGTTTCTTCTGAAAGATAGAGCTTTTGGCATCAATGTGCTCTCTAGTGCTGTGTGTAACAAATTCAGATCTAGAACTGGAAACAAAAAAAAATGTTGACGTTATCCCCATATTCCCAAAGAGGGCTGGGGTCAGAATTTAGTTTAAGTGCTTAATTGTCTGTTCTTACTTATGTAAAAATAAACCTTATGTTAGGAGTCTATTGTTTTAAGGGGGGAAAAAAAAAAAAAAAAAAAAAAAAAGGAAATCTCATCATGTGAGGTATCATGTCATATCATGGTTGTCTTTGAGCTTAGGAGCTGCTGACCCTGAGTGTTTAATGGTGTAAGGGGATCACTACACGGACAAATACAAGTCAAGTGTAGAAGGAAAATCTTTCTCCTCCTTAGGACAGGCAGGCAGTGAAGCGTTGCCTCACAGGGCTGTGCAGGCTCCATCCTTGGACTTTCCAGGACCTGCCTGGACAAAGCCCTGAGCAGCCTGGTCTGATGCCAGAGCTGGCCCTGCTTGGGGCAGAGCCTTGAACTGGGGATATCCTGAGGGTCCATCTCACCCAAGTGACTGCAGTGCTCTGGTTACAAGGCTGAGGCTTTTCTTGTTTTAAAGGCATTTGTTAACTGTGTTTTCCTGTCTTCCTCAGCCTACTTGTAGTAAATCTAAATCTCTTGCTTTGGGTATCCCAGTTCCTTGATGTTAGTCTCCTTATTTTTCAGCACCTTGTAGTTCCCGAGCCTGCCCTTTTGCCTTGGTTGCCAGCGAACATCTTCCTCCAGCTTCTACCTGACTTAACTTCACAACTGCCTTTCTTCACTTCACCCTCCCCCATTTCCGTAGCCTTTGGTTCTCTGCCTTTTGCCTGGCTACCCACCCTTCCTCCTCCCCCTTGTTTTTTCTACCCCTCCACCTCCAGCTCTGTGGCTGTCCTTTGGCTGTGCTCCAGTCCCAATAGATGGCTTCATCCACTCTGCTTGAGCCAGCAGGGAAGTGGTTCTTCTCCAGTCCTAGAGACACAGCTTCTGCTCTCCATTTCTGTGTTGCCCACCTCCTGACAAGCTGCTCCAGAGCTTTGTTTGCCCCCAGGAGTTTAAGGGGTAACCAAATTTGGGTGGACATTCCTACTAGCAGAAGGCATGCCTCTAATGGAGGTTTCTGTCCTTCTCCGCGTTGTGAAATCGGTTTCGAAAGTGACAAAACTTCAGGTTTGCAAGTGGAACGGTGCCCTGGGTGTTTGTGCATGTTTAAGTACGAGAAGGTTGTGGGGGGTTTTTTTGTTTTTCTTTTACCTGTTTCTTGGAAAGTTTCAGTGAAGTGGCCTCTGTTTTCAGGCAAGTTAGCAGGAGGCACATGGTCAAGAAAAATGTGTTCTGAGTTGTTAACACAGTAAAATGTGAGATGCAGACAACTGAAATAGATGAGTTTTTTGTAATGACAAGTGGCAGTGGGCCTTAATTTATAGCTTCATGGGGGAGCTGGGTGGATTTTATTGTTCTGTGCTGTGCTTTCAGTCCTGTGTTTTGTATAGAATAAATAAAAGCAGTAAGCTGCAGGTCAGTGCTTTGTGGATAGCAGAGGCTTAAGTGTACTGCACCTAGAAATGGAATGAGGGGGAGGAAGGGTTTTGCCTGCAAAGCAGTGAAAGCATAACATATGGTGATGGAATTTGGAGACCAAAAGTTAGTTACTGTATTATTTGAATACTTTAATAGTTATTTTTATTCATCTTCTTACTTTAGAATCTTCTCCTCATTTGCCGGCACCAAAGGATGTGATGGTTTATTCCTATAACTTTCATAGTACACTGAGGTGGTCTCCCGTTAAAGTGGATAGAGGCTTGGTGTTATATACAGTCCATTTCAGAACGTAAGTAAATGGATCTAAACCCAACCAAATTGATTTTGTTCTAATCCAGTAACACAACTGGTTAAGAAAAAAAAGGCTAAAAATTATTAAGCAAATGAAAGAATGATTTGTCTATTACAGAGGCATTTATATGTCTTTGAAAGTAACTTCTGAAGACTCTTAGCCTGTGATATTTCTACTAAACTGAGCAAAGATTGAACACCTGAAGAGCACACAGAAATGTTGCTGCCTAGTTTCCTGTACAGTTTTAGCCTTATCAAATTCTCCCTCATGAATTTTTCCCCAGATACTGAGGAAATCCAGGTGCTGAGAGGCTTGTGGAATTAAACCCACATGAAAGCGGTAGCTTCTTAATGTACTCTGTTGTTGCAAAAATTGCCTGGGTAGGAGGGATTGTGTTTTAGTTGGTTGTGCTCTTCTGCTGATGTTTCATTTGTCCTTTGTTTTGGATTGCAGAGAGGCTAGAAAAGACTGGGTTGAGATGGGCTGCACCCGCATCACCCAGACCGAGTGCAGCTTCCCCCAGCTACTGAAGAATCGGCAGTGGACTGTCTTCCTGCGTGTGAGGGCTGAGCTGGGGCAAGTGGCTTCTGACTGGGTGGAAACAGATCGATTTGTGGCACGGATAAACAGTAAGTGCTAGTTACGATTTCAGTCTCTCAAAGGAGATTTCTTTGGAAAATAAAATGCTTGTTGTCTGGTTTAGGCTTTTTTTGACTCTATTATGTACAAAAGCCAAGTAAGAGAACTGTAGGTGTTCAGTTAACAAAGACTGCCTGGCCTTGGTGTGTCACAGGGAATTTGATGCTACATAGTCCCCCTGCCAGTGGGGTTAGCAGTGCACTCTTTCAACAGGTATCAAAAGAGAAACGGGAGTTTCCTTGGGTGGTTAAGCCTTATAGAAACTACAACACATATTATGTTAGAGAGTTTTCCATTTTCTTATTTCCCCACTTAACACTGATGCACATGCACATGCACATACACTCCCTTGATTTGTGGTAGTCTGAGTACAAACTATCTGCTTCTATTGAACAGATCCCTTTTCTAATAAATATAAACTGTCCTGGCTCTAGTGTAGAAAGGTCAAGGCACACTTAAAATCCTATTAAATGTGTGAACAAGTGTACTGCTGTTCTTCATAAGATCTACTTTTTGCTGTACTGTGATTGGTTTTGGGATTAGAGGAAAGTAAATGTTGAGTTTAAAAATACCTCTGAAATGGTAATGAAGCAGAGGGATGGCTTTATTAACTCCTTAGTTCAAGTTCATACCTTGTCAGGAGCAGTGGTGGTCTGTGCTGCAAAGAGTAAGATACTTTCCCTGGTAACTTCTGTTCTATAGCTTGGATTTTCTCTAGTAGTAAAGAGTGTGAGGATGAGGAACTACCAGAATCCTAAATTGGAGATTACAGCTGATGTATCCATAGATTGTGATGCAGGACTGTTTGGGAGTGGGATCCTTTGGGCATTAGGAAAGCGTTGGGCTAATGGGAATACAAGATAAAGGAAAGGCTTGGTGTAGGAAAGGTGTCTGTGTGTCTGTTCCTTGGAGAAACAAGAAGATTATTATGAGATCCTTCATATGTGACCGCCCTTGAGATCAGTTCTTAGACACCAAGGCCATGGGCTACTCAGTCAGGCTGTTCTCATCCTTTAAAGTTCTGGTCAGCAATAGGAAGTAGAAAGAAACTGAATTTTCTCTACCCATAAAATGATCATGGGGGGCAATTTTCTCTAAAGTAACAGTGAACAGAGCAGGCCCTGTTGGATTTTTTTGAGGTACAAAAAGCAGTGATTGCATGCAAGGATTGATTTTTAGTGTTAACAGCTAAGCCCCTTTAGTATGCAAGCAGCTGTTAATTACTCTAATATTTGCATAAGTGGGTTTTTTAAGATCTTGGAGTGCTTTAGAAGTGCTGATAAATTTAACTGTTGAAAGAAGTCAAGATAAAAAGGATAAAAAACTAATGACCATGTATGACCTGTGATCACAGAAATCTCTTGTATTAAAACTGGAAGTACTTTATATAGTTTTTCATTATTTAAACCTCAAACTACTTCACAAGAGAAAGTCATCGTCTCTACCCTATGGGACAGACATCAAAGCAAGGAGAGGGAAACTAGTTATTCTTCTTCCAACCCATTGATCCAAACTGTTTTTTTGAGAACATGGAATATGTGGTAGGCTATTTGAAGAAAAAAGAAAAGGAAAAAATTGTATTGCCATTAGCTGCAGATAAATTCAAATGCATTTTAGTGAGTATTTACTGAATTTACAGGAAAAGTTAACAGGAAGCTTTTTTATTTTTTCAAAAATAGCTAGTTTCACTTATGTTTTCAAGTCTTTTTCTTTAGATTTGTAATAAAGTAGATCTCTTAAATGCATAAAGTAGGTGAGAAAATGTTGTATTCCTTTTCCAGAGAAAAAACTGTCAATATTTAGCATGTTTGCTGGGAGTATCTAAGTAAAGCTGAAGACAGTATGATAAGCTGTTCTGCATGTCAGAGATTTACTGCTCTTTCTGTGTTTATTTTTAGCTACCATAGGGCCTCCTAAAGTGAACAGTGTGACCGAAAGCTCTGACTCACTTCTCGTTAATTTTGCACTCCCTTTTGAACCTGAATTGGGAGACAGTTTGCAGTATCATGTGTCCTACTGGGAGAATGCAACAAGTCCTACTAAAAAAGTAAGAATTCTCACTAATTTATTTTGTTCATAATGTGTTTGTGACTAAGAGAGATGAGTCAGCATCTCTTGGCAAAACAGAAGAAATGGAGGAAGAAAACGAATGTCTGTCTTTTTTTTTTATGCAGTGAAGGTTATCATTTGGAGTCCTGGGAAAAAAAAGTTAATTTGGTCTTGGCACAAGTATTGCATGTATTACAAAACTTTCAAAACCACCTTTTTTTTCCTCCATATGCAACCAAGGTTAAATCACGCTGCAGATCAAGGGGAGAATCCACAAAGTGTCAAAGATGGCTTTCAAATGACAGTTAAATGCCAGAGTTTCCTTTGGCAATTTGGAAAACTGAAATACCGTTCATCTTTTCCCATGCTGGGCTTGTTTGCACTGTCAGCTTCAGTAACAGGCTGCTTTGGCCTGATGTCACCTGTTCCCAGGGCAGAGAAAGAGTTATTAGAAACATGCTGGGGACAGCTGGCATGAGCTGTCCCTGTTCATATTGAGACTTGGAGGTGTTGGTCTCCTTGTGCTGCCCTCTGGGGCCCTGGTAATTGTGTTCTTGACAAGCCAGCGTTGCAGAGAAGGGATTAAGTTATGTTTTAAAAAAAAAAAAAAAAAAAGAGGAAGAAGATTCAAAGGAACGTCATTCTAAAGTCAAATGTTTAAAAAGCAGAAGCAGAAACAAAAAATAAAACCCCCTTTTGTTTCAAAGACCTTGCTCAGTCTGAAACGTCTCCACTTCCTTTCTCTCTGTTATCAATGTGTATTTTTCTGACACAAAGTACCTTCAGAGATATTCAGACAAGAGGTTACTCTTACATGTTTCTGTAGGCTCCACCGAGGCCCATATCCTCATCCCTTACAGGTTTAAAAATTCCCAAAAGAGCACGGTGGCCATGTAGAGTCTGTGGAGGTCTTGCACTGCCCATCAGCCCTTTTCCTCTTTGGTAGAAGGAGCTGAGATGGTGCAAGCTCTTCTCTGAACTACACTTCTGTCAGCCTCCTCTGATGGTGGAGGCACTTCTCATGGCTTGTTTTTCCCTCCTCCCTTCTATATTTTGCTCACTGCCTGAGCTCTTACAGAAGCTGCATCAGAGCGTCCAGTAGCGTGTGGTGGATCAAATTAGACCTTGCATCAGTTTTCATGCCTCTGCTCTTCGTGCCCTTATAGATGGTTTTAAATGGTCAGGCTTAATTTCATGTGAAAATAATGATATTTCAAACGCATTCAAGTCGGGAAGTTGAAATACATTTCACTGCTTCTCTTGTTCAGGAAAGCTGAATTATGAAAAATAAAATCTGTGCTTTTCGAATGAGAAACTTAAATATGGGGAGAGGATTTGTGTTGAAGACAGGTCTGGTTTTTACAGTAACACCTTTTTTTTTTTTCTCTCTTTCTGTCTTTTAAACAGGAGACAAAGATAAGCAATACACTATTCAGAATCGGAAATCTAAAGGAATTGACACTTTATTGTTTTACAATTCAAGTAGAATTGATGGAGTCTTCATATCCTTCGTTACTCGGACTGCCAAGTGTCCCAATGTGTCACAGAACTACAATCAGTGGTATAAATAGATTTTTGATGTCTTTTTGAATATAGTGTAGAACATGAGTCTTAGATCTCATATCTGGTCACTGGCCCATATTTGTCAGGAGATCTAAGACAGCACTGTGATAGTAGTTCATTAATGGCAAAATAATAAGGAATTTTTCAATCGGTGATTGAGGCTCTGTGCTGTACTCTTCCCCTTGTCCTTTTCCTTCATAAATACTACTATGGATATTACTTTCTAGAAATGTGCAAAGGGAGAAAGTACAAATACTTGGTCTTTAGAGGAAGTAATTGATGAAGGAGATGGCATTACTCTTGCAAATCCTCCCCCTCAGCCACTATCTCCTGCACGACAGGAGCGCCCTCCTCTTTGACCTGCTTCCTTCTCTGACGCTTCAAGCTCCATGTTTTTGTATGAGATAAGAGAGAGGGTGAGGGGAGGAGAGGGCATGTACAAGATAATGGAGTTTGTCCCTCCCTTGAATCTCTCTGTGTGACCGCCCACACACAGGCACAACTGATCTTTAGCAAGCTTTGAACATGCTGGAAGATGAAACCAGCTTAGAAGCTGACCTGCTGGGGAGTATTGACCAAGTACTTGATTGCAAGCCCCTGAGCTGCGATGTTGGAGTCTCTGATGCTCCCTTTGCTGAAAGGAGATGCATGTTCTGAAAGAGAAGCCCCTGGCATTAACGGCCCTTGCTGACAACTTGAGTGTGAAAGGACAGATCGCATTCCTTGCCTGCCCTCTGCCCACCAGCAGCGATTCTCCAGATCTGCTTTTGCCCTGCTAGTGTGTCAAAGAGAAGCTTGCCTTAGGCTGTGTGGTTAAGGGGCAGAAGCTCTTGGGAGCTAGCAGCTTCCATGTGGAATCACAAAAAACAAGCTACTTCTGAGCACAGCTGTTGAGAGAGTATCTATAGTAGGGTTGTGACCTTAGCCTTGCAAATTATACTTTGATTACTGAGTATTTCAGCTTGCTGTACATTGTTTTACATTTGATGTATAAATATGAACCTACCATATGTACATGGGTGTGGGGTTTTTTTTTCAGAGGCAACCAGAGCTGGATATATTGTACTAATATTTGTGTTGGCGTTACTGTTTGTAAGTCTGGCAGCAGCTGGTTTGCTTCTTCTATGGAAACACCACAAAACAATTAAATATTGGACTCAGCCTCCTTTAGATATCCCATCACACTTTGAAGAGGTACATGTAGACATTTTATTTTTCTTCCCCCCCTCCCCTACCCCCGTAGTGATGATCTTGGAGTGAATATGAACAAAGCTAGTTGTTGCGTAATAGAAATAGATATAAGTAATTGTTGACCTATATGAGAAAAGTTACAGTTTATACTATGATCTCCTACTTTATTCCTCTTTTATTCAACTGCATCATTTTTTCTCTGCACTAAGATACAAATGCTGCTATAATCCTGTTACAAAGCTGGAATGAGATCCTCTGTTGCTTGACTACCCTGTGTCCACCCCTTTCTTTGCTTATCTCAGTCATCAGGCCTTAAACAGTTGCTCACTTGAAGCAAAAAACTCTTGTATGCTGCAGAACATGTCCTTGGGACCTAGGTCTCTGATTAGAAATCATAGAATAGTTTAGGTTGGAAAAGACCTTTAAGATCAGAATGTCCAACCATTAAGGTAAGCATAATGAAAAAGCAAGCACTGATCCTTTTAAGAGCAAGGACTGACTTGAAGGCTAAGGACTACTGAGGGGAATGTTGTTTTTTTCTTTTTTTCCCCTTTAGCAAAACTCAGATGAAAAAGTCATCCCAGGACTGTTTTTTCTCCTTGTAGCTCACACATTCCTGTACTAAATGATACTCGTTTTAGTCCTGTTTGTCTTCCTCTTTTTAGTATTTAAACAGGAAGTAGTCCTGTAAGCAAAGTTCCCAATTTAGAAGTTCTTGTTCAGCATGCATTCCATATTTTTGCAAGCTTGTATTTGTTTGCAGTTCTTTGAGGTGTATTTCTTTGTATGTATCTATGTGTCAGAGTAGTCCATTGTACTGTGGCAGTTCTGGGATTGTGTGGCTGATTTTTCCAGGAGTATGGGTGAACGAAGCCAGGCTTTCTGCAGAGCCCTGACTACATCATTTTCTCTCCATGCTACCATTTCATGGGGGCTCAGTGGAGACGGCTGTAAGCAAAGTATATCTCACATAGGGGAAAAAAACAGTCCTTGTACAGTGTACTAAAATAGCGCAGCCTTTCATGCAAAAGACTTGATAGAGTCTTACCATCATGTGTTCTGGAGTAAATGTATTAATCTGGAAAATAGGCAGCAAAAATAGATACTCAAACAATGGTGAGCCTGGTTTTGGACAAAACACTGATTAGAAATGAAGGAAGATCAGCAAACATGCAGAATTTGTATCCAGTAAACATGCTCGATTAACCAACCTGAGGCTTCTCCTCTTAAAACACCATGAGTACAGAATACCATTTTCAAGGCAGTTTTATATGTACTCCTTTAGATTTTCAGAAAAATCAGATGCTTCCTTCTTTTACAGAATGATCTCAGCTTTCAGCATCTGAGTTACAGGGAGCAGTTCTATTGCAGAAATGCTTTGACAGTTCATTTATATCTCAAGTTTGCTGAAGTGGATGTATCTGAGGTTCCCATATGAAACATTTCTTAGTACACCTGAAAAAAATAATCCTGTTGCTCATTAGCCTTGCTATGATTACAGAGAAAGTGGTGACTTCATTGAAACTGAAACTAAGGTTGATTTTTGTCCCACAACAGACATGACTTGAGCTGCGGTCCCATCTCAGCCAGATTATGACACCTCTTACAGTACAGAACAAGCTTTTGAGTAAAACTGCAAGCCAACATATTTAACAATGTGAAAGTGTCTGTATTCTAGACATAATTTTTTAATTACTTCTTTTAATCAGGGAAAAAATGTTCAGTGGAAGGGATACTTTTTCTTTTTTTAGTTTGGTACGTGAAGTGGTAGATGACCTAGTTCCTTGTGAAACACAAGATCAGCTTAGTGATAAGGAGAGCATATGGTGGTGGCAGGAGAAACAAAGAATTTTCTCTAGCCTACTTTTTTTTTTTCTAATGCTCCTTTGATTATGCATTCATTGTAAAGCTGATGACTTAATCTTAGAGAACAGGGGAGCAGAGGGGAAGTCAAAGCAAAAAGTAACCACAGAATGCTACTCGAGTTTTCTTGTAACAGTAAAAGATGCAGATCTGACTTGCCTGATGCAGAACAAACCAGAACCTTCACTATCCTTTGCTCCATCATAGCTTTAGTCAAGCTGTGGGTTGCTGGATTACTGCAGTTGGAGAACACATCCCTAGCAGTGTAATGAAGAACTGTTTTCTTCTGTGGTTTGTTCTTAACTCACAGGAATTTGCTTGAACTGACATAAAAACAGTATTAGCCAGAATTTATTAAAAAAAGAGGAAATGAAGTCTGCTTTAACTCACTTAAACAGATGTTTCCATTATTATTGTTGGGGTTTTTTTTTTCCACAGAAATGAGGTATTTTTAACTTTCTCCTTGTTCAGTGTAGTTTCAAGGAAATCCAGGACAGACCATGCATTTAGCAGTTCTCATTGTGAATTCTGGTCTGAAGCAACTTGCCTATAGGTGCTGGTACCTGCTCCATCTCTGTAATTTCTAATACATCTGTTTTGGGGATAGATTTAAACTGTTGTTTCTGTCTTTTCCAGTATTTGAAGGACCCCAGCATGCCAGATCTAGAGGAGTTGGACAATTATACCTACGATGATCCCGTTTCCTTATCTGTTGTAGTTTGTGGAGAAGGCAGCCAGGCCAGTGGCAGCAGTTTGGATGATCAAGCACATTCACGTGGCATCTCCAGCGACAGTGACGTAACTTAAGCAGCAGCCTAGTTGAGAGCACCTGGACCACCTCTTTGCAGAGGCTCCCCCCACCATGAGGGGGGTTGTGTGGCTGCTGGCAGGACAGACAGCAAACTCTGGACAAAATGTGGCCACAACTCAAGCAAGATGCTGCTTCCTGAGAATAGCATGAACCCTGAGCCTCTGTTTAAATGGCTTCTTGCTGTATGACAATAGCAACTGTGTTCTGCCGAAGAGACTAAAAAGCTGGAGCATGAAAGGGAAATGAACACTAAATTGCCTTCAAAAAGACAGATGGTTATAAAATGGTTATATTAACATCACTGAGAAATAATGGCACTTTGTTAGGGTGTAGTACAACCTGGAATTTCAGTGAGTAATTGCACTATGAGTTGCTTTTATAGTGGCTTTTTTGGTTTTTTGTTGCTTTATGAAGTCTGTATATGAACATGTATTATATCCATGCCAGTATGCTTTTCTGAGTCATTTTAAGTACATACAGTTTTCCGTGGCAGCTTCTTCCCTCCAGAGAAAAATGGCAGTCTGAAGAAATTTTACTTTACGCTCAATGTGAACCTGAGCAAATACCTGCTCCAAGAAAGGGCTCCTAATATCTGCCTCCTCACACATTCATGAGAAGCATTAATCTTCTGCTCTCGCAGTGAGACAGTTGTTCTTCACAGCAAAACAAACTTTAAAATAATTCTACTCAGAATTTATACAACATGTATCAGTAATTATCAGACACTAAAATTTCTTATTACATTAGTCCTGCAACCGAAAAGTTGACTGAGTGTTGTTTTTAGTCCCTTAAAGCAGAAGCAGAAGACCATGTTAATCCTCACCTCACGATCCTGTGGCATCTGGAAGGTGTTTAATAAAGCACAAATGAACTACTTCTGTACTAAAAAGGTTGGTTTTATTTGGCTTTTTCCTGGGTTTGATACAAGTAGTTTAAAAAAAAAAGAAAAATATTCTTCTTTGCAAATGACTTGTTCAAGTTACTTAGGTCTGCTAATGAACCTGGTCCTTGTCAGAGCTGGGGGTTAGTGGAGGTAATGCTCTTCCACCTCTTCCAAGAATACATGGGATGAGCATGAAAAAATCAGGAATATTTTTCAAAAAGCTTCATGAGGTTATTTCCTCACAGAACTAACATCATCACTTGTGATTAGGCAACATGCCCATACCACACAGTTACCTGAAGCTTTAGTCATACTTCAAGTCCGGTAAGAATTTTCAAGTGGGCCACAAGCTGCACAATCCCTGCTTTTAATTTCATCCTGTGCTGTAAACAAATGCAGAACGACAGGCTCGCAAAAGGAACAGCTGACGTGTTTAACAGAGGACATAAATAAGAAGGCAATTAAAACATCTCCTGTAAATGGCTAACAATACAGCGTACAACTTCCTGAATAAGCCCTGTGCTAGGCTTCTGTTAGAGTTGTTGTTAAGCATTTTACCAGTTACACAAATAAGCCAAAGTTAAAAACCTTTTGTTAGGAGTAACTCATGGGTTATCTTCACAACTGCCCTGTGGAGCAGGCCAAGGCATTACCTAAAATGAGCCTTGTCCACCCTGGCCTGTGCTGGAACTACCTGTGGTGTTAAGAGTGGACCTTGGGATAGTCTGAATGAAGCCTGAATGGTTCTGGCACTATGCCTTTTTTCAGCTTAGGCTACCCACAAAGACATAAGCTGTATGGAAAGCATGATTATTCTACTTCTCTAAAACCAGAAGGGATGGTCAAGAAATAGTCACAGGAAAACAAATCTCTGGTAAGAAATGCAGGTAGCCTTAGACAGAATCTCTTGGTTTTTTAATCAGGATTGTGCATGAAAGCACGCTCTAAGAGTTCTTCCAGAGTCACTTTACTTCTACTGTTGAAGCATCAGGTGCAAGATACTGTAAAAGGGATTAGTTATAGGCCACACTTATTTCACATTTGGTAAAAAAGCCAACAAACATTCCCCTGTTCTTAAGCAAGAAACTGACAGACCTGAAAACAAAAAAACTTGTTTTTGCTTATTAGCTGCTGTAAGACTTCCTTAAAGGTCAGTACTACTTAAACTACTAAGTAGAGTACTACTGTACAATTACCTTGTGACGTTCACTCTTTTGAGAACATAAGATAAAGTTTATTGCAGTTTTCTGAAATTACCACCAGATGACTTATGTACAAAGCCAGGATTAACACCAGTGAATCTATTGCAAAACTCACTGCAGTGTGGTGAAATGGGGATGAAGCTCATCCAGCCAGTAGCACAATTTCAGCTGCAGTGTTTGCTTCATACTCTGCCCACTGGAGCGATTCCCACAAGGGAATTAGATGACTAACGGTATACAGTAACCATGCACAGAAGTTACATTCTGCAGTTTAATACCATTTGGTCAGCAATCTTCATACAGGGAAAGTTACGAGGGCATTTGAATCTACCTGGTGTCTAAAAGCTTTTAAAACCACATAGAAATCATAAGATAAGGAAGTCAACAGCAAGATGAACGTACAAGATCAGTCCAAATCTATAAAACATCATTGTTATCCCTTTCTGCATACCCCAGCTAGAAGAAACTGGATTTCATAATGGAAGCATTCCCATAAAATGCCTGTGAAATTCAGGAGATAAATACATTTTAAGTGGGGCAAATGGCTGTCCTAAAACTGGCAATTTTTTCAAGGTAAGATTTTGGGCAATCTACTATGTCCCCACTTGAAATGCTTGCCTTTTAAATAGAAAAGGTAATAGGTAGCAGGATAACTGTTCATTTATCAGCTAAAAGCTTCCCCTGAAGAAAATTATGCTAATATAATTTTACAGATGGTAGTCTGACTCTCATTTATCCTCTATATTCCTTAAGTATAACTGGCATCAGTTTGTTGGGTTTTCTTGTCCTTGTATCAGTAAATACATTAAATACTAATTGATATCTATTACATTGAACAGCATGAAATTAATTCTAAAGACTGTGGTGCTACCAAATGTCATTTGTGCTATAGCAACCAGAAGCCAAGAATAGTTTGATTTGTCATGCAGAACCTGATTAATATAGGGCCTTGTTTAAAAATTTGTAACCTTTTACAAAAAAATAGCTACTTTATAGTTTTCTGAACAGTTATATAAAATCCTTAAAATCAGCTTTTGCCTCATCGTACAATAGAATTTACCCTCATTACATACAGGCTTAGCTGGGTCACTTCCATGTGATGACTACTCCTCCAGGTGACACAGGCAGCCCTTGCAAGATCAGCTCTAGCTCACCTATGAGTAAAAGCAGTAACTCCTTTCAAAGGGTACAGCCTTCATCCTGCTTGCTCCCTAATAGTTCTGCTGGAGTGTCTGAAACATGAAGTTTTGGAAGATCAAGTCTTAGGAATCGATGGAAACCCATGTATTTGAAGAAATGAGCCTGAAGATTTCAGAAAGCAAGCCTGACATTCCATTTTTAAGATATATACAGTCATATGTACATATTCACAAATCTGTTCTGTGAAAAGAGGGAGCATATTACAGAAACTGTAATTTGTCTCAGTTCATACAATCTAGAAGGCAGAACAAGAACAAATAAATGTAAATATATCTACATACATAGTACGACATAACAGCTATGGAATAGACAATGCTATAGGTGATCTCTCATCCCCATAACTCTTCTGTTCTTCCAAACTTGTAGATCAGAGTGCTGAAGGGGGGAAGAAAAAAAAATAAAATTAGACCATACATAAGGTGGAAAAGGTAATTTTAATAGTATTCTTATATCTTATACTACCTACACTGCAAATCAACATCACTCCAGTAATTTAACATTTGTTCAAGTCAGCATCTGGTTTTTGTACTTATATTTCATTTACTATGCATTGCTAAAACCGAAATCCAGCTGAAGAAACTGCTCAAAAAACAGCCAGTCTCTCAGTAAAAGCTGCTGCCCCTCTGAAGGGAAAAATTCTGGTATTTAAGAGATTCTAGGACCAATCCACAGAGTTATAGAGCAGCAAGTCTCATCCTGACAACTGGCAATCAGCTGAACATAATGCATCATGCTAGGATAGAATCTAAGCAATTAAATTTTTATGAGCAAATCAGAAAGTATATTGATCCTGTGGTGAGATCCAAATTACAATCTGATTTCCAAAATTCCTTTCATAAAGTTGGATGCAATTACACATTGTCATAGATTAAAAAAAAAAAAAGTTGAGGGAACAAAACCAAGCATGATTTCCTTATACTTCATATTTTTTCTTTGTAGCTAAGAAACAGGTGATAAAGAAGGACACAGTCACACTAAATCATAAGAGAATAAAGAGGGAGGGAAATGTGAAATACTGACACTGAGAACGAGAGTAGCAAGCAATGATAAATAAAACAAGCTAGACAACTGGGCAATTAACTAGAGAATTACTGATACAACATTTTAAACAAAGAAGTAAAAAAAAACCTGGTGGAGTAACAACAACCAGGCTGAAGTACAAGCCCTGAAAGAGACACACAGTTCAGGGAATGCAGACATTACGGAAACAACGCTGAGGGAAGAGAATCTGATGCAATCAAAACAGAAATTTTGGATAAGGACACTGAGAAGGGCATCGCTGACTAACCCAGATCTGGACTAGAGAAATAAGTCTATGGCAATGGATGGGCTTATCAAATGTTACTGCCTAAAGTGCGTGGTGGGATTAAAAACAAACAAAAAAAAACCTTTTTAAAAAAAAATTAAAAGGTGGTAATTTGTCTCATTGTTCATACCTAGAAAACAAATTTTAGATAAAAGAAAACAAATAAACCTAAAATGTATCTACATACAGAGTATCACAGAAACTAAGGAAAGACACCTCCAGAAACAAAGCAGCTTCAGAAATAATTTCATCAAACTACTGCACTAAAACTGCATCATCCCTGAAACATTTCAATTATTCTCAAAAGTCTGCCTCCATCAGTATCCCATTTCAATCATCTGCAAGATCGCAGAAGATATTTAGGAGCTGCTATTTTCTGCAAGAATATAAACTGATTTTCCAAACAGGGAAGCACAGTGGAGCCACTCAATTGAGCTCACTGCAAAGCATTTAATATAGTACTAGAAGGAAAATTGTTAGCACGGTAATTTAAGTGCATAAGAACTTGCAAAAGAGGAGGTTATGAGAACTTTTTCAGTGACTGATCTTGGAACTCACAGTATTAATGCTTTCATTGTCTTTTATTGATTAATAAAGTTCATGGATTGCAGAATGCATTATACATACAAAAAGACTTACTACAGATACAGATAGTTTTAAAGTGTCATATGATATACTTAATGATATTAAGAAAAATGAAAGAAACTTGAGCATAATATTACAATATGTACCATCATACTCTTAGAAAAAAAAATTATCACTCTTCACAACTGAAAGCTCCTCCATTAGACACAAATCTAGGTGTATCAGTTATCAGATAATTGAGCTGTTGGTATGAAATAATCGGGAAAACGGCAATGGGATCTCCCACCCAGTGCTGTCAGGATATATGCCAAGGTATTTGTACTACAGAGACAAAAGCATTGTTGCCAAAGCCACTGTCAATATCTCACCCAGAGCACCACCTATATCTTTGGTCATTTACATTCTACAGCTGTAAATTCAATGAGACCAGGAAGAGCTGGACTAATAGGAGCATGAGGGGAATGAAGAGCCTCTCATGGGCTGAGAAGGCGCAAATAAAACATTGCTTCTAAGCACTGGAGCAAAGGGGGTACAAAAAAGCGGAAGAGTAATAAAAAAAGTTGATTTTAAGAAACAGTTTTATCAGTTTATGCATTTAATAACATCACATCGGGTCTCTGTTACAATGTCAATCTACTCAGTGACCCAAGAGGTCCCCTTTGGCTTACATGCCACCCTCAAGTAGAGGGTCCCGCATTGAGAGCGGCAAAGCCCACAATGCAGAAGGTCCATGCCTGGAGTCAGCCTCCATCTTTTGGAACTTATTTTCTAGGAGTTATCAATGTGCATGGAAGCAGGTAAGTGAGATACCCCTTCGGAAGGGGGGAAATTTGCTCAGATAACTTACCTGAAAAATATCAACGCGTTTTGGAAAAACACTGCTAATCCAGGGTAAACATTAGTGTCTGCAAAGTAAATAACAAAGGAAATATTAAA
Source organism: Brachypteracias leptosomus (assembly GCA_013401335.1). Lineage (NCBI taxonomy): Eukaryota > Metazoa > Chordata > Aves > Coraciiformes > Brachypteraciidae > Brachypteracias > Brachypteracias leptosomus. The sequence goes on from VYZX01000903.1 coordinate 30,399, forward strand.
TTCTTTTGTAATGGAAGGTGCATTTAAAACACTATTCATAGTACCATTCTCTGACTACAGAACTAGATGGTATGGCTCTGACAAGACCAGACCACACACTGCCATTCTTCTGGATTTTCTGCTTTTCAGCTGACAGCAGAAATACTTTAGTGCATGTGAAAATAAACAGACTTACTCTGTGTAACATATGCTCCAAAAAGAATCCACATTGAAGCAATAAGGGAACCAAACATCAGCATAAAGCCAATGAAGAGCCAGACACGAGCACCTGCAGGAAATATTAAAACCTCTGAGAACCACATGGGCTACTATCCATAGTGACAGATGATCCAGGTTACCGCTCTGTTATGATACAATATGTTATCTTGCTGAAGGCACAAAAGTCAAGTGTTATACCCTATATCAAGGGCAAGATAAACCAATATTTGCCTTCTTTAGTTAAAGACATAGTAGGTGGATTCCCCTTATTTTAATGAGGATGCACAACTACTAGAAATTTCCCCTCACCCGTAGAGAATGCCATAACATTTAACATAGCTTGGAGTGGACTAATGATGATGTACTTTGCCAAAGCTATAGTGTTTCTGAGGTAAAGGTGCCTTTCCAACAGAGTATGTAAAACAAATGCTTCCTGTGTTTAGTTCAGGAAGATATTTTCAGATGGGCAACATCTACCATTGCTAGACAATACCCGCTGAAAAAGGCAGATGATGCCATTGAAAATAATCAATCTGCTCACTCATTGGAAAGTAAAAATATTTCTACGTAAAGATTCTCTCAAGCTGATTTATGAGTGACACATACAAAAAGCATCATACACTAGTACAAAAAAAAAAAATAAAATCAGTAAAACCCTACCAGATTTCCGGTGAAGCATTCCAAAAATCACATGAAAACAGATGTTGGGATCCACATGGGAAATGGTAAGGGAATTACGAATGAAAGCAGAAAGAGGACAGCAGGTCTACTGACACCACACAGTAGGTAGCATACAGAGGAAACAATGTTTGTAATACATTCTAAAATAATTCTACTCCATAGACTACCAAAAGAATTTGCAAAGGAAAGTTTAGGTATTCAAGATATATAGAGATTAATTTTTCTAAGTTCGCCTTTTTAACAAAGGCAGTATTTATCTCCAAGTGTTAATTTTGTAAAGAAATTAACTTTAGAGAAGTTCTCTTCTACTCCTTAACTTCTGATTCTTATTTAACCGCCACTTAGAAAAAAGGCAACACTTAAATATCAACCTTTCATCTCAGCATGAGTTTCAGAGTTCATTTACCTGTTCTTCCTAAACATCCATCACTGTAGCTGTCTCCTCTCACCTGTGCATTTGATACAGCATTTATCCTAGGAACAAAAAAAAGCACATACACTTCAGATTAACAGAAAATAAATTTAAAGTTATAAGTAAAAAGTTAGCTTTTATTTAAGATGCGACAAATTCTGGGAAAATTACTTGGTATTCTGTATAGTCACATATTATTACATGTCCCTTAATGGAAGGATTTCAACGATTTCAAGCAAATCCAGTATTTGTTCATAAGTTTTACTTAAATTTTTACATTAACAGACCTGTGAGATGAAAGAATTGCCCTTTTTCATGATTGAAATATTCCTGGTCACTTTCTGGCTGTTTAAGCTTTTAAAATACCTAAAGCCACTTCACAGGAATAACAACAGCCAGTAACATGGTGCTCTCATGATCATGATACAAGTTGCTTTCCTTCACAATGAATACTGCAAGAATTCAAGTAAGAAACACCCTGTAAGGAAGGACAGTACATTTTCTTAAAATGAGTCTCACTCCTGAGGGGAAAAAAACCCAAACCACCCAGAAACTTTTAGGTACCAAGTGTTGAAGTCTCGCATATCCAAACAAAACCTTTTTTCTCACCAGTATTGTATGATTCAATAAAAGCTACTCACATCTATATATAAATACCTATAATATTATTACCTTTCCCATCTGAGGAAGTTTTGAGTCAATTACTTAAAAACATGGGAAAATGTAGTCAAATGTTTTATACTGAGGTAAGCAACTGGGCAGCATTACATTAATTTTGATTTAGGAATGTAAATACTTATTACAGAAAGCAACTTGCATGAAGGAAGGGCTGCTTTCTTGCATTCAATCAAAGTGCACAGGAAAAGCAATTTACCCTAAACAGATGGGGGGGGGAGAAAGATAGAACAATGAATAAATAAATTATGATCAGAAACAAAGGCCACAGGTAAAAGAAAAAAGACCTTTACATTGCCATGCAAAAAAGTACAACAAGATTACTCATAAGCAATTTATAACCAAGTGATTCAAAGTTTCATCATATACCATATTGTCTCATAAAAACTGTGTTTAACAGCTCACACTTACTGTATAAGAATTCCCTTTATATGAACTTACATGAAAAAAGCTAGTGTTGAAAACACCCCACAGGTATGGAACGCATGGTTCATTTGTTCTGGCTTAGGGTAAACCACTGCAGCATCTATCATTATCCACCAACCTGTGAAAAACTAGAAATAAAATGGACCAGTATTACAAGGCTGGAAGGGTACAGAGACAGGAGGACAAAACATGGCAAATGTTTATGCAGATGACTGGTTTAACTGTCTTTTAACAAGCACAAACTATTCCAGAAAGTTATTAGCTTTAAGTCAGACTCTAAACCTGTTTGACATGCAAGTTCTGCATAAACCTTAACACTCATTTTCAGAGGAGTATTCAGGAATTAGTCACATTTTCTATTCACATTTTGTATTAATGCATGATTAAATTCCCTGTACCATTTTAAGAACAAGAGTCCAGATTCTATACATGTATGAGAGACAAACTATGTATAATATAGGTGTTCTAATGTATCTAATTATGCAAAAAATCCACTAGGAATTTCAATCTTTTTTTAAAAAAGAGCAGAACTGGTACATCATTATTAGACAAATCGCAAAGTTACACAACACACACAAAAAAGTCTAACAATTACACTTGGAAAAAAAAAAAAAAGAAAAAGAAATATACTGGACTGAGGTGCAGTTAAGAATGAAACTTCACTAAATTTGAAACAAAAATGTAACTGTCTGTTGTACTTCCAAATTTATCAACACAGTTACGATTCACATTCTCTCAAAACTTACCAGTACACCTGCAACTACTGAAGCGATGGTATTTCTTCTTTCACTCCAGTCAATACACTCACACTCTGGCCACCGGAAGTTGTCTAGGAATCCTGCCATTTCCTCGAAGATTAGATTGCCCTTCTTATTTTGTACTTACACATGAATTTTTCCATTAACAACTGCGTCCTAAACACGTGAAACACAGCCAAAGATGCATTTAATACAAAGTCGCAAAATCTTGAGACGTCTGACAACTCTCATAAGCAATTTTTACAATGTGCTGGTTCAGTTCTTTGTTGGTTTTTTTACAGATTTAAGTATTCTATATTGAGCTATAATCCAAAAATCCGCTACCTTACAAACCAAAATCATCACACAACCCAAACACTTAGGCATTATATATAAATCATCGTATCTGAAACGGGAATTAAATAGAATATACGGTTTGTTCAAATGTATGAAACAAAAATAAAAGCAAGCAAAAAAGCAGGAGTGAAAAAGCAAGCATTTCAATCTAAGTTTCATTTTCAAACCATAATGCTCTCCCTCACATAGCAGTTAAAAAAAGTAAGACACGTACAACAGGACTTCATATGCAGAACTTGGACTTTGAGTCAGACCAAGGAACCTTGTGTAAGATATATCCGTATTTCCAGTCTCCAAATAAGATAGATAATATACTGCCTTTGTAACATGGGGAAACGGGAAACAACTCAGTAAATTGACTAATACCAAGGGTAAAGCATGTCCTGCTTCACAGAGAGAGGGGATCATGCAGAACTTCAAATACAGTAAAGTTAAGTAGTGTTAGAAAGTAACTACTGAACAATTTGGTTCTCAAACAACTTGGTGCGACAATAGCTATAAATATTCTGCACTACAAATCTGTTGTCACACTGTAAGAAGACTAGCACATATAGTTTGAACATTGGAATTTAGAATATTTACTATTTTCCTATTTAGCAGTGACTCACAGCCACTCTTAATGTCATTCTATTTTGTTTCAATATTGTCAACTTCTGCATTTTCACAATCTGCCATAAGTAGTTTCCAGATACTAACAACAGATAAACGTCCTTTATGGTTATGTTACAGAAAAGACAGGTGTAGAACATTTTTCTAGTTAATAATGGCAATTAGAAGTCTACAGCAAGAAGTGAAATAAATATAAATAACTAGTTTGCCTAGACCACAAACACAGGCCAACTACTACAAATAATGAAAAAAGTTTGTCCTCCCGAACCTAGTTCCGGAAATCCATCCATTTATGATGCTACCTTAAAGCATTAAAATTAATCACTCAATTCCAAAATTATTTCACTTTTGTACAGTATCCGGGCTCAACCACAGTTATTTTCCTAGATTACACTTTTACCTAGCAATTTGCAGATCCTTACTCTTTCTACAACAAAATTGCTGTACAGTGCTATTACAGATTTACAACCCCTCCTACAGCTTTTCTTTTCCACTCTTAAAATGGCTCCACCTCTACTTTGTTTATTCCTCCTCAAACTCCAAATATGTCTCTTCCTTTTCCTGCAATAATTCCTCCCTCCCCCTCCAAGTTCCTTGCTCAGCCACACTGGAACACGGCTCATAGTTCCCATTGCTGTCACCACTACCAACTACATGGTTCTCGCCCTGTAGTGGGACTGGCCACAGGTAGGAAAAAATAGACACAGACATTGCTCTTCACTATTTCTTCTCCCCACTGAACAACACCATGGTGGGTTTATCAAATCTACCAAAGTTATTACCTTGCCTGTAAATACATTTTCAGAATGACTGAGGCTATATTTCTTCAAAGCTGTATTTTCCTTTGGAATTTCTTCCCCATTATGGACCATTTAGATAGTATTAATGTATCTAAATAAAATCACCTCCTTCAAACATACTGTAAAATTCTACTACAACTCAGAAAGCAGATCAAGAAAAGCCACTGGAAAAAATTATTTCAGATATGTTAACAACAACTGAAATTATCTTTCACCCTCTACCTGGATGTCATCAAGCAGTAGCTCGGCAGGCTGGAGAAATGCACTGACAGGAACCTCATGAAGTCCAGCAAGGGGAAGTGCCCAGTCTTGCACTTAGGAACAACCCCATGCACCAGTACATGATGGGGGCCACCCAGCTGGAAAGCAGCTTCACAGAAAAGGACCTCAGGGTCCTGGTGGACATCAAGTTGAGTATAAGCCAGTGATGTGTCCTTGCTGCAAAGGGGGTGAATGGTATCCTGGGCTGCATTAGGAGAACTGCCAGTAAGTCAAGGGAGGTGATACTTCCTCTCTGCTCAGCACTGGTGAGGCCACACCTGGAGCACTGTGTCCAGTTCTGGGCTCCCCAGTACAAGAGAGATGTGGACATACCAGATGGAGTTCAGTGAAGGGCCATCAAGATGGTGAAGGAACTGGAGCATCTCACCTATGAGGAAAGGCTGAGAGAGATGGGACCGTTCAGCCTGGAGAAGCAAAGGTTCAGGGGGTCTTACCAATGTATATAAATAGCCTGTTAAATTATTGGGTGACTTAATGAAAGAAATCATCTTACTTCTACCAAACTGCTCTATTTCAAAAGGTTGAAACAAAATGAAAAATTCATTCCCCTCTGATGTGAAAAGGACGATATAGTTTGTTTTGTCAACTAATATAATTCAGCCAACTTCTAATCCAAAAACCAGCTAGCATTTATCCTAGCAAAACACTTTCAACTTTGCAAAGTCAGTAATGATAAATGTTACAGATACCACACACTGCACAAACCCCTGGCTTAAGTGTTTTTTAAACATTGGGGGACCAAACAGAGGCATTTTGCTCACTTCAGAAATCTGAGACAAAACCTCTCTCAATACTCAATTGTATTGGATATCTGACAGAGTTTTCACAACTGCATTAGTCATAAAAAAGTGATGCTGGGGAGACTGGAAAAAGTTGATTTTTACTTTTTAAAATATCTTCCAAGACACAGGGCAACCCTCTGCCAAAGCATATTATTTTATCAAAAATTGTACTTTTGGCTCACAAACCTGCACTTTGCTTTAACCTTACCTTTGTGCTCAGAAGAGAGAATAGGTGAAAGAAACACTATCTGCTGGTAGTCTTTTTACAGCAATGACTAGTAACTGACAACACAATTCTCTTGGTTCACTGGAATAAGATGACGAACATAGAGAAACAAGGTGCAGAGAATTTGCAACAGAACACAGACAAGAAGTCTAGAATTATTTCTACATGTGTCTAGCGCCAGAAATTAGCTTTGATTTCACAAAGCTTAGTGCCAGAGCAGGCATGTGAGAATACAATCAGCAGCAAAAGGAAACCGAGGTGCTAATGCAGCCACCCTTTATCCAAGATGATCTAAACATTAACCAGTGCCATTCAGAATTCTGCAAAGCAGTCTTGCATGGAGGTATTTCAAGAGAACCCCCCTCAACAGTAAAAATAACCATTTCTCTCACTACTGACACAGCTCCCTATGTGTACAGACTTCAGATACATGACTAAAAAGCAGCTCTTCCAGCATTTACTTAATGTACCTATGTTCTGTGACCAACATGTGGATGTTCCTCTCTTAGAGGACAACACCATCTCTGATTGAATGCATGCTTGACTGAGGACATGACATGTAAAGGCTGTAGACTTTCCATAAAAAGATGACAGGAAGCAGGTTGCAGGATGCCAGAAGAATTCATCCAGCCTGAAGTCCAACCAATTACTTTCCCATGCTTTTATTTAAAAGGTAAGCGTAGTGTCAACCAGATTCACTGGGAGGATGGACTGCACAGAGCCAATCCAAATGCAACAGGTTGGCCACTCTCTCACGTGTTCTTAAATAAACACATAGCTATTATACAATACTGGTTTTAATACGCTAGAGGAAAGGGATGCACAGACGAGCTAGACAGAAGGGAAGCTGCCCAGAGGGACCTTGACAAGCTTGAGGCATGGACCCATGCAAACCTCATGAAATTCAACAAGGCCAAATACAAGGTTCTACACCTGGGTTGGGACAATCCTCAGTATCAATACAGACTTGGAGACAAGTGGAATGAGAGCAGTGGAAAAATAGGATGTGAGCTGGCAATGCGCACTTGCAGTCCAGAAAGCTAATTGCATCCTAGGCTGTATAGCAAGAAGCAGGTCAAGGAAGGTGATTCTCTCCCTCTGTTCCACTCTGAGAGACTCCACCTGGAGTACTGCATCCAGCTCTGAGGTCACCAACACAAGACAGACATGGACCTGTTAGTGTAGCCCAGAAGAGGGCCACAGAAATTGAGGTTTCCCATCTGTGAAAGCTGAAACACCTCTCCTACAAAGAAAGGCTGGGCACTGGAGAAGAGAAGGCTCCAGCAGGACCTTACAGAAACCTTTCAATATTTAAAAGAGGCTTAGAAGAAAGACAGAGAAAGACTTTATACCAAGACCCATAATGACCGGACAAGTGCCAACAGTTTTAAACCAAAAGAGGGTAGGTTCAGACTGGCCATATGGAAATTGTCTAGATGAGGGTGGTGAGACACTGGAACAGGTTGCTCAGAGAAGCTGAAAGTGTTCAAGGCCAGGTTGGACGGGGCTTTGAGCAACCTGGTCTAGTGGAAAGTGTCCCTGCCCACGGCAGGGGGGTTGCAACTAGATGATCTTTTAAGGTCGCTTCCAACCCAAACCCTTCTCTGATTCCATGATAATGTTCCATATGTATGTGTCTTCCAACACCCCAGCAAAAAAGGAAGAAAATAATAAGCTATATTTCAACTATGAAAGACAGATATGGACCTGTTCAACTATGAAAGACCAGTGACATTGTGGAGCTGCATCTCTACCAACATCACAAGAGCTAGGCTAAAGTTTGTCCTCATATGGGTTAATATGGACACATACATAGGTTTTAGCCCAATTATATCCTACTATATGGACAGATTACTCTGATGAAGACAGAGGTTTTCAGCTGGAGTTTCTTATCTGAATAAAGATACAAAACTCTCTCTCTTGGTTTAAACTTTTACATCCGCATACTTTTCAGCAAGGAAACAGTAAAACCCCTTGCATTAGCTGTCCTTCAATGCCCTTCCTACAATCTGTCTCCTCCCCTTTTCCAAGGGCAGACAGGTTCTCCCACTGTTCTCAGGAAGCATTTCTTGCTCATGTCCAATAAGCAGAAACACAAGAACACTTGCAAGAGCAAACCGATGACTGAAGACAGTTATATTTACTGTAAAAATAGTACTTGGTAGATGCTAGCACTCAGGTTAAAACAACCAGTGTATTATTCAGACAAATGAAGTGAAATGAAAACAGAGGAGTCATCAGAGCTCAAAATTTCCGTTTCTCTCCCCTAAAATGGACTCATTTCTCTTGAATAAAATATAAAAAGCAGTTGCAAGAAAACACAAAAAGTCTCCAAAAAGAAAACCATTTTAATCTATGCAAGGGCCCTGGAATACGGTCAGGTTAGCAGAGAATGGAACCTCCTAATTCCAGGAAGAAAGTAAAAGATAGGAGGAAGAGAAGAAATTTAAAGTCAAGAAGAAAACTCTATTTTCCTCAAAGACAGCATCTCCCACAAGCTATAAATCAGAACATGCCTTAAGCCACATCCTTTTCCTGTATGTGTATACTACAAAAAGATATTTGGCATGGTCACTGCAAGAAGCTTATGTGAACATTTCTATTAAGTCTACTGTAATTTTTTAAAGGGGGCTCTTTAGATCACTCCTTTCAGCAATTACACACAGTTTCACTTTCAGTTTCCCATGCATCGTAGCATTATGCTATATTGTCCAGTTTTTAAGTATTACAGAAAGACAAAAGGAGGAAAGAAAGGAACTTCTAAATTAATTTATACAAAAATAAGTCTGTGTGGCAAAATTATTAGACAGGCAATCACCTTACATGAATCTGTGGAGCGCTCAGCCCTAGAGTAATGTAACTGCTGGCTATAGCAAGTATTCTTTAACAGCACTATTAAAGTTTGAAGACTTGAGACAGGCAGAAAAAAAAAGATCAATTTGCAATTATCCCCAGGCCTGGTTTTGCTCACAAGGGTATACTAAGTGCCTCAATATTTCTTTAATGGGCTCAAACCATGACAGATGGGCAGAATCCCATAGCTGCAATTAAAGTCCTGACAGTAATTTTTACACTGAGGGCGGCACTACTTCGAAAAAAATAATTTTTCAAAAATTCCATCTACGGACCTCAAACCTTCTGCTCAGTCCCATCGCTTCCTTTCCCTAGCACGAATACTGCCAATCTGAGAAAGACCTGACCATGTCCCCGCGGCGAGGAGGGCCGGGCCCCGCTGCTCCCCCGGCCACACTGGCACCCGGAGACAGGCCCGTGACTTCCCTCGGCTGAGGCCGCGTTTACGGCAAAAGGTCACGGCTCCGGCGTCAGGGGTGGGGGAGCGCGGCCAGACACCCCCCGCCCGAGGCGCGCAGGGCCCCTCAGTGCTGCCCTCGGCTGCCCTAGGCCGGCTCCAAGGGGTGCGCGGGAGCCCCGGGCAGCGGGGCGTCACCGCCGGGGTCGCCCCGGGTTCCGAGCGCCGGTGGAGGGAAGAGCCGCCGCTCCCCTCAGTGGAGTGAGGCGGCACGAGACGCGCGACGGCCGTTAGCCGCGGGAGGCAACCGGGCGGGCGCGCACTGCCGCCGGACACGGGCATCCCGCGCGCCACCCGCCCATCAACGCCCCCCCTCCCTTAGCCGCCCCCGACTCTTGAGCGCGCGTGCGCCCCCGCCCCTCGCCGGTACCGGCGCCAGCGGAGCGGCAGGAAAACACGGTCTGTACGTACCCCCCGTCCTGGGTAAGACTCTTCCGCCTGCGGGGAAGCAGGGGCGGGGGGGGGGCCAGAGAGAGACACGCGAGCGACGCGGCCGCCCGCCAATCGGAAGCCAGCGCTGCACGTCACCGGAGGATGGGTGAGGACCGGGCGCCGCGATTGGCCGGCGCGGCAGCCCACGCCGACGACTGGCGGCGGGAGGGGCCGGCGCAAGCTCCGCCCCTTTCCTTCCTGGGATGGGGGGCCCTGTGGGGAGTCTGGCCCGGGTGGTCCTGCACCGTTCCGGGGGTGATGTGCAGTGTGCTGCTCAAGCAGCTCCCATATGGGAGTAGAGTCATAGAATCGTTGTAGTGGGAAGAGACCTTCGAGATCATCAAGTCCAACCATTAACCCAGCACTGCCAGGTCACCAATAAACCACGTCCCTCAGCACCACATCTACATGTCTTTGAAACACCTCCGGGGATGGTGACTCTGCCATTTCCCTGAGGAGCCTGTTCGAGCACTTGACAACAATTCTGGTGGAGAAACTTTTCCTAATATCCAATTGAAACCTTCCCTGGTGCAACTTGAGGCTGTTTCTTCTTGTCCTGCCGCTTGGCTGCATAGGAGAACAGACCAACCCCCACCTTGCTGCAACCTCTTCACCACAAAATGCTGTTACACCTCAGCCCTATGCCTGGATTAATAAAACCAAACAGAATCAACAAGCAACCCTGTACTCCTCCTTCAGCTGTCCAGGAAGAAGCATCTGAATTATTTCTTTCTGACTTCGCCCTATTCCCCAGTCAGCTTCAGCACAGACCAAACAGTAACCGTGTGAAGTGCTGGGGCCTGAACCATAGGCCCCGAACCAAAGTTGACCTATAGATGAGCCTCACAACCAAACAATATATCTAATATACATAATATTGATCACACATGCAATATATTATTCATTTATATTTTGCTACTTTAGTATGAATATATATATATTTTGATGCCAACTTACAAAGCTTTGTTGTAACACTTACTGTGTAACAGTAACCAGCAGAAGATCTTTCTCTATGTAGAGGCATGCTGCAAGGCTGGGGGACCAGACATCTTGGCCTTCCTGAGAGATATGTGGTCAAAACCAAAATAAACACAGATACTCTCCCTTGGGTTCTTCCTTTAGCTCTGGCCAGGCTTTGGGCAGAATCCAATAGGGAGGGTGACACTAGATGTTCCCGCATTTTAAGTTTTGCAGGTTGTTTATTCAACTGTATAAAAGCTGGACCCTCTTGCAGTGACTTTGGAGACCTCACCTATGAGTGGACACACCCTGTGTAGGACTTCCCAGTTGCCGGGACAGGTTCTCCAAATCCTCGCTGCAACCGGGCCTCCCCAGCTACTGCAGATCTGGATGATGATATTAGGGCAATTGGTGACGTATCTTTCTTAATCACTGTAGTTAACTTTATGTAGTAATGATTAGGTGCATTACCCTGCTTATTCTTTCTGCTGCTTAAAACTAGAGCATAATAAGCTTATATTTTTGACTAAATGTGTTACCTTATCTCTATATTATCTTGAAATAGACAGTAAAATAAGCCTACTCTTTTTATTGGTCTGTGTCCTTTCTGTTGACCCTGTCGATTGGCAAAGCACTGTGACACCTGTACACCACCCTTCTTAGCATCCTGCTGATGTTTGCATTCTTGCTGGTCACACTCCCACTTCCCGCATGCAGTGAGCAAGCAGAAGCTGGGAGTGGGGAGAACTGCCCAGCACTACCTGCCCCAGGTTCTCTCCACACCTGCCATATCCAGGGAGAGCCATGAGTGTTTCTACACATTTTGGTTGCACAACAGACATGAATACATGTCTGCTGGCAACATGGTTTTGAACATGCCCAAAATGTACCAACTGACCCAAAATTTTTGACTGTCAATGAATTCCCTTCATGTTTTCCATGCACAGGGTTCAGCTCTCTTTTTCTGGCTTTCTGGTCTAATTCTTGCCAAAGCATTGGAAAGAGAGCTTCACCAGCACCAAAGGTACCTTGAGAAAGAACCATCTTCTCAGAAAAGACAAACTGTTGCCTATTATAGAAGATCTGTCAAGATTTTAGAGACACTAAAAGAAAACACTGCAATTGAATTAAGTATTGAAGTCAGAAAGGTAATTAGACCTGAAAATTCACACTCTGGTAAGATATAAAAGTACAGAATCATCTGAAAAGTGAGAAGCAGAAATTTGAGAGGAACAGGATAAAGAAAAACAGAGGAAGGCATTTCAAGGATATTGCTCAAGAACAACAAAGAGCAATGTGGAGCACTAAGCAAGAAAAGGAGCAGTGAGAGACAGGCCTATAAAGACACAACTGAAGGGCAACAGAATATTCATTTTCTCCTTCAAAGGCAGTTAAGCCATGGCCCCATGAAATCCCACTCAAAACCAGAAGTTGTACCCAAAGCCCCCTACTCTTAGCTCCCCTCCTTTTTCCTTCAGTTATATGTGCTGTGTTCCACCAGGTCTGGAGCTAAGCCACAGTCTTCTTTTGAAGAAGTTCCTCCTTTCCCACCCTACGTGGCCCAGAGAAGATGCTGTCCACTGCAGAGAGGATCAGTAGGAGGAGCTGTTTCTTACTGACGATGCTCAGAACCATACCATAAATAAAAAGTCAGTAACAAAACTCTTGCTTTGCTGTTCACTGAAAAAGGATCATAGCCCATTTTTTTTGTAATTCACGTGTGCCTACTTTCCATCTTCTACCCCTGTTAATATGTGTGCCACCATCTTCTCACCCTCATCTGGAAGCATTACATGGTTTGCTTTTCCCCTGACCTCCTGGCTCCTTTCCAGGCCCTTCCTATCACTCCTCCCACGCACCGCCCACGCATGCACACGTTTCTGTTTTCTTAACAGCTGATCTCAGCTGTGGGAAGATAAACTGTGTGGGTTGCCACATCCAGGAAAACACAACTGGTAGGGTAATAACTTCAAGGGAGACACCACACATCCCCTTCTCCCTCAGAGTGCCAGTTTCTCCCACTAAAAATATTTATCACTTTGTTTCTTTCAGCATACCCTGCTCTTGCTCCTCATGTCTATTTCTTCTCCTCAGAATCATCTTTGCAACTCCACATGCATCCTGAAAGTCATTACTGCTCTGAAACAGAGAGATATTCAGCAGGCCTCAACATTGCAGCATGCATAGAAACTTCTCAGTGCACAGAACAGCCCAAGGTGTTATTTCAGACAACATACAGCTGCATGTCTCTTCCTTTGATTGGAAAGCGCTAACACGTATCATTGTATAGCTTGCTAACAGTGCTTGAAAGAGCCATCAGATTGTTGGGCAAGAAACAGATTCCTTGCCCTGAGAAAAACCGATGCCTTGTGAGACCCCACCTGGAGTACTGCATCCAGCTCTGGAGACCCCTATATGGGAGGGACATAGATGCCTTGGAGAGAGTCCAGAGAAGGGCCATGAAGATATCAGTGGGCTGGAACACCTCTCTTACGAGGACCGGGTCAGAGAGTTGGGGTTGTTCAGCCTGGAGAAGAGAAGGCTTGGGGAGACCTTAATTGCAGCCTTGCAGTATCTGAAGGGAGCCTACAAGAAAGATGGGAAGGGACTTTTTACAAGAGCTTATAGTGATAGGATGAGGGGTAATGGCTTCAAACTGGAGGAGGGGAGATTTAGATTAGATATAAGGAAGAAGTTGTACACTATGAGGGTGGTCAGTCACTAGAACAGGTTGCCCAGGGAGACTGCAGATGCCCCAACACTGGAGGTGTTCAAGATTAGGTTGGATGGGGTTTTGAGCAACTTGGTCTAGTGACAGTGTCCCTGCCCATGGCAGGGGGGTTGGAACTAGATGATCTTTAAGGTCCCTTCCAACCCAAATCATTCTATGATTCCATGAATATATCCTAATAATAAATATAAATAATATTTTGTCTTCATATTAAGATGCCATCTAGATAAGCCTTTCAAGCCACAAGCGGTATGGTAGTTAGACCAATACACAGGAAGTTCTGGGAATAAGCAACATATATCTGTAGCTGGAACCAGCAATGATTTCATCCTTCTGAGGCCAGTAATAAGACAGCAGTTATCAAATTCAAATTAAAAGTTTAGTGTCAGACAGAAAAATTACTTAAGGCCATTCTCTCTTGGGTTTTTCTAATTTGTACATAGTACTTGGTATTACTTGTTTTAAAGGTACTAAATACTGCTCTTAAGATTTTGTGAGCTCAGAGCAACAGCCCTGCAAAAAGACACTACTCAGACCAGCCCTGCAAAAATATACTCCTCCACACACCTGGGGGAAACAAAAATGTAAATAATTTTTTCATCACAATTCCTGTAAATGTTGAAGAAGTGGATTTTTGTGCCTGGCATTTTTTCATGACAACCGTGCAAGGCTGACTTAAAGTGCTGAGTGTCAGGCCACATCTACTCCATTTAAAACCAAGCAGTTTTAAAAGCAACATAAAATAATATGCATGGTGAGTCATCCATTATGGCAACTTAAAATATTTAAACTGCTGATACTTCTCTTCATTGGGAGCCAAAGTGGATTCCATCAAAGCTGGATTTATTGCAGCCTGGTTTCTATTTATTCTTGTGCAGTGAATTCAATTTGCAATTAGCTTTTTTTAAATCTGTCACTGGATTAAACAACAATTCAGGTCCAATTCCTGTAGATCATAATTATAAGACTCAAAATCTGATCTCTTCAAGAGTACTATGTCAGAGGACTTCCATAAAAATATGTTTCATTTACAGTTTTCATTAAAAGCAAGAATGCATAGCTAAGCTATTGAAATAAACAGGCATTCCTATATACGGCTGCTAAAATGAGTGAAGAGCTTGTGAGGTCAAAGCCTTCTGGTGTCACCTGGTCTAACACCATGATCTCAGTAAGTTCTATCTGCATCACAACGGAAAAGACAGCAATTTGCCAAGTCCCCAGAAACAGAGGATTGCCACATAATCTGATTTTCCTGAGTACTTAGATTTGGGCTATCTACACAGGAGATCAAGACCACATGCACATTTTGGTCCCACTTCATCACTGTATAGGACTTAACTACTGTATCTCCAAGACACTCATTATTTCTCACCATCTTTGCAAACACAGAGAGCCATCAAAAAGTACATTAATCACCAGCTGGCCCAACTGACCCATGCATGGCTGGAGTACCCCTGCCTCCTAACTGAACCTCAGCAGAAAGGACCTCATGGCCATGATCTAAGCCATTCAGCAAACACCAGGGTATAACACATCATAAGCACCCCAGTGACATGATCCAGGGACACAGGTCAGTCTGCACATCAGGCCGTTCTTTTTACTTTTGCCACCTTAATTCCTACAAAAAGATATGTTAAAGGAAGCTGAGTGTTGTGGTTTAAGGATTGGGGAAGGGGAGGGACAGGTGGAGCGGCTATTCCACTCCCCTTCCTGCCACACTCTATAAAAGGACACAGGAAGTTCTGCTCTCCTCCTCCTCGCTGGAATCTGCGGACGGCTCTGTGGCTGCTACAACTCCACGTGGCTCGGGAGGAATCCAGTGGCATCCGAGGATCGGTGTTGTATATATACCTTCCCTTGTTACTTCTGTATATTTCCCTTCCTCTGATATCCCTTTTGTTATTCCCTGTTAAAAGTTGTGATCTTAATTTTCCAACTTTGTGTGAGGCCCTTCTTCCTCCCCTGGGAGGGAAGAGGGGAGGGGGAAGAGGGGTGAAACTAATTCTGCTCTGTGGGGGTTGCCCTGAGCCCTAAACGGAGACACTGAGATTAGCCTTATTTTCTAAAACATGACAAACAACTTGTCATTATTACTTATTTGCTGTAACACAAAGGCTTGAAACACCTATAGTGTTCACCAATAAATTAATATTATTAATTTATATTACTAGATTACATAATACCCTCTGACAAATGGTACTTCCAAGCAATCCATTCTACCAATAAATAACGTTCTTCCTACATGTTAAGACCTCATCTAGATGAGCAAGAGCACAAAGACCAAAAGGAGCACATGTGGCGTTACGTGCCCAAAAGGAAACACGTTAACTCAGGCTCCGTGGTGCCAGGGCAGCTGCCAAAGAATGGTTGTGATCAACATCTTGCTTTCCTTTACAAAACTCCGAGAGTAGAAATTCCCCTTCCCTGGCATGCCCCAAGCTGCTGAGACAGCACAATTCCTGCACAGGTGGGGACAGTGACAGCCTGAGTCACAGAGGCCTGAGGGAGGAAGGGGGCCCACACAGATACTGATGTATCCAGTGACACCTTTTTAAAGGCAAAGCCCTCCAGGAAAATCAGGGGAGCTGAAGAGGTGACTGATAAACAAATCTCTGGCATCATGGAAATTTTCTCAACCTTCAAGCCACTCCCCAGAAACTTCAATAGTACAGCAATATTTCACAGACTTGATGCCAATATTCTAGGCTATTTAAATGGTGCAATTACTTTTGAAAATGAATATTCCTGTCTCTTCTCTGCTTCAAAAAGTCCTGAGACTAGGGTAGTTTTGGCCAGTTGTTCTTATTTGCTCATATGCCTTCTGAGACCTCTTGTGTTAAAAGTCAGATCCAAAAATGGACTTCTACAGCCCAAGTCCAGACATCCAGAACACCCCATTCCCATTTAATTTAACCTTGAAGAGATGAACATACTGTTTAAAAAATGCATGTAACCTGTCAAAGGTTTATGAGCTGTAACCAAGTCAGTAAGAAAGGATAAAGGTCAAATTAACAGGCCACAGCAAGACTTTTACTTCCACTTTGTTTTTAATGTGTTTTTGTTATGTCTCAGTTTCACCTTTTGAAGACATAACAGACTGCAGAAGTGATTATATTCTATGCTAAAGTGTTAATTTTAATTTAAGCAGAAGTAAAATGAGCTGCGAGAGGATAACTGATTTGTTCCTTAACAGTATCGACAAATAAATCAATTAAGCACTTGCAAATGCATATCCAACAACCCAATTCCTTTTAACTAGTCTAACAGTGGACAGCTGGATTTCACATTTTCAGTGTACCTGAAATTTCTCTAGTGCTACAAGTTTCATTAATAAAGTGCATTCAAAATCTTGACAAGACAGATGAATTAGTGTTATCTTATTTCAAGGGAAGGTTTAACCACTTAAATAGAGAAGACTTCCACCCAAACCTTTTAACATTTTCCTCTTCATTTTCCTTTGTGTCTGGATTAGAAGCCTCTCCGTTTCCCATCACAGCTTCATAAGTCTTTTGTGCTCGAACAATTTCTTTGTCCGCACTGAAGTGCACCATTTGTCTGCTCAGAATAGGAACAACTAAGTTGAAGTTGTCAACTCTTTTGTTTAATTTCCTGATATCTTCAGTAAATTGCTCACAAATACGATTCCACTGCTTTTGCCTATATAGCGTCATTGGCTCTCCGAGCTTACTTCTAGATGCCACAATACTCTTCCTCAACCACTCAATAGTTTCCCGTATTTCTTTCTGCATCAGGATCCACTCCGGCTGGTACCCGTTGTCTATCAGGATCCTGTTCAAGTTGTGAGTCATAGGGTCAATGTGCGGACAGTCTGAAAACTTCTGCAAAGGTTTTCCTTTGCCACTGAGGTTGTCAAAGTCTCCTTTTGCCATCGATTCCTGGATGAGGTCCTCAACCAACCGTTCGACTGCCTGAGTTATTTTCACCTTTTTGCTCTGCCTCACATCTTTGGCTTTCATCAGATCGGTCCCAGCATACTGGCTTTCAAGTCTCTGCTTCCGATACTCCAGCACTTGCTCAGTAGCACGGTCTACTCGAAATTGCATGTATTGCTTTTCTCTTTGACTTGGTGTTCCAATGCCAACACCTTCAAAGCTCAAGTAGTGTCTGTGCTGTGGGGACTTTAGTTTGAACCGATCTTCCTCCTCTTCACTATACTCGTTTGATTTCTTTTTGGTCTCCACATCACTGAGCACAACTCTGTACGCTTCCTCTACCTTCATGAATGCTTCAGAATCAGCTGTGGCAGAACCGCTGTCTGGGTGGTATTTTTTGGCAAGACTTCGATAGGAGTTTCTGATATCATCAAGGGAACACCCTTCCTCAAGCTCAAGAATTTTGTAAGAGTCCTTGATGTTGCTTTTAGGTTTGTAAACCGACAACATTCTGCTGCCACACAAGTAGGGAAACAGCTTCAAGTTTCTTGGAATCATTGCTTGACAGACCGTTAAATGATGCCCTATGTTGTTAGTCAGCATGACACAAAGCCACTCTGTATTTCTTCAGATGCAACTACATTATAAACCATGACCTATAAACACATTTTTACAAAATATGTGTCAAATATATTTTTTAAAAGAACATGATTCAAGTTTTAACTGTTATTTAAAGAAATCCCTACAAAATTTCAGAACAGTATGCAATGTTTTTTCTTTTACAGACTTAATACTGAAATCTGCATTTCTCATTACTACTGAATTTACATTACAATGTAAGTGAAAATTAATTTACAATATAGTTTCTCCTGATATAGCAACAAACAGTGGCATAGGTTTGTTTTGCACTGCAGAATTCCCCAAAAGGCTGAAGCTTTACTGCCTCTCTGCAAACTCAGTGCAATGTAAACTAGAAATAGGCTTTATGTTGAGCAGTAATTCTGCCGAAACAAATCTCTTTTCCTCTATACACCTACATTCAGCCATCAACTGAATTTTCTATTTACATACACCAATGACTCAAGATCTACTACCTGGTACATTCTCAAAGGATTTCATTACAGTATCCTTTTGGAATTTCACAGCAACAACTGAAGTAGCATTCAGATTATAGATCCATTTAGATAAACTGTTGTAACCCAGCACAACTCTCACATCGTAGGGGCCAATCTCCTCTGTTTGTGCCAGGCTATAAATCTGGAACTCAGAACAGACCAACAGCAGACAAGTATCTCATTGTCAGGAATACCAATGCTTCTGAATTATTTTGGGAAACAGCAAAAAGAACACCTTTAGCAAATGACAATGTAAGTCCTCATCAAAGTAAAAATCAAAAGTAGAAAAGTATCATTCAAACTGCATACATAATTTATACATTAGCTTTATTAATGAAAATCCTGAGACAAATGCTGCATACGTGGTGCTAAGGAGTCTCTTTTTGCAGATGCGTTGGTGACTGCAACGCATCCTTTGCTGACTTCCTTTCCAAACAGAAAACTAGGTTAAGTCAAGGTTAAGTTTAAGGAATAAATACTGCTTATATTTCTGCATGTAACAAACTGCCCTTCTGCATTAACCCATTTGAAAAGGGAAACAAGATGCACTTTGGACTGGATAAAAGGCTGGATCGATGGTGAATGTTTTCAGTTGATTCTGATCCAAGTAACATATTAAGTTATCAGCTTATGAATACTATAATGGCACTTATTATTATAGGTTGGTGGGTTGTTGTTTTTGGTTTTTTTATGATCTAGTGGTTTCTTTCCTTCTAGATGGCTGGCAAAGATAATTTAGTTTCACACAGCCACAAAAATCCACATAACTACTACTCAAGTGGAATGATCAATGAATAGTTTTGAAATTCAACATACTAATCAGAAGCAGACCTTCTCATAACTCCGCAGATTTTAATATATCTGTGCTTAAAAAACTGTATCGATAAACTGCAAGTATAGTCCTCACTCCACGGCACCGAAAGGTGCTGGCTGGGTGGATTTTTATTCCCCAGGCATGCGAATTCACGCTCCCTGGTTGGAGTTAGGTAACAAGAGGACAAGCCCGAGCCCACCCGCAAGGCCAGGAAGGCGGCCCCCCCCGCCGCAAGAGACAGTCTCCAGGCGCCCCGCTGCCCTCAGAGCCCCGGCGGCTGCCACCAACTGCCGCTCCACGGCCTGCCGGGCTCCCACGCCGGGAAGGGGCGAGCGCCCTGAGGCGGTTACGGGCACACCAGGAGCTGGGCCCTCGGCACTCCTCCCCAAGCTG
The DNA here is from genome assembly GCA_013401335.1 of Brachypteracias leptosomus. Lineage (NCBI taxonomy): Eukaryota > Metazoa > Chordata > Aves > Coraciiformes > Brachypteraciidae > Brachypteracias > Brachypteracias leptosomus. The sequence continues at coordinate 50,232 of VYZX01000903.1, forward strand.
TTAGGCAGGGCGGGGGAGGCTGCCCGCAGCGCCACACGCACTTTCTCCGCCCGGAGCCCCGCTGCCCAGTACCCCCGCCTCACCTGGTCCCCGCCGCCACCCGCCCTTGCCCCTCCCGCACAGCGACGCAGGCCCGAGGGGGCGCGGCAGCCACAGGCCGCGGGGCAGAGCGCCAGCAATGGCAGCAGCGGTAGCGGTGGCGGCGACGGGGCGGCCGCGCTCTTCCCCTTGGCTCAAGGGCAGGCTCCCTGTCTCGGCGGCGAGAAGGGTGCCCGAGAAGGGAGCGGACCCCGCGCGCTGCCGCGCCGCCCACCACCGGAGGGAGGCCGAGCACTGCCGCCACCGGGCCACGAGAGCCGGGAGGCGCGTGTTGCGTGCGCGCGCCGGTGGCTGTGGCGGCGTGCGCAGGGGAAGGGGTTGGTGGCGTCCAAGATGGCGCCGGGGCTTGTAACCCAGCAGCCCTCAGTAGGGCAGGAGGGCGCTGTTACTCGTATTCTCTCTTTTTTTTTTATATGCTTATACACGCAGATCTTAACTGCTTTTGACCCCTTCTCCTGAGTGAATTACACCTTAGTAGGTGACAAGTTCCTCCACCTCTTCACGGGCTTGTGGAACAGCTTCCCCAGTGGAGCTTACCCTGACAAGTGCTTGGTCTTTCATGGCATCCTCACCCTTGGCCATACCACGGTCTTTAAACTGCTGCGAGTGTCTCTTGAGTTGCCATGCTAGCAGCTGGCATTCATTGAGCTCATCCAAAAAGGATCTATAGTGACACAGAGCTCCTGGTCTCTGCTGAGCTGCTGCAGGGCAGAGTCCGCTTGGAATCATAGAATCATTAAAGTTGGAAAAGACCTCTAGGATCATCAAGCCCAACCTTCATCCCCACATCTCCCTGACCCCTAGACCATGTCCTGAGGAGCCACATGTACTCATTTTTTGAACACCTCCAGGGATGGTGACTTTACCACACCCCTGGGCAGCCTATTCCAATGCCTAACCACTCAGTAAAGATCTTCTTCCTAATATCCAATCTAATCCTCCCCTGGTGCAACTTGAGGCCATTACTTCTTGTCCTGTTGTTAGTTACTTGGGAGAAGAGACCAACACCAGCCTCACTACAATCTCCTTTTAGGTAGTTGTAGAGAGCAATGAGATCTCCTCTCAGCCTCCTCTTCTCCAAGCTAAACAATCCCTGTTCCCTCAGGTGCTCCTCATAAGACTTTATTAGACATTTGTCTAACAACATCTGGTGGGTTTTCCTATGGCCTCTGGTATCGGTTGGCTGTTGGGGAATGGCAACTGCAGCTAAAGAAACCCCAAGCCAAGAAACGGTTCTCAGCCTGGAAAGGAGGACCCAGATGCATGAACTCAAGGCCCAGCAGGTGGAAGACAACAATATAATTCCTCCCTGAACTCTGGCATCTGTTATTATAAAACAAACAAACAAAACCCCTTGTGTTTTTTATTAATGGTACTTGGTGGTGTATGGTTGAGCGTGCTGCATATCCAACCAGTGAAATGGTGGCATTGACATCTGAAAGGAAGCAATGATCACATAGAGAAATCTGCTTAATTCTACGTCTTCCAATATTATACTCTAACTGCTCATCCTCGTATGGCTTTGCCAGTACGCTATCTTGGTGAATAAACAACAAATACATTGCTTCAGAGAGCTTTCCTCTTCTATTCATTAGGTAATGGCTTTCTACTTTTTTATTTCAAATTCACTTTTGGTAAAAGTCAGATTTTTATATTGGAAGTTTCTGTGTATATTGTCTTTTCTGCTGCCTATTCACTTCATCACCTAAGATGACAATTTGGTCAAATAATTACAATACAAATTGACCCACTGGATTGAGTGCAAGTTTAAATTACCTTCTTCTGGCCAGCCATGTAGCAGAGAGACATTTCAGGGCTGCACAAGTTCTGTTTGTAACTGAAATTGTCACAACCTCCTGACTAGAAGGAAAAATTCCCAAAACTGTTGCAAATGAGAGAGAAATTTTATCATCTTAGAAGAAACGGAACTCTTATTTCCTTGTAGTGGTTTGCTTTTCAGTCACAGGTAGAAATTACAGAACTGTGAGTTTGTAAATCTATGGAAGGTAGTCTACAGATACTCCATAAGTGATGCTTAAGACTATTGTAGCAGGCATGTCTCCTTAAGCTGGGAGGTTCAAGTACAGCACCTGTTCAATGGTACACAAGCTGTTAATTCCATAGAACTTCTAAACAAATTTTGCAGATTTCCTTTAAAAATTGTTTTAGCGGTGTGAAAGGAATGGCTGCTGTTTCTATTAACGTATTTTTTTATTTCTCATTGCCTATCTTTAAGCCACGCAGATACTGCTCAGTGCGTTGTTGAGTGCTATTACTTTTGTTTTCAGTAACGAGGGATAGTATTGCAAGCTTGCCAGACATCAACCAAAGGATTTCAGATGCTACCATGAAAGGACTGGGCTGTTGAAAAGGATGGTGTAGGAACCAGTGGAGAATAAAATAGCATTTATTATATGCATTGTATCTCTGGCACTGCTTATATTAAATTTCTTTGAAAAATAAAAAGGATAATAATTAAAGTGGGCACAATTCCGTTGTGTGCTAGATATTAAAATAACCTTTATATATATATACATGCATATCTTGGTTCTGTTCCATTCCAAATAATAGGTCTGTAGGAGTTACATGTGCAGGGGTGTTTCTGTTTACCTGTAGACCATGAAAGCTATGTTTTATTTTTACAAATCATCTTCGAGATTCTTTACTTGTCAGAGGATATAAAATTGCTCTTAATGTAGAAACTGAGCAATGATCTCAGCTTTGAATACTACATTGCAGCTTTTTTTTTTTTTCCTTTAGGGTTGAATACTATTAACTTTGTGGGACTGGCTGGTGGGGAGACGGTCTTTATGATGTTAGCTAAGGAAAAATGGCAAGAGAGAATGGTCCATACTGCTGAATTCTGTGGGAAGATCTGTTTTGGAGGCGGGTGGCATTAAGGGGATCCTGCTAGAAATCCTCCTATTAGATCAGAGGATAAAAGGGGACAGGGCAGCATGAAGGTCTGTCTGCTTCTTTCACCCTCTCACCCATATCCTTGGCTTTAGGAGATCAGAAATCATTTGGATCTGAAGCAGGAGCTGAAGGAAGAACTTGAATTTGTCTGGAGAACTCCTCAGCCTTTTGTGTGGACAAGCAGCAGAGTCTGACACGGTAAGGGAAGATGATTCAAGTGAGACATCCTGCTCTACAGCCTTTCCTCTAGGACCAGCTGTTTTACCAGATTTCTTTTCTTCCAGCACGCTTTTGAATTGCTTTGCAAAAAATGTCTTTAGTGTCTTCACAATGATATGGAATGGAAATGTGCGTTTATTCCACAGGGTAGGAGGCACTGCTTGGCTTCATTCTCTTCCCAGTCAGGAATCTAAATTTATTCTGCCTTAGAAAACTTCAGTGACTTGTGAAATTATATTTAAGGGAAAAATTAATTTTGCTTTTAAAACCACTTTGCTTTTTATTAATAATGGTTGGACTGTAGTGCCTAATGAAGCTTTGTAGACAGCCTGATTTCTTTGTTAGTGATAGAGCAGTTGTAACCCTTTGCTTTTAAGTTTACAGCAGCTTCCTAGTAACTCCAGAATTATTTGTCAAGCAGTGACAAAAGGAAAGACAAAGTCTAATGTCTTGGATAGTTACACAGTATAAAGACTTAGAAAAGTCTTTGGCCTGTAAATCAGTCTGGCATTTGATAGAGCATTAAGAATCTGCTCTGTGATGCCTAGACCACAATACCTAAAACTTAAAATTAGTCTCTTAGATAATCCGCAACAGTCTGTAGTCCCCAAGGACAGGCTACTTGAGGTACTTACATTGTGTTTGAATGATTTAATAATTATGAAAAAATATATATAGTTAAATTTTATTCTGTTGATATAAGGTTAAGACATCTTAATGCTGTCTCAGGAACTCGAAACATGATTATTGATTTGTCATGGTTCTATGAATATCTTTTCTGAAATATTATACCTTAGCCTCATCATTTAGTTTCTATTTGCCTTTGTAAGCTACATAAGGAACCCAACCCAATGTTTATGATTTCTTGGGAAAAGACTGCTGGCGAATTGCTCACAAAGCTGGTGTTTTATGGTATCTTTAATTTATTATCTATTTCCTGGGTGTTTTATGGTATCTTTAATTTATTATCTATTTCCTGGGTAAGGACTGGTTTATGCCATTAGCATCTTTCTTAAAGGTCACGGTTCTGGGGTGTTTTTTCTTTCTGACATTTGTCCGCATTCAGTGCATATAGAAAAATTAAGTTTGCAGATGTGACCTACATTAAGTATGATAATATTTCTGAAACTAATCAAAACTAATTTGCCTACAGATATTATTGAGGAACTGTTTTTAAATGTCAGTGTGCTAATGAAATTAACAGTTATTCTTTCATTGAGCACACTGTTCTGCTAACGTTACCCTCTTAGCAATTGTCAAAGTATAAAATCTGTTCTGAAAACTGTCTTTGACATCTATTACTGAGAATATTTATAATCATAAAAGTTCCCAGATTGACCACGGTGTTCAGTTTGAAATATATTTATCTGGTAAGTTACCTAGAGCATTGTATGAAACTTTTGGTCCTATCCTGTGTAGTTGTGCAAAGGACTTGATGAGACCTAGTCATAACAATATTATTTCAGCCTGGATTCTAAGAGAGGAAATCTTGACTATGCTGAAACAAGTGGAAAAAATTTTCAGTGATTTTGATGTTGTCAGTATTTAAACAAAGTGTGAATAATGCATCCATCCAGGGACACTACTGGATGGGTTTGTTCAGATCTCTTACCTATCTTTCTAATACAAACTGGATTAATATTACTTAACAATCATAAGTGAGAAATATAATTTGTATTTTTTTTCTTATTTTTGCATGGGTTTTTGAAATAAATAGATAGCACTACTTATGATGATTCTGGGTTTGCACAGGTTAATGGCTGATCGAGTGCTTGTGATTGGCAGCGGAGGGAGAGAGCATGCTTTGGCCTGGAAGTTGGCCCAGTCTCCACATGTAAAGCATGTGTTTGTTGCTCCAGGAAATGCAGGAACAGCTGACAATGGAAAAATTTCTAATTCAGGTAAAAAAGGGGAAAAAAAAAAATTGTGCCAAGCAATCAGTTGGGACTGAAACTAAACTGACCACATTTGTATTGAGTCGGTAGGAGTTAACAATTTACTCTTTCTTTTACTGGTAGCACAAATTATTTAAGGCAAATATTTATCTTTTCTGTATGTTCTGTTTCTGAATTTTGGAACTGCCTAGTAAAACACCATACTGTATCTAATTTTGGCTTCTTAAGATAGTGAGGCTAATAAGAGTCTGTGCATTTCTACACTTCATCTCTTTCTTCCCACTGTTATGCCTGAATACACTGCCTGATTTCAGTGAAACTTAACAGTGGAATAGAAGACTCAAAATTATTAACTTTTGGATAGAAGCTTCTCTGGTGTCTGCCCAGGCTGCTGAGCCAAATTTAGCTACATCATGCACTGGCATTGGGTACATCTTTGCTCAGATGTTGAAATTGAATTTCCTTATGAACTTACAGTTTTATCTTTAAAGTTTTTATTCTCTTATGATAAGCAGCTTTTAAAAGTTTATATTGATTACATATAGAAAATAAAATACATTTAATAAGTTAGCAGATATATATTGAAAACAGTCATGCAAGTTGGAAATGTTCACTCTTCCTTCTGGACTCTGTTATTGTTATATTGTTTGTTTTACTTTGCTCTTCATGGGCTGTTTCATTATTTTAATGGTACTTCTTAGGGAGATGAAACAATGACAGTCTCATCTCCCATCTCTTAGTTAGGCTTTACAGTGGTAATTTAATTATATTTCCTTTTCCCTTTCAGCTGTATTAGTGAGCAATCACACTATTGTCACCCAGTTCTGCAAAGATCATAACATTGGACTTGTGTTAGTTGGACAAGAAGCTCTTTTGGAAGCTGGTAAGGCAGAAATAAATTAACTTCACAGTAAAAATCAGCACTCTGAATTCTACTTTAAAATGACCTCTTTTGGCTCTTAGGACACATACTGGCTTAATTAAACTGAAAAGCAAAAAAATTTAGATTATCTTGTAATTGTAAATTGTAGGCACTTAAAACATTTAGCTTCAAAGCTCTGTGCTGCTTTTTGTATGTTAGAAATCAGCAGGGCAAATCAAGGATCAGTAATGGCTACAAGTACTCTTGTGTCTTCTGCTCTGCTTTTCTTTATATAAAGAATTTTCTTGCAATAGTGCTAACATTGTTGCAGTATGCAACAGTACTCAGACCATCATGTGCATTTATGGTAATGTGGCACAGCAAGATCTCCATGTCTTAAATAGTGAACAGAAGTATCAGACAATCCTAACAGTAGTCATGGAGTGGTAACTGTGACAGTGCTTAGTAATGCAAAGACCTAAAAATACATGATGAAACAGATGACTGGATATGCAGAACCTTATTCTAAGGATGAATTAGCTGTTTGAGACAAGGAAGAGTGTAACAGTACCAGAATGATTATGTGCTTCTCCTTCTGTCAAAAAATGAATTGATGTTTCCAAAGAGATGACTTAGTTCTTTTTCTATTTTTGATAATTAGGGATTGTTGATGACTTGAGAGCAGCAGGAGTTAGGTGTTTTGGACCATCTGCAAAGGCAGCCCAGCTGGCATCCAACACCAGTTTTGCCAAAGCCTTTCTGGATCGACATGGGATCCCAACAGCAAGATGGAAAGCCTTCACCAATCCACAGGAAGCTTGTAGGTTTATTATCAGGTAAATATTTTGATACTGGAAATTCCTCTGCCAAGTTTTCTATGTGTTTAGCCTTCACCCATGATAGTTACCTAGAATCTGGTAACTTTTCAACTGTTATTCTTCACAAGTAACTACCGAATTAATTAGTTTTGTAATTAGAGACAGATGGTGAAGGAGCAGGGAACTTAGACTGACTTTTCTGTTCACAGATGACATCTCTTCTTCCCTTTGATCATCTTCTTCATGATGCTAGTTAGCCATTTAAAAGACAAAAAAATTGTGACAGAAAAATATTTCAATAAATCTTTCTTTAAGGATAAGAATAATTTCTACCAGCAAAATGCTATCTCTGGAGTGATTTGGGGAATACTGGTCAAATACTCATAACTTAAGGAGGACAGCCATATTTCTTCAAGGGTAGACATCTCCTTTACATAGAGAGACAAATGTAACTGCAAATCTGCAATTGCTTTGAGCGGTAATGCCTCTGAAGTCATTTGGGATTCATTTGGGAGAGTAACTTACCTCTGTGGCTATTTTGGTCCAGTCTCACAGCAGCTGCTGTGTTCAGCTACGCTGGTCTGTGGCTATGTGTTGGTTTCACGGGCTACTTGTCTTCGCTGTCACGTGCTACACGTGGTATAATGTAGTGTAACATTTTTTTTTAAATAAAAACAACCTTTTCACTGACTTTGCTCTCTTACAACATTTAGTCTGTATTACTGCCATGCAGAGAAACAGACTGACAACTTGTGTATCTGTAAGCATGCATAAGACTCAAAAAGGAAAACTGTTCCTCGGATCAGCAAGCTGAGATGTGGAGAAAGGGAGCTTTGTGTGAGCCTGCTTTGGCTGCTGATATAAATCTAGGGTTGAGACTTATCCTAATATAAATCATAATGTGGAAAGGAGGAATGAGATGTTCTTTCAGAAAACAGGCTACTAGTGTGAAGAATCAGCTCTTCAAAAGGAACATTTGACTGTCCACAAGCCAGGAAAAGGTGAATGGATAAAGTGTAGTTAAAATAGGTTAACATTACGCTGTTTTGTTCTTTTAGTTTGTGTTTAAGAGTAAGTGGAGCAATTCTGGGGATAGAGTGTATAACACACTACTTCTAACGCATCCTTTACATACAAGACCTAATTCAGCCTTAGCCTTACAACCCTAAACAGAACTTCCATAGTGGTTTATAGGACTACGTACTGTAATCTGGTGTTATAAAACCGTAAATCATCAATAAGTTCATCTTTTGAACCTACAACAGGAATAAAATAGTAACTCAGCTCAGGGAAAGGAGGAAGAAACTGTGAGGTGTTAAAGTTAAGTGTCAGAGTTGATGTCAGAACCAACAACAGAATTCATGGATTTCTGTCACTCAGTCATGTGCTGAGGGCCATAAGAGTCCGTGCACCTCCATGACAGGATGGGCTAGCAGGGAACGTATTTTTCTGATGTGTTATTCTTCAGCCATTCAGAAAAAAAAGGAAGAATATGGGAGGCATTCAGCTTAAAAATGATAATTTCACTGGATGCAGTACGGATGCCTGAATCTCACTTTTGCTTTCACTTAAAGCACAGACTTTCCTGCACAAGTTGTACGAGCAAGGGGCCCTGCTGCTAGAAAAGAAGTGACTATTACAGCCAGCAAAGAGGAAGCCTGCAGAGTTGTCCAAGAGATTATGCAGGTGGATAAATCTTTAATTATTCAGTGAGAATCCAATTCTTCATGTCCTGTAGCCTATGAGTTTGTCATTTTGGCCACAGAAAGCAAGTATTTTCAGGAGAAACTTGCCCATTTGGCTAAGGAATTTCTTTGGATATCATTCTCAAATTCCTCATGTTTGCCCCAGACAGTGGGCAGTGAGCAGAGCTTTGTAGAGTTTGTGACTGAACTTTTGTTCCAACACTGAGTCCCATTGCCCTGCCCCTCCAACTTTTTCATTTTTCATTGTCTCCAGGGGTCTGCTCTGGTGCATTTCAAAGTCTCTTCCTTATCTCCAAATGAGATTCTGTTGGCTTTGCTCAACATACCAGCATTCAAGCAAGCCAGTACTTTTCATATATGTTGTTCTTTTCTGTTAAAAGAAAATAAAGGATTTAGCCAGTAGATGCCATATTTGCTAACTGGAATTTTTTTTTTTTTTTGTACAGGACAGAATGTTTGGAGAAATGGTTGTTATTGAAGAACTTCTTCAAGGGGAAGAACTTTCTGTATGTGATCAGTGATGTGGTTATGTGCTTTTATTCTTTGGCATCATTGCTACGCTCTATGCATAAACACAAAAGTTTATGGTTTCAAACAGGTTTTTTTTTGCTTTATTTCATTTACATAAATATGCAATCTAAGCAATTTGATGTCATATTTATCAATGGATGTTGTCAGAAGAATTTTCTTCTACATTAGCCATAGAATTGCAATTATGGTGATCTTTTTAGGAGGAAAATGATCCTTTTTTCCCAAGGTGACCTACAACATGTTTGCATGGACTTTGTCTTGGAAATTCCTGTTATGTCAATAATTTTTTGCTAATATTTAGTGTCTGTTTTAGGACTTTCCTTACCCTCAGTTGCAGGATAAAACTTAGGCACGTATATCATATGCCATGTGAAAACTGAAAATGAGTTCTTTATGCAAGATTTGTCCTGCACTGAGAATACCTCACACTCATTCAGGGCCCAGATGTGCAAAAACACACTGGCTTAACTTGAAACGTGAATAATTCTGTCAAGTCAAACGAAAACTATTCACATGCCTTAAGGTAAGAATATGTCCATGTGACTGACATGTAAAGATCTAATTCATCACAAAGGAATTGTTTTGAGAGCCACCATTTCTCTTGATTATTTAAAAAGGAGAAATAAAGCTCAATGAATCCTTCAGGTCAGCGGGCTTGCAGCAGAATAAGTGGATCCTATTGCTTTCTATCTTTGATTCCTACATTTTCCTGGCAGAACTGAGCCTCAGCCTGTGACCAGCAGCGTTGACTTCCCTTAGGACAGGACATTGTCACTGTTTCTAAGTTGTGTGCATCTCTTAACAGTGCTTGTGCTTCACGGATGGTGTCACTATTGCCTCGATGCCCCCTGCCCAGGCCCACAAACGATTATTGGATGGTGACCAGGGTCCAAACACTGGAGGGATGGGAGCCTATTGCCCGGTTCCTCAGGTATAGCACTTCTCCTACTCCTCAGCCTGCAATAAGGTTGATTACATCTGTGATTAATATATCTCCTCTAGGGTTCCATCTTGTTTCTGTCACATAGGCCAGATTTGTTCTGGAACTGTTTGATATTTTGCTTGTGTACGTGCAATACAGGGCTCAAACTTCAGTAGTCATTCTTTAGAATTTAATGAGTCGGTGTTGTAAGGAATGGTCTCTCTTTTACCTTTTCCATTATTCCTAAACTTGGTGTTTCTCTGCTCCTATTAGCATCACTTGGAATGTCCCTACAAAATTCCCTGCATGCCTGGAGTCTTTATGCCTTGAACACAACCTTTGGTTTCCTGTTGATTCTTAAGGCTGACCGCATTATTCTAAATCTGCTGCTCAAGTACATTATTAGTGTGTTTTTCTCTAAGTACAGAAACAGTCTTACTGTGTACAGCCCAGGTTTCCAGTGCCTCAAACCTCCTTAAAATTTGCCTTCTAAAAAAGGAAGATTAGTGTATGTCCTTCAGGCAGCAGCACCCTAATGGAAGGAGGGCCCTGATTGGGGGTTGGAGAGAGCAGAAATCACAGCTAAGGGATTTACTTACCCCAGTCCTTCCAGGTCCTATAAGCTAGTCCAGCAAATGTCATCATTGTCTCAATCAGTTTGATGTTGGTCATCAGGTTCCAGAACTTCTTCTAGAGAAAATCAATGATGCTGTCCTTCAACATGTTGTTGATAGTATGAGACAAGAAGAAACCGCATATGTAGGTAAGTAAGTATTCAACTGAAAAACAAGGTACAATCAAATCAAGGTTAGTTTAATTGTTTTGAATTCCAAATAATATTTGCTTAAAAAAAAAAGTTAATTTTTCATGCAGTATTAAGCCTCACTGATTTGGTTTGTAGCTCTTCCTTTGGAGAGGACAACTTTTGTCTTTTCTCCATAAAACATATTATATTTTTCATGAAATATTTTTTATTAAAGCAGTTGCAACCAGAATCTTTGTAGTTCAGGGTATATATACAGTTAAGTTCAGTTGTACTGTTCACTCCTCAATACAGCACTGTCAGTTTTCTTAAGATCTTTGTCTTAAGGCTTTTGAAAAAAAGAAGGTGATGCTCACAGCTGTCACTTAAGGCCAATGGCTGCTTTTGGTCCCACACATGTAGAGTCAGGTTCCAGTCTGTGATGTGTTCTCTGCTATTGGGTAACTTTTTCACAATGCCCAAAGCCAAGTTAAGAACACAGTGGGTATTGAGCATTTTTGTGGTGATGGTGGAGGACCTGATGCTTTGTGTGGTTTAAAATTTAACACTTTTTATTCTCTGGGGATTAGTTTTCTGATTATACAATGAAAGGCCTGCTTTAGATCACCATATGCATGTATGCCCATTGCAGTAGAAGTTACTCAATACCAACTTCAATAAGTTTTTGGTTTTGTTTGTTAGTAGCAGTAGGGAACTTTGGTTTGGTATGCTTGCCTGAAATACAGAGTTATACATCTACATTTTACATAACAATAGAGTAATTGTAAGATTTCTTAATGGTAAGAAATCGCAAGATGTGTGTAATAAATGGGGTTTTATGGGAACTGTTTTTTTCTACCTGTCAATTCGTTCTGATCTCTGAACACCTGTATTTAGAGAGCTGTAAAAGAAGGTGGAACTCCACTTCCTGATGCAGAGAATTTGCTTCCTGTCGTATTCAGTCTAAAATGTGATGCAGCATTCCTCAGGTTGCTGCTTATTGGTTATTGTGGGATTATTATAACACTTGTGTATAAGTGGTTGCAAAATCCGTGCTCCTAATTCCTTATATTTGCAGAAATGCATCCCATGGTCCAAAATACTGTGTTGCATTTAAAGGAGTTCTTGATATATAAACATTTAAATTAATTTCCCTGGCCATGTTCTTTCTGTTCAGGTGTGCTACAAACAGGTTTAATGCTTACCAAAGATGGTGTGAAAATTTTAAACTTTAAATGTCAGTTTGGTGACCCTCAGTGCCAGGTGAGTGAGAGATACTGGAAACTGAAATATGCTTCATGCTTTTACCTCTGACTGCTTGAACTTACCTCTGGGGAAATTTGTGTGCTATATTTGGATTATGTCTTCCTTCCTCTGAACATGCAGAATGCAAATATCTTAGAAAATGTATGAGGTAACTTAAAATTTTAGCTAGTCAGCTTCTGTGAGTTCGAGACTTTAAGTCAAAGAGCTGTTCCTCAGATGATATTTTTCTGGATAGAAGCAGAATGGGAGGGGCCTACATGAATGTTCCTTCTTCATAATCTGACATCTCATGTTTGTAAATTCATGATTGCTACTCACTGGTAGTTTTCAAATCTACTGGTATAAGAAATACAGTATTTTCACTTTGTCAAGTACAGATTTTACTCTATTAATTGAATTTTCTCTAAGTTGAATTTCAACAAGTGAGTGAAACAAAAATTAACTTATATCGCTATGAAAATTTTCTGCAGGTAATTCTTCCACTGCTTAAAAATGATTTTTATGAAGTGATTCAAGCAACAATTGATGGCAAACTCTGTAGCTTCATGCCAGCCTGGTCAGAAAATAGCACAGCTGTGTGTGTGGTCATGGCAAGTCCAGGATACCCAGGAGACTATGACAAAGGCATGGAGGTAACAGGTAACTGCAGTAGGTTGTTTACTATCTAATTTCAGCATAGTACTTCAGTAAGTTTGCATTTATCTCTTCTCCCAGAGATTGTACAACTTTTCTCCATCCTTATCAGAGTCTGCCTTCATCTGCCTCTCCTTGTCCTTTGTGGAAGGGATAGCTGCTCAGTAAGATCTTTTAAATTAGAGCGTGTGCATGTCCAAAGTAGCACAGGGGCTAAATGTTTCAAGTTACATCATTCTATAAAGCTCTGTCTGTAGCTGGTTGCTGAGATGAGAAGGTGATGGGGAATTATGTCCACTTGGAATAACTCCAGTGCATCCATGTGGAGCACTTCCACAAACTGTGCTGGAAACGTGCACTACAATGTTGCCATCACATGACAGCTTTTTCCTAGCTTTGCTTTCTTGCCAGGAGGTCACATTACCTTAGCTGATGTCTGACCAGGTGATAAGGGTGAGACTTGAGGACCTATGGCCTTTAAAATAGGAGCAGTGCATGCCTCCACCACCAGCGTGGTTCCTTCCCTTGTGCCAGCCAGACAGGGTCATTTGCTGGGTAATATAAATCGGGCCTCTTCTTTATAGGGCTGCAAGGGTTTTTAGAACGGTGGAGTTGTGGGCTTTAGATTAATATACATTTTCTATGTTAAAATTCTTGTGGTTTAATATCTCTAAGATTTTGAGAATGTTTAAAACCAGAGGGAACTGTTGCAGAACTATTTCCTTCCCCCTTGGTTGCTGCCTTGCCAGTCCAACACTATACCTTGTGTAAAGTAACCCAGACAACTGATCTTGTATCAAGGCTACCTTATTTTTGTCAGAACTCCAGTTACCCTACATCACCCAGGGAGAAGGTCATGTTCTATTGCTTTTTCCCTTGTCAAGATTTCTGCTGTCACATTTTCCTCACCCACCCTCATCTTCAAGTTCCCCCACTGTATTTATTTTGTTTTGTCAGTGATATTCTGGGGAACTCTGCATTTCTATAACTGTAAAAGTCCAAACCACATAACTGAATGAATCCTTTTGCTAGTGAGCTACCTTTCACTAGTCAGACTCAGGAACTTAACTTCTTGCTAGTTGATATTCGTCCCTTTAGAAGGGAGGTGGTATGACCCCCTCTGCTTGTTAATCACAAAAAAGGCAGGCAAAACAATGACATTCAATCCATTCTTTTATTATTATACTCCAGCCTCTGGAGTTGTGTATGTTTTATTAGTTTTTTCCTATTTTTCACATCAATTCCCACATTCTAATGGCTTAGCAAACATTTTATTCTGGAGTATTCCTTAAAACATAATGAGAAGGAGTTAGGTTTCCATTGCAGCTTAGCTTTGACCTTGTCAGGGCAGTGCTGTGGCAATGTAACACACTCTACCTTCAGCAAGTGTAAAGGGCCTTTTTACTTGTTTATAAAAATCTATCTAGCTGATAGCAAGGGGAAGAGTGTGTTTTGTTTTGCTTTTTCCAGGTGATGGTGACAGTTCCTCCTTTTCCCTTATCCTTTCCTCAAATATAAATCTAAAACACTCCTGGACAATTTTTATTTCCTCTAACGGGAAAATATATGGAGACAAATGTAAAGAACAAAAGAAATAATTTGGTTTAGCTATTGGACAGCCACCTGCAAGTATTTGTAGAACATTGACTCCAGGAGTGGTAAGGAACTGTGTGGAGAGGGCATGACAGGATAGTGAGGGGAGTGCCGAGGTAACATTAGCATTAATGGTTTAGTGCCAGGGAGAGGGGAGAATCCAGCCAGTAAACTGCTACTAATTGTAATTTCATACAGGAAAGCCCTGCACAGATTATTCACAATTATAATACACAGCACATCTTCACCCTGGCACAGGGTACTTATATGTCCAGTTGTGGCTTCTGGATCCCTTCTTTTTGTTCCTGTGTGATCTGTGTCCTTGCTGGATAACTCAGAAGGGAATCTTGGGGCCGGTGGAGTGGGATACCATTCACTGGTAATGCTGTTTCTCAGAAGAAAGGTAAGGTGGGAAGCTTTATTGTTGTTCTCTCTTGACTGAAGGAAGGACTTAAATCTTCACTGCTTTGCCAACATAGTATGTGATCTAAAATACTCAGACAATTTCTTTTGCTTTTGTAGGGCTGCTGCAAGCCAAAGAGTTAGGACTGCAGGTGTTCCATGCCGGCACAACACTGAAGGATGGCAGAGTGGTGACAAATGGTGGCAGAGTCCTCTCCGTTACTGCTGTTAAGGAGGACCTGATGAAAGCACTGGGAGAAACCAACAGGGGTGTAGCAGCCATACATTTCAAGGGTGCCACTTACAGGAAGGACATTGGCCATCAGGGTATACGGCTTCTCAAACAGTCTCTGTATGTAAGCAAAGGCACTGGCAGAAATAGATGCTAGTCCAGAGTTTTCTATCTATTATTCCCTTTTGTGTGATGAATGACAATCTATGCAGAAAATGCTGCTACTGCTGCTAATGTGTCCTTTACTCTCCACAGGGGTCTAATATACAAAGAGAGACATGTGGAAGCTGTAACCAGTGATGTTTTGTTTCATCAGCTGGAAACATCAGTTGTAAGTGGTATCAGATCAGGTAAGACTGAGAAGAATCTTTTAATTTCCTCAGGATATTGAACAGAACAGAACTTTTTTTTCCCAGGAAGTAAGCAATGCATTCTTGACACTGAAATTGAGCTTGAGAAGCTGGGCTGGGGCCACCATGAAGAAAGAAAACTCTTATCATTCTCATCACTCCTCTTTTGCTTAATTAAAAACTAGTTTGTTTATCATGGAGATAATTACACTTTTTCAAGGTTAGTCTAGTGAACAGAATAACTCCTGGATTAATGGAACAGTTTCATACATCACTGGAGAAGTGATCCTACCAACTGTATGTAGGAGTACAACATACAGATATTAGGGTGTGACTAACAGGCACTGAACTTGTTATTTGCTCTTCAGACTATGTCCTTTACTCTTAGAAGTGATCTACTGAAGGAAATTTCTTTTTTTTTTCCCTTAGAAAAAAGTAGCTGCATAAAGAAAAAAGGCAAACTGTTAACAGTTTGGTGAAATGTTTAACCTTTGCTATACACAATCCATAGGACACAAATACAGAATGATAAAGATCTCTATACAACACCATGAAATGTGTGACTTTGAGGTCTATGCTTCAGAAAGCCGTGCATGTTTCTGTCAGTGGACACAATGCTATCTTCTCCAAAGAAATCATAATTTGCAGTACTTGCCTTGATGAGAGTTTTGGGTCTTTTTACTTCCCTTAAAAATTATCTTTGATGTATTTGTACTTGGCAGGCAGTCATTCAGAAGTAGGAGGCTTTGCTGGTTTCTTTGACTTGAAAGCATCTGGTTATGATGATCCTATCTTGGTATCTCAAACTAAAGGCCTTGGACCTAAACTGCAGGTAACTTTCAACTTGACTGTGACAAAGCTCATGTTATCTCCCAAGACTGTTTTAAATAGCACAGACAATTGTACCATCTGAACCCTTCTGAGCATTATCAGTACATCTCAAGTCCACTGCAATGGTCATTTGAACTTTATAGATGATCATTTGAGCAAACGTATGCATATGTTATTGAAAATATGGAGGCTCTGGGTATTTTGTGATGAAATGATAATAAACAAAAAAATTTAGCTGAGGAATTAAGAACCAGAATTTGTACTATAAAATAGAAGATCCATTGGCTTTGAGAAAGATCAGTTCAGAGGAGTAGAGGGGAGCACTGAAATGGTAACTGTCAGATTTAGCTTAATAAATTGTATACAGAGAGGTCTGTTAGGGCACTGGGGAAAAGGAGGGTGGAGGAGATGAACATTAAAGGGAAGAGAAGCCACTAGATAATGAATGCTAATTACATGTGACCATATAGGATAAGTTGAGCCAGGATTATACTTATATATTGAATCAGAAAAAGGCTTTCAGCCATCAGAGGAGTGGAGGTCTGAAGCTGCCTTCCATTGGTCAAGCATAGCAACTTAACTTGTTTCAGGCTGGTGTTTATAGCTTTGGTAATGGGATGATATGGGATGGCTTCTTGCAACAGCAAGAGACTGAACATAATAATCCAGAAGGTTTTTTGCAGTCTTACATCCTTGGACACCTCTGAGAATGAAAAACTGATTGGTGCTGGCTCTGGTGAGTCTTTGTTCCAACTGCTTGGCAGAGAGACATTCCCAACTGTGCTTACACAGACTGTCCCCAAGACTCTTCCTTGGCCAAAAAAAAAGTTGGCTAAGGCCTGTATGAATTGCTACTAGATCAGTGGGAGGGAGATGTTATAATGCAACAAAGGACATGGGATAACTGGTTTCCATAGCACTTCTAAATCCACCAGCCGGTGAAAGAAACCAAGCTTCTAATCCAAACTCAGACTTTGTTTACATGCTGATCTGTTACCATGTTTAAGCCAGTGATAGTATTGATCTGCATTTTTCCCTAGCCCATCTTTCTGTACTGAGCTTTTCTGCTCATGTATGACTACACTGGTAGAGCTGTGTCAGTAAAAGGTAATTACCTTTGAAAATTTATCCATACACATGCAAACTCTGTCCTGTTTCAGACCCTGAAGTGGTAACCAACAGAGATGAATTGCACCGTGTGAGCTGGTGCTGTGCAGCTATGTCAGCAGCTGGCACAAGCAGAACTGCTCTGGTCTATCCCTGACACTGTAGAAACCTCTGCTTGTAATCAAGTCATGTAAATGTCGCCACTTTATAGAAGCCTTGATGTCTGAATCAGGTTTCATTACTTGTAGGATGCAAACACCTTGATAACTTTTTTTTTAAAACCAAATAGCAACCTTCCTGAGGGAAATATTATTGCTTTGTGAAAGACCTGTCTTTCAAGGGTGCCTACAGAGCAGGCTCACATTGTTGTCTTTGACATGAGATAGCTGAGATCAAAAGACTTCTTGGAGAGGGTGGGAGGGAAGAATCTCATTCTCTGTGGATTTGGAGAAGAAGAAGAAAACTACCTAATAAATTGTTTCAATTTTGCTGCATAGCCCAGTGCAATTAGTAGCCAGAAGTAAAGCAGAACACACAGTGATGTTTGAGCAACCTGATCTTACTTTTGGAAATTGTTAGGTTGTTCTATAGGTTGAATATCCTGGGAATTTGTAATTGCTTTTAGACACATCTTATTCTGGATTTGTCATAATATTCCAAAAAGCAAACAAACGAACAATGCAAAATTACAATCTTTGGGTAGCTAGAATTTGAATTAATGCTTAAAAAAACAAGCTAGACTTTTTTTTTTTTCTGCGAGAAAATAAGCTATTTTCTCTTACATTATCTCTAGATAATGTAGCAGATTGTTTTCTGCACATATGTTCTATAGTGATTTTTCTCAGGGAAAAGGAGATTTCTGCTTATTTGACTGATTAATATCCGAGTTTTGCATTTCTTGTAACCACTGCTGGTTCCCACCATGTTTTGCAGATTGCACAAGTGTGTAAGAAACACGACACCATAGGTCAGGACCTGGTTGCCACATGTGTCAATGACATCCTGGCTCAAGGAGCAGAGCCCCTCTTCTTCCTCAGTTATTTTGCCTGTGGCAAACTTGATGTTGAAGTAACCAAAACAATCAAAGAAGGAATAGCTGAAGCTTGCAGAAATTCAGCATGTGCTTTCCTGGGTATGAACACTCCTCTCCTTTGAGATTTGAAGATTCTGATGTTGAAATAATCACTAGTGAAATAGACTTTGTAGGCAGAGGCAGTATGTGACATTAGAACTGTTGGTTTCTTTTTGGTGGAAACAACAGTTAAGCATTTGGTCTTAAACTATTCCTTATGTGTAAAACGGCTCAGCACAGAGGGATAATTTTTACTATTCATGCATTTGGATCTTAATTCTTGCTTATTTATCCTCACACAAAGAAGAGCAAAGCTGGATGCCTCACATTCTTGCAGTGTTAATATGTTTTCATTCCCTCTCTGATACTTAGTCATAGCAGGGAGGTGCCAGATAAGTAGCATGAAATGAAAAGAAAATTTCTTCTTTCAGTAACTTCATGAAGCTTTGTTTTGTTGAAATCTTGAGGTGAGGTAAGAAACCAAGAAGGGTTTTTATAATATATCTGAATGTGCTTCTTAGGCTGCATGTCTCTGCAGCTATCCTGGGTACATTGCTTATTTTATAGATTTAAAGTTAACAATGAAACATACTTACAGCTAGTGCTGACTGCTTCTTCCCCACTTAGGCAGGGAGATGACTGAGATGACTGGCATGTATTCTTCTGGAGAGTATGACCTGGCTGGCTTTGCTGTTGGTGCAGTGGAGCGAGGGCAGATGCTTCTGGGGCTGCAGAGAGCTGATGAGGAGGATGTGCTTATTGGACTGGCCTCTTCTGGGATTCATGGCCGTGGCTTTAACATCATAAGAAAGATTCTTTTAATGTCCTCTTTACACTACTCCTCACCAGCGCCTGGCAATTGTGGTGACAAGACTCTAGGTACAGTATCTTTCTTCTCAAAACCAAACTTGCAAATGCCTTGTGCTCAGACATTTTCATAACTAGGTGCTACCAAGGGTTGTTTAATTCAGGATGGGTTAGGGGTAGGTATGTGGGCTTGTGTCCACAGTTTTGGAACTGTGAGCCAGCACTTTTTGCTACTTCCCAAGGTTGTCTGCTACAAAGAGCAGAAGGAAACCTGTTCAGAGAAGCATTCCCACTAAACACCTAATGACCTTTTAAACAAATTGTTTGAATCGACATTTTTGTTTGCAGGAGATATGTTGCTGACCCCAGCAAAAATGTACAGTCCTTCTTTGCTGCCTGTTCTTCGCTCTGGGCATGTGAAAGCCTTTGCCTTCATTGCTGAGGAGGCTTTGCTGGAAGGCATCTCCAGAATTCTGCCAGAATATGTCAGTGCTGTCCTAGGTAAATATCAAATATGACTGTTGGTTTGACAGAAGTTATATACAGCATGGACTTGACTTTTCAGCTTCAGTTGCAGAGATACTCAGAAATGTATGTGTCTATGTACTTGGAGCTTGAATGTCCTGAAGTCAATGTTTTTCCAGACAGCCTAGCAAAAGCGTTCCTATTTCAAGTAAGCATCAGCTGATGAGCACCATTCTTTCGTTAGAGAAGAGAAATTTAAGGAGAGTTTGAAGGCAGTTCATCTCTTGGACAAAAAGTGTTTGAGAAGGTTATGTGTTCTGCAAGACACCTCTCCATACTAAACATTTTGACCAAACAGTGAAGCTCGCTGAGATAACTAATTTGCATTATTTGTTCCACAGTATATATGGGTGCACACACCCAGAGGTATTTAATACAGTTTTGTGGTAGGTGGTAGCTTCCCCAGAGTAGATTAGCATTGACACCTTTAAGTAAGATAGAACTTTTTCTGTTGAAGCTGAAATTGGGCAAAGTATTGAAAAGTTCAAAATATTAAAGAAAGCCCTATTCATGTAAGTCGAAAAATATTGTGGGATTGGGGAGAGAGGAAGGCAGGTATCTGCATGTCTACCTGTATTTCTCTAGAACTGATTTAGAATGGAAAGAAATAAACCCAGCTTACTAAGATGGTGCCTAGCTTGCTTGCCAGTGACTGGAACTACAGACAAGATAACAAGCCCAAGAAATTGTTAGTATTCTAAAGTGAAGTTGAGATGGCAAGTCTGCACCGTCAAGTTTTCACAGACAACCTAAGGCCATGCCTGTGTAAGTAGGATCACTGTGAAAGCCTATCCATGCTTTCCATCCTTGTGTAGAACACTCAACCCTGTTCCAGTTTGCCCAACGGTACGACTAAGTATACACTCTTAATCTTTGAAACAGAAAACCAGGATCTACTTAAGCAGTCCAAAAAATCCAGAACATGATTTGTCTCACAGCTCCTGTATCTCTTATGGAAGAGATACAAGTCTTCTGTAGCTTTTTACTTCTGGCTGGTGAGGGGTGACTACATTTTAATTCACTATCATTTCCTAAATGTTCTCATTAGAAAGCTTAGAAAAGACTTGGCTTCCACGAATTATGGCTAGAAACTTCTAGCTAAGCAGCACGTATAAAGCTGACTGGAAGTTGGGTCAGTGTCCTCCTTGGACAGTATTCTTAGAATAGCAAGAATTAGTCTCTCTCAGCCCTTGTAATATACCACTGTCATTGTATATAATAAAAGATGGGTAGCAAACATTTGTGCTGACTATATACAAATTTCAATCATTTTCAGATGCTCTCAGCTGGAAGATTCCTGAAATCTTTTGCTGGATTTACAAAGAAGGAAACCTCTCTGCAGAGGAGATGGCTCAGACATTTAATTGTGGGATCGGTGCAGTCTTGGTTGTACAGAAGGACCTGGCTCAGCATGTTCTCAAGGACATACAGAGACATGAGGAAGCTTGGCTGATTGGGAAAGTTGTTGCCCCTTGTCATGCAGGTTAGCAGGTGTCTTAAGGGGAAATGAAGACACTCACAAAAGTTGAACAGAGTATGGTTTAATTCAGAGTGTCTCACTTCAGAGGGGTTTTCATTTAAGGATGCTACAGGGTAAGTTGTTTTAGAGTGAGCTTCCGTGAAGTGCTGAATATCTCCTAGGAGGCACCTGTTGTCTTTGGCTCTGTAGGCACTGAGGAGGTTCCCTGTTGCAGAGCTTGCGTAGTTCACATCTTTTTCCTATTGTTCACTAGGCTGGAGGCTACTTGACATTTTCACATCTAAATTTCGTTATTAAATACAGTGAGAAGTGAATGCCTTTTTTTCAGAGTGACAGTACTTGAATAATCCTTGAACAGATCATGCCATTGTTTGTAAACAATTCTGCCAGTGAGTAACATGAAAGAGATCAGTACAACTGGTATGATTTTGTTTGTTCAAGTAGAACACAATCTTGTAGTTCAGTTAGTGCTAGCATAAACTAATTGCTGATAGGTTTTCTCATAATGGAAACTTATAAATATACAAAGTAAATTTTGGATGAAAAGTAAAATCTAAGATTTTAACACTTTCCTTGCATATTTGGAGGAGGTTCTCACATTGAAGTTGAGAATCTTCTAGAAGCCCTGCAGCTGAGCAGCCCCCAGCATCTGCTGAATAATGCTGTTGTGGAGAGTCAACACCAACCCAGAAAGAGCAAAGTTAAAGTAGCTGTTCTCATCTCTGGCACAGGTGAGCTTTCATTTATCATCATACAGAGAAATGTCCTTACAAAGGAAAGGCTGAGTTCAGTCCTGATACAAGTGCATCCAACTTGTGCTTTCTTCAGTAGAGTCTATGGAGCCTTCTAAAACCAAGGTTGTGTTTTGATGGGAAGTCAAGAAGTTGTATTGTACTGCTTAACAAATGAGCTTTATTAGTGCACAAATCCCTTAGTAATCTTCTATTTGTGCAGTTGTTGAAAACAAGATTTTTGTTAGATAAACAGGACTGAGAGCCAATTCTCAGTGACCTGGGAGCTCATCTATTTCACAAATGTTTGCTCTCTCTTTATTTGAGGCACAAACCTTGCTGCGCTCATCAGTTCTGCAAAAGAGCCAGGCAGTTGTACTGAAGTTGTCCTTGTCATCTCCAACAAATCTGATGTGGAAGAACTACGAAATGCAGCCCGGGCTGGAATTCCCACCAGGGTAAAGACACTCATTTCCTTTCCTTTTTATCACCAACTCACAGCTGCTGAATCTGTAGGTCTTTATGAAATGCTTGGTAAGCATCCATGTTTCACTTTTGTTTAAAACTTTTACTGTGAATAAGTGGATACAGCACAAATCTCTCAAAGTTGTCAGTAGAGGCAGAGCTGAAAGCCGTATGGACAGTGCTCACTGGAGGCTGTGAGTCTTAAAGAGACTTAAAACTAAAGAGACTTAAGACTAAAAGAGACTTAAAACTGCAAGTGCTTTGGTGATTTGGGCCTGAGACTGTAGCCCATGTAGCTTCAAGTTTTAACTGAAATCAGTAAGACTTCAGGCTCTGCAAAACACATAAGCATGTTGTCTCCTTGGCTCATCCCTTCTGAGAAAGATCTTGTGCTCAATCACTTTCAGTGCTCATTGAGCTCAACTCATGTTGTGCTCAATCACTTTCAGTGGCACCATACAAGTCTTTTCTCCTGCCTGTGGTCAGTATAATGGCACTGTTACAGAAACTTTCACTGGTTTGTTTCATTTAAAAAAATATATAGAAAGGAACTATATAGATATCATCATATTTGTCAAAGTATGTAACATGGCTTTTGAAAACATTCCACAACTTGGGGTTTCAAGTGCAGCCCACCAAGAACTCTTGATTCTAACCTTTAATGATTTTGAGCAGTTACTATGTTTGTACAGCTATGCACAGATGGAAACAAATACTGTTAGAGGCTCTCCATGCATTAAAATTTTTCAGCAAGCTTCCCCAACAGCTGAATTGGATTCACGTTACTCTTTTTCTGGCAATACAAAGACACGTCATCTCTAGAAGAAAAAGTTAAGGCAAAATTCATTCACACTTTGATAGGCAAGAACATGAATGCTGTGTTGGCTCCTATTTGAATGTTGTCATGAACAGAGTCAGGAGTCAACGTTTATCTTGGAAGCTGGGGCTGAGAGGTGGCGTAGAAATAAGACTTGACTTCCCCCCTTACACAGAGTGTCTGGCCAGTTTGTAGTCTTTTTACATAAGTTCATGATTTTCACTAAGCAACTATAGATTAACTGGTGGTGATGTTGTTGATGAGTCATTGCTATTTTTACTTTAGTCTTTGGCTAGACATTCTGGAGTAAAAGATCAGTATCTTCTGATGTGTTCGCCCTCATTTCCCTCTACACCACATTACCTGTATGTTTCTTTTTACACAGTTGGCTTCTCTTTGTGCTGATTTTATATACGTTCTAGAAAGCCTCCTATGTGAAACAGCCAGTGCTAGCAGGTGCTTGGGGTCTTCCCAGCAATGTTTGTAGGAATGTGAAAAATCACAAAAGTCCTGAATAATGTACAAACTTACTACTTTTTAAGTTCCTGAGTGTCCTGGAATGAATCTGTTTTGCTTTCTCTTTGTCACCCAAGTAGCTGTTCTCACTCACACAAAATTATTTCCTTGATGTGACTTTTGATGTATTTTAACATTTTAGGTGATTGATCATAAATTATATGGGAGTCGCTCTGAATTTGACAGCACAATTGACCAAGTTCTTGAAGAATTTGCTGTTGAACTAATATGTCTCTTAGGATTTATGAGAATTTTGTCTAGTCCTTTTCTCAGAAAATGGAAAGGTAAGAAATTGTAACTGTAGAAGAGAAATTAAAATACAGATGCTTGGCCTCACCAGAATTACAGAGTCATATAGTTCATCTTTTGGTTAAATCTCTCACAGTTTTGCTGACACTGAGATTTGCATGTTAATCAGTGGGGCTGCCCTATGCCTTCATTTGTTCCAGCCAGTGGGACTGCGCTGGGATTCTGACTGTGCACTGGCAGAGAAATGCCTTGTGCTGGCGTAATGAGTAACAGAGGTGCAAAATCTGGGTTACTGAGTTGGTCTGTCTGCCTTCCTGGGAAGGAGAATTGTCAGTGGAGCAGGCAGGAGTTTGGTTCTGTCTGCAGCAGGGGACAGGTAGTGTAACTCTGTCATTTATCAAGGAGCTGGGGAGTTGTGCTTAACTTACTCGGTGCAGTTGTCACTCAGAAAAACATGGGAGAGAGATTGATTTCTCAGTTCATCTCCCTCCTATGTTGCTCTGGGGGCTCCACACTGTAGCATTGCTCTGTATTGTGTGCTGGAAATGCAGCTGTTACAGACCCCGAGTGAGTGTGGCTCTGCTGTGGGACAGAGCTTTCTTCAGATGTGCTCCAGGCCAGCGGAGCAGGGAATGTAGACTCCTCTTTCCTCTTGGCTCTTTGAGCAAAGTGCCAGCTCCTGAGGCCTTGCTCAGAAGTTACAGAATCACAGAACTGTAGTGGTTGGAAGGGACCTCTGGAGATGATCTTGTCCAACCCCCCTGCCAGAGCAGGTTCACCTAGAGCGGGTTGCACAGGACAGGCAATTTTTTAATATCTCCAGAGAAGAAGACACTCTCTGGGCAGCCTGTTCCAGTGCTCTGTCACCCTCACAGTAAAGAAGTGTTTCCTTATGCTTAGATGAAACTTCCTGTGTTGCAGTTTGTGTCCATTGCCTCACTTACTGTGAGGACTGCACTTGGATAGGCTCCTTTGGGAATGATGTTTTCTATGAAAATCACTTCCATCTGTGCAGTGGCTCTGTATGAGGCTGCAGTCTGAAGTCCACTTCCAGGCCCCTCATCTGCAGTGCAAGGGCTGGTAACCTGAGAGTGGAGAGGCTGACCACTCTGCTTGTTCATCCACAACCTTCACCTGTGTTCCTGGAAGAGCAGTATTTCCTTAGATTGGAGCAGCACTTCCTCACATTTCCTTGGAGGTTGTAACACCATGTATATATTTTGCCTTTTAACCTGAATCTGAACATGCCCTGTTACATTGTGACCGTGGTTGAGACCATTTTAAACTCCTGAGTGGTGCTCAATGCTGTTGTTTTGAACTGATGATCACATCTCACTTTTCTTTTTAAAGGAAATTCAGTTCAAATTTTTATTTTTTTTCCTCACACTAATGCCCAGGGAAAATTTTGAATGCTTCCCCATCACTTTTCCCACCAATCAAATATGGAAATGCCCATCAGCAAGCCCTGCAAGTTGGATTCAAAGTCACAGGCTGCACTGTGCATTTTGTCCTGGTAAGTGTCCTCTTGCCCTACCTTGAGTAAGTCATGACAAGGAATTTGCTTTTTTTTTTCTTTCTGAAGGCAGAAACAGAGAAGGTAACAGGAATGTGTGGAAATCTTGGGATTGTTAGCAGCAAACCCAGAAAGATATGGGAGTTATGTTGCATTTGTAATTTCTTGAGGTCCTATCTTCTACCTTCATATTTTGGGATTTTTTTTTCAGTTTCTCCTACTCTCAGCAAACTACCCTCTGGAATCTTCTAGCCTATGTCTGTCTTCCTTCTGTAACCCCTAATGTAATGTAGGTATGCCAGTGAAGGTGGCAAGCCTCTCTAGATGTACTTTAAGACTCCTGCACACAACTACATGTGTGCTCACCAAGATCTCTCATGAGACTTTCTCTGCCCAGTCCGCATTGTCTGTAACCTTTCTGAGACTGTTCACGAGCCTCTTCTAAAAGACTCCCAATGTCCTCATTTTAGGAGGAAACTAGTCCAAAAGCAGTGATCCACCAGGAGCCAGTATCTGTGAAGGCAGACGACACCGAGGAGACACTGTCAGAAAGAGTTAAAGAAGCCGAGTGTCGAGCTTTTCCCATCGCCCTGCAGCTGGTGGCCAGTGGAGCAGTGCAGTTAGGAGCTGATGGTAAAACCTACTGGAAGCAAGAGAGCCAAAGTCTGTGTCTCCGAGAGGAGAAGAGAGACTGCACGTGCTCCCTTGTGGCTCTGGAACCTCAAGAAAACTGTGTGGTGTAACCAGGTCAATGAGCGCCTTGCCCTCTGCTCATCTTTCCCTCCTCCCTCCTCCTCCTCCTCCCTGCCCTTGATGTGCTTCTCCTCGGCTGCAGGCATATCAGTGTCACGGGTTTCCATTCTGAGCCGTGATCCTTTTCCCTCAGCTTGCAGCTTTGGTTACACTCCTTTTGCAGAAATGGCAGTGGAAGCCAGGCTATCATTTCAGATTTTGAATTTCTTTGTTCTGTTTTTTCATCTGTAAAGGAGGTACTGTGTTACAAAGCAGAGAAGGAGCTTAAGCTGTGAAAATGGCCTAGTGCTTCAGAGGGAAATTAATTATTCTGAGGGCTCATTTTTGGAGCACTTCACAAAGCAGCCACAAACAAGAGCCATGCTCCTGCAAGAGAGTGACCAGCTCCTGTTGGATGGAAGAGGCCAGATATGTCAGGGCAGATCAGAAATGAAGCCCACAGCCTGGCACTGTGTGGATGTGGGAGTGAACAAGCATTAGGGCCAAATGCATAGTTCTGTGGGAGGAGGTGGGAGCCTACAAGGACCTTGTCCTTGTGAGCTCCACCACCGTGGGAGCACCTTAGGGTACAGAGGAGAAGAGAGTATGCAAACGTGCACCAGTGTGGGAGCCAGGGTCTAGTGAGCTGCCAGGTAGAAGATTCATAGGCCAACAAGGCAGGGAGCTTTTAAAAGACAAAAAAAGGGAAACTAACTCCACAGAATATTTGTCAATGTGGTGTAATCTTGTATACTGAACATCTATCCAGACACTTTCCCCTGCTCCTTGAAAGGTGGCATTCCCAGAATTTCAGATTAAAACATTTGGATCTTGAGGGATGAAAATTTGATTAGAGGGATTAGAAACAGCAGAGTTCGGGCATTTTTCTTCCTTCATCCTTGAAATCAGCAGAACATGACATACTTAGCTTAACTTGCAGTGGCAAGAAAATCTCTGTTTTGTTTGTTGACTGAATGATGGGTCTGGTCCAGAGCATCACTGCTGTTAAATAAAACCTTTTTCTGGGGGAAGCTTATTTTATATCTGCCAAAATAATGGCTTGCATGCAAATAACAGATCAGAGGAATAAAGATGGTTAAGAATCTGCTTGAATAAACTAGAAAAGAAGTAGCCAGAGCTGAATTTTCCAGAGGAGAGATCACTAATAGCCATTAGATGCAGTGAAAAAAGTATTCTTGTTTTTGCTATTACATGTACTGTACTAGTAGGGGACATACTGTGTATCTTGCTCTTGGTTCTATCAGGCTGTTTGAGAGTACAAGTCAGCTCAGTTAGAAAGTCAAAATTTTTCCTTTTTTTTTTTTTTTTTAATGTGTCAATAGAGGTATTTCAGTTGTTAGGAAGGGGAGAATTCAGTTCCCATCTGTAAGCTCTGCCATTTATGTACAGAAATCTGTACTTGTCTCTTGCACTCCAACAACTGGAGCAAGGAATGTGTATTTTTCATTATCTGGGAGCAATAGAAAGAACTGTAGCCAAGACAAGATTAACAAATGTTTGGTATATAGAGCTAATTTTTATGATGAATACATGGCTTAGTTTGTTTTCAGTCTGCTGTAACTGTGTAGTAACTTCCTGTTATGTATTATGTGAGTTGCATAGCACGCATGACTGGATGTTCTGAACTTAACAAATAAAATGTTAAAGGAGGACAGGGTGCTAGTTATTGCGCTCTGATAGGTCTCCAGACAATCACTATGGTGTTGAACAACTCTTCCTCTAATTGTGTTCTTGGCATCCCTCTGAGACTGGGTGTGGTGACGGTCTATTTATTTATGTATTCTATTTACAGAATGGTAATTGAGGCAAAGCCATCTAAGATCCAGTTCACAATGAAATTTCTTTTTACACATTTGCAGAAATACAGATAGATGCTCAAATCCCATTTATCATCAGCCTTAGAGGGCAAAATACCTGAGTCTTGCTTAAGCTGTCTGTGATGGGATGGGGAATTGGATTTGGAGCGCCCAGATCTTCTGCTGTTGGCCTTTCTAGCAGTGATCAAACTGCTTTTATCAATCGTGCTCTATTTATTAACTGTGATTTCACCCCAGCAGCCTTACTTCCTCTAATGTGTGAGTTAATTTAAACTCAAGTTTCTTTCAACTTGTAAAACATTTACTTTCTCACAGCTAAGGCATTGAACCTGGGTGGGCTGAACCCTGGACGGAGCTGGGTGCTCCCCGCATCTTTTGCATGCTCCCTGGGACAGGCTGGATTTCAAGCCCTGGGGAGCAGCTTGCTGCAGGGGAGGCCCTTCTATGGGAGGGCAGGTTCATAAAAGAAAAACACTGGGATGAAGACTTAGCTTTTATTCTTTGCTCTTTACAAGCAAATTTAATTTGACCTTGTCATTTTCCTCTGTATTTGAGCTTTAACCTCAGTGGCAAATGACGACACGAATAGTTTGTCAGCAAGTTTCTTCACCAGGGACCCTCTGGCCACTGAAACTGTAAGGTCACCACACTCGTGAATCTTTGCTGCTTATGCAGGAGTGCATGTGCCTGTAACCTCACAAACTGGTTTACAGTTGCTGTATGTAGACAAAGTTAAATTGTTTCATAAACTCCTCCTCCAGTTTATACTCCAGCTAGAGGAATTCCAAAGAAAGATTTTGATATTTAATTTTTTGACTTTATTTCAAATCCAAATTGAGTTTACATCAACATGGAAGTACCATAAGGACATCAGTGCATAGAAGACAAATCAGCTTTCTCTGTATTAAAGGGGAGCTCTAAACCATACATAATCAGCTTCAGTCAGACGCTTCTCGTTTGTATGGGGAAAAACTATTTTAGTAAATACATGAAAATGTTTTCACAACTATATTAAAACATTAAAAGAAAAGCAGGTGCTTTTTCACAAGAGTTGTGCTGTGCAAAAACCTTATTGTTTTCAGGATGATAACATTTACTGGGTTTCCATCAGTATTATTCCAGGTAAAAATACTGTTCCAAGAAAAAAGGCACTTCAGCAGAATTTCTGAAGAATGTCTCACAAGTCAAGAATACATTTTGTATCAAGTCCTAACTCCCTTTCTGTTCATTCCAAAAAGAACCAAACTATCTCTTTTGGCTCTGAACAAATCTCTCAGGGAAATTCATGTGTGGATTCACATGGAGATGCTCAAAAGCAAGCAGTCAGCAGACATTTAGTTCTATTTAGCATCTGATTGATAGCAGGTCCAATATTTGAAATTCCAGGGTATGTCCATAATCAGGGCCAGACAAGATCTATCACCATTAAAAGAGAAACTATATGGAAAAAAATCCATTTCATTATCTGCAGGTGTAGTTAGTGTTTTGAGAGGCCAGTTTTTGTTTAGGCTAGGGATTTTTACATGTAAAATTTTTTTACCTTCAGCTGTCTCTTTCATTGTGCTAGCTGCATTACTTTTTCCTCACCAACACTTCACAGCACACGACAAGAGAATTCCCTGTTACAGCCTATTTGGTTTGTTAGTAATACTGATGTTCCTAAATCAATCTCAGAGATGCTCAGATCTCTCTGTAACCACCTGAATGGTTTTTTGTTTGTTAAGGAAGTGACTGAGAACTGAAATGCTGGCCAAGGAGGTGATTATAAGGAGGACACATGTAACAGAACCATTGCTGAAACCACCGAGAACAGCCCCCTGCCTTAATATTCCCATTTGTGACTTCCTCTAGATTTGATTTTGAATCTTCAACCATTTGAGCAAGAACATGACATGGTAAACTTTTATGTTAAAAACACTTTGTGAAGAGAATACAGTGTGCGCATTACTAGGTTATGACCTCTCTTTTGATCAATTAAGGCACCCCAGCTGTCCCATCTGTGGACGTTCATGGACATGCTGCTCCTATTTCCAGTAGATCTTGCCAGCTTCCCCGACCTGTATGGCCCCGCTGGCGACAAGCTGGAGGGCTGCTGGGAAGGCTCGGTGCTCAGCCTCCTTCACCCTTTCGGACAAGGTCTCCACCGTGTCACCAATCTTAACTGGAACTGCCTCTTGGAAAATGATTGCTCCAGCGTCAACTTCCTCCTGCAAAAGCAACACCCAGGAGGTTTGTACAGTGGAAAGAGGAGAGGGAAAGGGGCCCAGCTGTAGGACAATGAATGTAATCCAGCTGCCTCAAGGATCTGTTCATCATTATGTTATTACAGGAAACATGAATCTGGGCTAATATGAGGAGTCCAGAAAAGATGCTGGCACTCACATGGGCCTTTGAGGAACTAACAGAAGTGTAGAGTTCAAAGAAAAAGAGGAGGCAGACAGAACACCAGCGAGTAACATTTCTGCTACAGAAAACAACAGAAGTCATGTTAACTTGGAACTTGATAGGCTAAATTGGACAAAACGATGACATTTCAATTCAGAAGAGTGAATTAGCTAAGCTGTGGCACAGAGACAGACTAAGACCCAGCAGATCTTTGTTTTGTGTGTTAATGAAGCAGATCCCTGTTGCTTAGTTATTGTTTCTCAGTACATTGCCACAAAGAGAAGAAACCTCAAGTCACATCATGAAGAAAGGAATGCTATTTTTCCTTCTATCTGGAAAAATATTTTTGTCTCTTTTTCTGAGATAAAGCAAAAATAATGAGAACAGATTTCAGGAGCAGTGGAAAAGAGAAGGATAAACTGAAGAATGCAGCAGAGGAGGGGAGACTAGTTACTGTCAACCCTGAGAATGGAATAAGATGGAAAAAATGCTCCCTGAACTGATAAAAATGTCCGTCTTCCAAGTTGAGAGATCACTGGCTTTTGTTTTCTTAGTTTTTGACTAATAAAAATTGTTAAATTTTTTTCTGTTCCCACAAACACTGGATTACATCTTAACAAATCTAAGCTTCCTCTTCCATTTCCAGTGTTTAGGGTGTTTTCCTTTTTTTCTTTTTCTTGAAAGCAACAGATAAGGAAGGTTGTATGATAAAATCTAAGAAGCTGGTGCTGTGTGGTAATAAAGATTTTGGGTTAGCCAAGGGCTTATATGAACTCATACCCCCACTCAAACTGGTGGAAGGCAGCAGTGGGATGCTTAGGGAAGAGCTGACTTAGGTACAGCTTAAACTCCTAGTTTAATAGTATAGACTATTCATTTCCAGTTTCTTCTCCAGGGATAGCAAACTAAAGTATTATATTTCCAATAATGTTATGAACGAACAAAGGAGAAAAGGTAATCAAATGTGATGATATAA
This sequence comes from Brachypteracias leptosomus, assembly GCA_013401335.1. NCBI lineage: Eukaryota > Metazoa > Chordata > Aves > Coraciiformes > Brachypteraciidae > Brachypteracias > Brachypteracias leptosomus. The sequence continues at coordinate 81,462 of VYZX01000903.1, forward strand.
GGGTGTTCCAAGCAAGCTCTGAGGCAAAAGTCTTAAGACTAATGAATTACAGAGTTAAAGGGAGGGAAAAAGGAAGTACTTACAGCTACAAAGTGTACAGTACAGCCTGTGACTCGGACTCCAGCCTCTAACACCAATTTGTGGGCATTTGCTCCCTTAAAAGAAGGCAGTAGAGATGGGTGGATGTTCAGTATTTTTCCTGGAAAATGATAATCAAGGTCATTGTTTTTTAGCATTCAGCCTCATCAGAGTGTTGAAAGTACCATAATCAACAGAGGAACAAAATACACTTGTGAAAAAGATTTTTTAATGACTTTTGCATTTGCTTGTCTTTTGATGTTGCTGACAGATAACCAGCCCAAAGCATTTCAGAATGTCTCACTATTTCAGACAAATCAAAGACAGTTACAATTAATTGCATAGGTAAAGCATATCTCTCCAGCAACTAATAACGATTAATTTTTTGGTGTAGCTGTCCTTTCCCTCAGCATCTTGTTCTTCTCTTCCTTGATCACAAGCACAATCTGCTGTCTTACAAACTCAGTGCCCTGAAGAAACTTGGTGCAGTTTCAAATGATGTAACAGACCCCTTATGACAAGGCAAAAATTCTTTAGCCTGGACTTTTCCTCTGCACCTGTTTCGGCTTAATAAAAGACACCAGCTGCTCATATAGGAGCCCTTCTCTCTGCCCTTCTGAAAAGCACCACCACTCCTTTCCATGTGGAAAGTTGGCTGGGGCATCCTGAAATTGATAAGGTAACTTCTAATGCTCAGGTGTGACTGTGGTTATAACCCTGGGAGCCTTATGTCTCCCTTAGAAGACAAAGCATATGCCTGAGCTCCTGCTTCACTGTACATAAGGGAGAGTGGCTGCCCATGACCTCAAGGGCTCACCACTCAGCAATGCAATGGTTAAACCATAAGAAAACCTTTGTTCTTCTGGCAGACTTCCCCTGTCTGCTCCTAATGTGTCTGTGACAACTCCTCCTGCCCATTCTGGAGCAGAGTGAAGTCAAAAGGCGCTTCTTGGCAGCCCTAAATCTCCTCTTAGATTCAGTACAAACCCATACAGGATTAAAAAAGTGGCCATCGATACTATTTATACCACAGTATGCTACGCCCACACCATCTCTGCATGCCTCCTGTTTAGGAAGACTGTATGTCATCAGGATTCACTGAACACCACCTAAATGCCAAGCAGCGAGACTGAGCTGACGTACGCTGGCGGAGGCAGCAGAGTACCAAAATAGAGGCTTATGATTTCGTAATGTGAAGTGAAGGCCATTTCTGGCAGCTCCATATGAAACCTGCACTCTCACTGCAGTAACACATGCCAATCTTGACCTATGCAACTTAAAGAGGCAAATGTATCGACCGATCTTCAGCAATAACTCAAATGTGGTTTGTGTCTCAGAAATACCTTTTTTTAAGCATCAGCATCTCCCTGCCAAAAGTATTGGGGACAGTGAACTGAAAACAACACTGCACTCCCATCTGAGTCTCCCCTGTTTCTCATGACAGTACTGTCAGAAACTGCTCTAAAGGAATGTGGTTTTCTGTTTGGTTTGGGTTTGTTTTTCAATCTGTCCTTTCTGTTAACATTCACAATTAGCATTTCAGGGCCATTAAGCAAGAATTTCACAACTAACTTCACACTCTATGTTCTTGTGGCTGTGAGAGAAAAAAAAAGTAACAGCTCTTAAGCGAGCAGCAACAAGAATTAATTACTCTTGTACAATTTAGGGTGGTCACTGCCTTAGGCATGGCCAGCCAGAGTTTTACAACAGGCCTTTGTTAGCTGGCACAGACCCCTGCGCTGAACCGAATGTTTGAGCTCACATCTATGACCTAACTGAAGCATACTCTTGGTCAGAGCTCAGGTAGGTATCTGTTTTCAGACTCAATTCAGTGCTGGACAATTAAAAAATGGGTTAACCATCCTGCACTGAAGAAAATATTTTCTTTTGCTCCCAGGCCAGTCATACACATAATGCAAATCCTGCACTGTGCAGGGCAATCATCAGTGCTGGAAGTGCTCCAAATCAGAGGGAATTAAAGTCATCCTTTATTTGCACAAGATCTCTGCACTAGAGAAAGGTTTTTTCCATCCCCTACACAGATACTCTACTCAAAACACATCTCTTGTAGTGAGGGATTCCTCTCTCCCAACTACAGCTGTCTACAGCACAGACATTTACATTTTTATCTTCTGGACTCTGTAATGAATGGAGTGAAACAAAAACAATTCATCTGACTTACTTTAGCTGACAGCTTTAGCATAAAATGAGTTGCCTGTTGTGCTCCACTGATTTTAAAGAGAGGTTTGAAAAGTAGCTCAGGCGTAAAAGGCCTGTGTCATAGACACACCCAGGGTAATACAAAAGTCACCATGTGAACAATAAAGGCCACCTGAAAAGAGCTGCCTTGTACAGGTTGACCAGTCTGCAACTGGGATGAGCAAAGAACTAGTTCATGTAATCATGACTGAACCCAAAGCAGAGCAAACAGTGAGAAGAGCTGCTACCTCTATGTGATTCAGCACTCTCTAAAGAAACAGAAAGAGGTAAGAAGAGGAATGTAACAACTGGGGCAGCCACTGAAATGGGCAGAGGTGTTCCCAGCCTCTAACAAAGACCTGGGAAAATTGTAAAAGATGACCAGAATGGAGACACTGTGAACACCTTGGACAAGTAAGAGCTGGATCCGTCTGTGAAACAGGCCACTCTCGGATTCACACAGCTCCTGGGATGTCTGACCAGAAGACTGACAAAGTCTTGTTAACAGGAACTGCTCGCTGCTGCCCAGTTTTGTACGCAGCCAAAGCAGCTCACCCGTTAGGGGAAGGAATTCTCACCTCTCCCCACACAGCACCTACTGCTTAAGCAACAATTTGCTCCCCACTTCATGTTTACAGAGGTCTGAAGTCTTCACAGCCTTATTTTAAAATATTTTCTAATAGATCAAAGACTAAAAGATCTGCATTTGCCTTTGGCTTCCTTAAAGCTCTGTGGAAATGATAAAGGGAAGGGGAAAAATACTGCTTTTCTCTTTCTCATCCTTTTCTTTATAAGATGGGAAGAGTCCAGTTTCCTGCAAACCCAGAATTAATATGGCCCCTTTTCTACATTTTTCCCATTTTCTTTTTCCTGAGGATAAGCTATAAAATTACTTTTTTTTTTTAATGCATACACTACTATGCTGTGCTTACCTTCCCACTTTTTAACAAAAGGACCTGACAGTATTCGCATAAATCCAGCCAGACAGATCAGTTCAACTGAGAATTCTTCAAGGACTTTGTCAACTGCACTGTCAAATTCAGTGCGACTTTCATACAATTTATGGTCAATAACCTGTGATAACCCAAAAGACAAAGAAATAGGGACATGGTGTTAATTTAATCTAAAAGTCCTAAGAGCACAATGAAATGATACCCTGGAGTAATAAAGGAAAAAACAAGTGAATCTGCATGAGTGGCTCGAGTTGGGTGCATATCAACAGCAAGAAGAACAATTCATAAATGCAAGCAGGTAACAGACAAACACACAGTCTTTATTCCTATTGACACAGAGAAATCATCAGAAAAAACAAAGGCTTTGGTTTACCAGGCCCACAGTTGTAGGCCCTGGCATTTTGACACAATTTAACAACCTACAAACATATGTCATGAAGACAACCTAAAGTCTTACAATGATTTCACTCAATTTAAGGCCTCCGAACCTTGTTGAAAATTGCATCACAAAACCTTGAAAGAAATCACAAACTCATAAAACAGCTCTACTGCATAAGGTCAATATACTCGAGTTACATATTTTCTATGCAGGATACATCCCCTAATTTAAGCAGGAAGAAGGCAGTGCTACGTAACTTAAAACATCCACAGTCTTTAAAATAAAAGTACCTGTTAATCCCTAGTAGTTTTGAAAAACCAGAATGGGTTAGTTGAAAAGGTGTCAGAGGGAACTAGAAGTAAAGCCCAGCTCAACACTGAGCTGAACTCTGCCAGGAACTACCAGGTAGTGACGGGCACACCACATGCTCCTCAGTGCCTGTTTCACCACTCACGCTACATCTTAACCACTGAGACCATCATCTCTCCCAGGCTGTATTTTTTTCCCTCACATTATGTTTGCTCTTTCCCTACATACCATCGACATATTTTGCTTGTGATCTTTGTGTACTCCCAAATAAAAGACAGCTGCTAAATGTTACTGCTACTAGTAAAGTTAATAGCAAAGCTTGCTTTGGGCCCAAATCTTCCTTATGTCTGTAGTTATCAGTGGAAAGTGACTGTAAAATGCTCCTAAGTCAGAACAGTAGCATTTCACATCTGTAATACAAATGACTGCACAAAAGGCAAAGCAATGCAGCAGTGGACTGGTGACAATAAGGGAAACACAGTTTGTTTTGAACAAATGCTGGAGAGCCTGAAGCAATGCCCAGGGAGTCAGTGGAAGGTCCCACTGAGTTTGACCTATTTCATTCAAATGAATTACCCTGTCTGTTTAACATGTAATTTTAAAATTAAATTAAGGTAAAATAGCTTGTTACTTTAGTGTAAGAGCACATTAAATAAATGGCAAAGTTTAAATTGTAACTGTGAGAGTTTTGTGCTGGTTTAATATAATGACTGTTCTCCAAACCATCAGGACTGCTAGCAGTATCTCTGAGAAGGAGAAAAGGAAGTATTTTGCTTCCTATGTTAGATAATTTGCCCAAGGGCACAAGTTCATGACAGACCTAATAAGAAAAGTGAAGGCTTCCTATCAAACCATCTCTTACCCTAATAGAACTCATTATCTCACACTTATTTCCTGCTATAGTCAGCGCTAATGATGGCTATTTTAAAAAGATGATAAATACTTACCCTTGTAGGAATACCAGCTCTTTCAGCTTTCTTTAACCCCTCCACACCAGCTTTGTTAGAAACAACAAGAACTATTTCTGCAAAACTGGTGGGCTTCTTTGTGCTGTTTATGAGGGCTTCCAGGTTTGTGCCTGTGAGTGAAAAAACAATTCATGAATATCAAGTTGTTCCTGGAAAATAAATATAGTTAACAGCTAGAAGAGGTTTTAAATAAGCAGCAAGGTGGGTGAGACCCAACCCAAAACCCACTGATGTTAACAATAATAATTTTTTTAATGATCTTACTAGGAACTGAATTTGACAGCTGGAGGCTACAGGGCTTTTACCAGCAATTAAATTTGTAAACTGTAATTTATGGAATTGAAATGATGGTCTCCTCCTTAGCAAGTGAGAATACTGGAAACCCTAGGAGTGCCTACATGGCAAGAAGAAATTCTGATCTACTTGTGAAATAATGCTGCCCTCCCTTATAGTGCAACACTGTGGTTGCTTGAATCTGGACACATGCAGAAATTTGAATATAAAATGAACACAGATGCAATTCACAGTCAGCTTGCAACAGAGGTTAAAGATCATTCTGTGACTCAAATTAATCCAAGGGCAAAATCTACTCCACCTGTTACTGAAAGTCTGTTGGAAGCCTCCATGGAGGACTCCATGAGATTTTAAATCTGAGCTGAAGCTCCTTTTTCAACAGTCTGCTTTACACTGTAGTAAAGAATATAACTCTCACCTGTTCCTGAGATAAGGACAGCAACCTTCACTTTGTTTGTTTGGATTTTGCCTTGGATATGGCTGCGCACAGACAGTGACCTATTTGCTTGCAAGGCTCGAAGCAGATTATGGACTTTAACATGGGCAGAGCCTGAACACATGCAACAGAAAAAACCAAAACAAAACAACAAAACATGTAAATAAAGGGAGAAACAGAGAGGAGAAAAGTACCCATGAAAAGGGATTAATGGCACAGCTTTACTTCGCATTATTTATTTCTAGTTCTCGTGACATTGCCAAGCACATGTTTTATAGACTAAGACTGAAGTCGTGAGGAATGACATTTTAATACCCTATGAAAAAAGCCATGGAGGTGTCAATGAAGAGATTTTCAGCTAACCTGCATGGAGACTTACCACCTAAGGAATTTAGCTCTGCATTTTTGTTTTTAGGAGAATAAAAATTTAATAACCTTTTTGTAGAGAGACAACTTTCCCGATCAGCCAGGCTGCCTCGTGTTCCTGTATGTCCTTGAGGACCTGCCGAGCCAGCTCCTTCTGAACTATCAAGACAGCACCGATGCCACAATTAAATGTCCGAGTCATTTCCTCCTCAGAGAGGTTCCCTTCTTTATGGAGCCAGCAAAAGATTTCAGGAATCTTCCAAGTAAGAGCATCTAAAAAGAATTGAAAATACAAATGAAGAGTGGAAATCACCACCAATTGACAAATGGTGTATTAAAAGCATTAAGAGGCAAGATCTGGACGGAACGCACAGACGAAGTTCCACAGCAGCATTAGCTGGACTGAAATTGGCTTCCCTGCACAGAAATAGGATGTTTTTTCCTTTCTTACTGAACAAAATTTGGAGTAGAAAGAAGTGTTGCTCCAGGCGGAAATTAATCATATTGCTCCACTGTAATCTCTTAATCAGTAATTCAAAATTGGCTCTGAGGTAGTCTTTGGAAAATCCTCTTCTTGAAGGTGACAATTCTGCTTCTAGAGAAACTATTGTATCAGAATGACAGCCTTAAAGACTGTCACAAAAGTCTCATGCTGCCCCCAATTCCAACAAGGTAAGGATGACTTATAGCAGCACAAGAAATGCTTCTGGACAAGTCAGTGTAAAGGAACTCCAAAGACAGCAATTTTCTTTCTTGTCATGTTATCTTTAAAATGGTATTATCACCATTTATATATACTAGTGTCCACTATGGAAAAGTGGAAGAATGATTTACATGCAAGTCTAGAGCGCAAAACTCAATATTAATTCCCTTTTTTTATTCTACAACCCACTGAACACTGCCTGACCTACAGTAAGTCTTTCACCTTTCCATACTACACTTTCTCCATGAGTGAAATAATCTTTCTAGCATACATGGTGAGCTTGTGGTGAGGATTTTGCATGACTTTTGCTTTTCCTGTTGAACTGTCTTTATCTCAACCCACAAGTTTTCTCACTTCCGCCCTTCCGATTTGCTCCCCTATCCCACTGGTGGGCAGCGAGCGAGCAGCTCTGTGGGGCTTAGCTGTCAGCTGGGTTAAACCATAACACATAACTTTTCTTTTTATCTCACCTAAAACGACACCAAAGGACTCTGGGAGAACTCTGGGGATGTTTTCCAGCAAGCCCCCTCCTGTGATGTGGGCATAGGCTTTCACATGGCCCGAGCGAAGGACAGGCAACAGAGTCTTGCTGTAGATTTTAGTTGGGGTTAACAAGAGATCTCCTGTAGATGAAGGAGGATGAAAGAAGACCAGTTACAGCACATGAAATATAAAATGGAGGAAATCTCAAAATATTAATTTGCTGGATACTAATGAGCACTGTACTACAGAAAAAACCCACAATGTTCTACCTTTTTAAGCATACAATTAGTTGTTTATCCCTCTCCCTTACAGTTCTTTCCTGCATATGTGATTCACAGGAAAACTGAAGATGAGAACGTGTTAAGGAATGGCATAATTTTTTTAGCTCCTTACAAAACTTACAGAAGCAAAGGCATAGACAAAACAATTGTGTGACATTGGCATGTTCAGAAGTTCAAGTTATAATGCAAGAAACTGCCTCATAAGTTGTACCTAATGTCTGATCACCGGAGACACCAACTGCAGAAGAGAAATCGAACGATGACTTTTCCACAATCTTCCTCACTAGGCTGTACCCATTGCTGTGAACCCCAGAAGAGGCTACTCCAATAACCACGTCTCCATCAGCAATTCTCTCCAGCTGGGGCAGCATCTGCCCTCGCTCCACTGCACCAACAGCAAAGCCAGCCAGGTCATACTCTCCGGGTGGATACATGCCTGGCATTTCAGCAGTTTCTCCTCCTGTGGGAATGAAAAAAAGAAAGAACCGAATGTCATGGCTCATTTAGTCTAGAGAGAAGAACTTGCTGTGCTTGGTACACAAAATGAGCATTTACTGCTCACTCCAAAGTTTTCCAAACAGGCATCTTCATGCTATCCCCTCATACCAGGGAGAACCTCTCCCCACCTATCCTCATAGCCACCTCACTACTCTCCTTCAAACCCCTCTCCTGGTCATGATGTCTACAAGAAAAAATCTTGACAATGATGAATCTGTCATTATATTATGACCTCTGCCCAACATGCTGACCTACAATACAGTCTTGCTTTTTTTTTGCACTCATCAGGTTTCATTCAATACAAAATTCTTCTATTCCCAGGAAGAGGCTCCCTCCTGAAGAGGCTCCAAATTTACTTGAGTGATGGTGGAAGCTGCTCTTGTGCCCAGTGCTTGACACTGCTCAATACTAGATTCTCTGGAAGTGTTTCCAGGTTCTTACATTACATTGCTATAACCAACTTTAAAATTGAAATTCATTTGCTTAAAAACATCTGTATTTAAATCTGTATTTAATAACATTTGTGCAAAACCAAGCATGTAGACAAGCCCTTCAGTACCTTGCTATCAAGTGGTGTGATGAGCTTAAGGTAGCTGAGCTGCTGCAGAAATGCAAAGTATGAATTTAGGAACATGTCTCAAATGAGCCTTTTATGAGATGATACTATACAAAGACAGATCTATGTGCTATGTAAAAGCAGAGTGAAATGAGTGTGTGAGGTTGGAGCCCAAACAGAGATTTATTTCGATGATCCAGGCTACAGAAAAGCATTTCCCCCTTACATTCAGAGTTACCACATCATCTCTGTCCGTTCTCTTCTGAGAGTGCCAGAAATTTGGAGAACAAATCATGGTTATTTTATTTATGAGTTCAGACTTACTTTTATATTAGCATAAAAAGATATTTGCTAACCCATTTACAGTTTTGATAAATTATTCTCTGGCAATTAATTTACAACATCCAAAGCCCTTGGTAGCTTTAAAGTCTTCCAATTAGAAATAAAATTTTGAAATTTCAGTAGGTAATTTCAAACCAAGACTTTGCTTAATATGAAGTATGAATGGTTTGTTTATATTTCAAAAACTGGGAGAACATTTTAAAAATAAAGGTAACATTTCATGCAGGAAAAAATGAAACCAGAATATAAATAGACTCTTGTTCAAGGCTTGTAAACTTCCTCAGAATGACATACTCCCACTTAGAAAAGATTTTTGTCACTAATTTTCTTAGAGAATTGGAAAAAAGTAGAGAATTACTGTATTACCAATTATAAAGTGGTAACTAAAGTAAGACACTTGAACTGTAACTTTTATCTCAAAATTAATGGTCAGTTTTGAAATACCATGGTAACTCTCCAAGTGTTTTTATAAGAAAAAAGAAGGAAAACCAAAAACTATGTGAGGAAACTGTACTTTCAGGGTTTCATTGCTTTAAAAATTAACCCTGTACTGTATTCCTTTTATAAACTAAAAACTAATACAAAGGAATGCATTTTTCAATGACTTAGAAATATTTTTGAGTTGAACAGTGTTAAAGCTGTATTTTTTAAGATTCAAGAAGTGAAATATTGTATCATTTTCACAGATAATTAGATAACTGTATAACAGAATACATATATCATTTGTTGATAAAATGTATTAGGTACTTGTATTATAGGTCTGAAAAGGAAAATGTTTATATTTGTGTCTTGGAACATGCTCATCTTGGTGAAATAAATCTCCAGCAAGTCTAATTTTGCTATCAGTTTCGTAACTAACCAAACCTGGCATATTTTATGTTTCTGCCTTATGGTTAACTTCTGTATCTTAAGTAGTGAACTCCAGCCAAAGCTTTTGTTGCAATCATAAGGACATTTTTGGGCTTTCTAGTTTTATGAAGCTGGTGGAAACACAGTAGCTGTGAGACCTAAAGCTTTCCTGTCAAATTTGGTAAAAATCAGCCAAGAGGTTCAAAGGATCATATGTACACACACAGGGACACGTGCATGCACAATAACACATCTCAGTCTTGTTTCTAGAGGAAAATTTGAGGATTTCCTTTAGGATAAAGGTTAAAATAAACAAATCTATTTGGTACAGACTGCCCAGGGAGGTGGTGGAGTCACCATCCCTGGAAAAACTTGAAAAACAAGTAGATGTGGTGCTTAGAGACACGGTCTAAGGGTCAGGGAGATGTTGGACAAAGGTTGGACTTGGTGATCCTAGAGCTCCTTTCCAACCTAAATGATTCTATAATTCTATGTTTCAAAATTTACTTGAAAAATACAAAGAATTAAAATATATGTATTGTGAGTTTTCTAGGTAGCTGTTACAGTTACAAAGTTAAATGAAAAAATACAAGTAAGAAAACTTATATGCAATTTCCTGAACTAATGGCAACATTTGTAGAGTACTGTCTCCTTCCATAATCTCTACAGACTATGTTCTCTGAAAGCAAAGACAGGTAACACTTTTTTTTTTTCACTCCTCTAAGATTCTTCAGTAGGTTAGGAAAACAAAGACATTAAAAGTCATTATAAAGATATTGCATAAGATTTTTCACATCCTTCAAAGAAAGAAAAGCATCTGTACCCAAAAGAGCACATCCTGCTTTTTTGCAAGCTTCAGCTATTCCTGCAATGACACCCTGAGCCACTTCAACGTCAAGTTTGCCACAGGCAAAATAGTCAAGGAAGAAGATGGGCTCCGCTCCTT
>VYZX01000905.1:8895-35910 GCA_013401335.1 Brachypteracias leptosomus
CCTGGGGAGGAATAACCCCAGGCACAAGTACAGGTTAGGGGTTGACCTGCTGGCAAGCAGCTCTGTGGAGAAGGACCTGGGAGTCCTGGTGGACAATAAGTTCATCATGAGCCAGTACTGTGCTCCTGTGGCCAAGGTCAATGGCATTCTGGGCTGCATTAAAAAGTGTGACCAGCAGGTTAAGGGAGGTTCTCCTCCCCCTCTAGTTTGCCCTGCTGAGGCCACATCTGGAGTATTGTGCCCAGTTTTGGACTCCCCAGTTCAAGAGTGACAGGGAACTACTGGAGAGAGTCCAACAGAGGGCTACAAAGATGATTATGGGACTGGAACATCTCTCTTACAAGGGAAGGCTGAGAGCCTTCGGTTTGTTTAGCCTGGAGAAGAGAAGGCTGAGAGGGGATCTGGTTAATGTTTATAAATATCTGAAGGATGGGTGAGAGGAAGATGGGGCTCATCTCTTTTCAGTGATGCCCAGTGATAGGATGAGGGGCAATGGGCACAAACTGGAACACAGGAAGTTCCACCTCAACATGAGGAGAAACTTCTCTACTGTGAGGGTGACAGAACCCTGGAACAGGCTGCCCAGAGAAGTTGTGGAGTCTCCTTCTCTGGAGACTTTAAAAATCCACCTGGATGTGTTCCTGTGCAACCTAATCTAGGTAAGCCTGCTTTAGCGGGGGGGTTGGACTAGATCCCCAGAGGTCCCTTCCAAGCATTCTGTGATTCTGTGAAAAGGACTGCACTTTCTGATATGTACTGTGCTTCCAAGAGCCAGAGGTCATGTCACTAAAATGCAGAGGAGAACTCACCATGTGGTATCTCCAGAGCTAGTCACAATATTGTTGTCATCAAGAAATCGGCAGCAGGAGAGGTAACCTGGGAAGTGGCAACAAGCAAATATGAGAAATAGGGCAGGGCTGGCAGAGTAAGGTTTGGAAGCAGAGGGCACTCAGTCTGCAGGTAGGCAGCACACACACCTGTATGGGCTGAGAGCTCCCTGCTCACTTTGACGTTGCCTTCACGAGTCTTGAGGTTGTAGATGGAGCACATGTTGTCAAGGCCCCCACAGGCCACAAAATTGCCTGAGGGGGCATAGGCACAGGTCATGACCCAGGAAGAACGCAAAGGGATGGCATGAACCTGAGAGGACAACAAACCATGTTGGGACTCTGGCAGTAGAGAGAGTAGGGTAAGGGCACTAGCTCCAAGAGGACCCACTCCAGCATCCTCATTTGCTGTGGCCATCTGACTCCTACCTTATTAGTTGTGTATGTGTCCCACACAATCAGTTTTCCATCTTGTGAGGCACTGACCAGAAGTCTGTGAGAGAGGAACAAGATCATGTTAGTAGGTCTCTTCCCATCAAAGTTTTCCTGCCTTTCACACCCATGTGCTGCCCTGCACCCAGCAGATCAGCAGCATTTTTCTCACTTGGAGTCTGTGGACCAGTGCATGGCGTAGATCTTGGCCAGATGCCCACGCAGGGTCCTTCGGGTCCGCATTTGGATGCGGCCAACAACCTCCACTCCAGACACAATCTGAGGAAAGTGTAGAGGGAGAGAAAGAATTAATCTTGGGCTGGCAGGAGCTTTACTACTCCCCACATCTCTGCTTCCTAACTCTGCTTCCCAACAGGAGAGAGTCCTCCTAAAGTGGTGCTAGCTGACCCCCCACACACACTCACCTGCCCAGCCAGCTCTGTCCCTTACCTGAGCAAGTGTTGTGTCTGCACAGGCTTTCCGGGCATCCTGGAGAAGAGACAAGAGAGATGAGACAGAAAAAAAAAATGTGATAAAGGCAATGGCAAATGAAATTCAGGGGCATAGCCTGGAGGCTGCTAGAAGTAGTAACTATGGGTTTGCTGTGTTTGGATTGTGGCCAGCGCAGGGGGAGCTTGATCTGTGACTAGGGCACCTTGGCACCAGTCAAACATCAGGAAGGTGGAGCAAAAGCTGCTCAGCATCCAGTTCCTCATGCTATACCCTTTCCATGGATCCTCCTGCCTGCCAGAGCACCAGCTGCCTCCCAAACAGAGGAGGACCTGGGCACACACTACACTCTTTGGTCCCCTGCAGACACAATGCCAGTGGCTGCTTCCTTCTCACCCTTCTAGTGTCTCCTCTTCTCCCCCTTCACCGCCCCCTCTTCCCCCCACCATGCTATGAAGATCTCCATTAGCACTTAAAACGCTGTGCAGAACTGCAGAGGGCTCCAAGGAGGTAGATGGAGAAAGCTCAACTCCCAAGCTGTGGCTGAGGAGAACTTGGACATGGCAGGTTAGACTTCCAGTAGTTTCATGACTGTTGCCAGCATTACCGCAATCTGCTTCTTCAGCTGCTCAGCCTCCTGCTTCATTTGTTCCATTTCCCCCATCTTTCTGGCTTGGGGGTGGCTGCTTCACCTGGGGCAGCCTTGATTCTGTGGAGACAAATCAAAGGAAAGAGGTGTGAGGTAGAAAGGGCACTCATATGACTGCTCAGTTATGCAAATCTAGCCATACCTTGTTCTGCAAATAAAGGCTTAGCAACCATTTGTTGGCTGAATACTTGGTAAATGTTGTGCTGTATCTGGTTGAAGCCCTTAGCACTTGAGACATTGGTAATGAGCCTGATCAAAGGTCTGTTTGGTCTTGTATCCTGCTTACACCTGCACTGGGAAGCTGAAGACCTCCGGAGCCTCTTGCTGAGGTTCTGGACACACTTGTCCTCTCACCTCTTTATTTTTATCCTCTCCGTTCCAAGCCCTTCCAAGTCCCAAGTCCTTTTCATCAGCTTCTCCCTGTCCATGGCCAAGCTGTCCAGCTCAGCTCCAGGTGGAGGAAACTTGATGAGGGAAGCTCAGTGGCTATTTCCTATTGGTTGCTCTAGGCAAAGTATCGGCAGGCAATGCCCATCAGCTCTTCGACCATCAGGGAAATCTGGGGGTTGTTGAGGTGTTCTGTCAGGGTTCTTTTCTAGTTTCCCATAAAACAAACAAAAAAGGTGGATGCCTAGGGAAGGATCTAAGAATAACATAAGCAGATAATGGTATTTCTCCTACTTCCCTAGCCCCAGCTTTTCCTTGACGTCCAAAGCCAGAGGCAGCATTACCGCATGCAAGTCCTTGATGGACTTTTCTCCTATGCATTTGTCCACACAATTTTTGTTCCTATGTCAAAGTTTAGCATCCTCTACTAAGTTAGGGGATGGTGATGAGTTCCACAGTGGCAGGCTCTACAAAGGAGTTCCTGATTTTGTTACTGCCCGATGGCACTAGTTCCAGTAGTCTCTAACTTTTGAGTTGGAAGAATCAGCAAATAACTGGTGTTTATTTACCTTGGCATCACTCAGTATTTTATAGATCTTTGTCAAATCTGTCTTCATCCATCTTTTTTCCAGACTGCAGAGCACACTTAGTCATTCCTCTCATGTGAGTCATTACAGCCTATTACCTCTGTTGCTCCCTGAGCCCTTTCCAGTTGTTTACAGAGTACAGATGATATGTTTTTGCAGGGAGAGCAGTGAACCAGAACTGTAATCCATATTCAAGTTACAGGTGCGCCCTATGATTATACAGCATCTCTGTTCTCACTTTCTTGTTATATGCACTTAAAACTTCACCAATGATTCTAGCATCTCCCAGTCTTGTAGACAAATCTAGTCTTTAATTGTGTCAATATTTCTCCAGGGTAGGTGTGTCCAGATGTACTCCAGGTGTTGTCCATTATTAGAATGAGCACTTTGTCCCAAGGTCAAGGAATGCTCCAGCAGCATCTGCAGAATTTCTCACAATCCTTGTGGATCACATCACCTCCATCCCTCTCTGGCCTGTTGCCTGAAGGCCTTGTTTCTTCCAGCCAATGGGGCTTCAACTCCTATGTCATACTGCTCTCTTGCTGTTGGCAAGCACATGCAGATAGCTCTCAAGTCCCACCTTTGCTCACTGCTTTGTAGACCTCTTTGCATTTCTCTCCAGAATTCCTTCCCCTGAATATCTCCCTGGCTTTCCTGTGATCCTCCAGGCAGAGTGAGTTTCTGCTTGGTCACAGAATCAGAATATTAAGGATTGGAAGGGACCTCAAAAGATCATCTAGGTCAATTACTCCTGCAGCATGGCTTTCAGTGTAGGAAAGAAAGGGAGATACAGGTTTCCCCTAGCTCCTGGAAGGCCTGAGCTTATCCCCAAGGGAGACTATTTCAGGCTGTACTCTGCAGAGAAAGACTTATACTGGTTCCTGCAGAGCCACAGCACTGCTGCCTCTTTCCTGCTCCCTGCCCATGCACCAGACGTGGCTGCTGGCCCCACCTGCTGGCCCCAGCACACGGTGAGGGAGCAGGAGGGGAGCCTGGGCTTGCAATGTCAGAGCCCAGAGTTGTGTGCTACAGCAGTGACCAGAGGCTGCCAGCCTCAGCTACACTGAAGGATGGGAACAGACTAACACCTGAGCTAGGCCCTTTCCACCGTTATTTTCTTCTCTCATTTTGACAGAACAGTGATGATGGGGTTCTTCCCAGCAAGGAGGTGTAGCTGCAACTGACTGAGTGACGCTGGCCATGGAATCCCACCTGCATGCACTTCTCTTTCTTTGGGAAGTGGCTAAGTACCCTATACCACCTCTCAGCTAACTGACTGGGAAGATGCTGGGGAAAGCCTTGCAGCTTTCAGTAGAAGGCTATACATTCTCCTTATCTTGTGGTGTTTGCCCCTCAGCTTTGGGGTACAGTCAAGCTGCAGAGACTCTGTCCAGCTCTAGTTGCTGCCTATCAGCACATCAAGAGGCAAACCTGAACTTCCAGCCACCCTGTAGAGACCAGCCTTACCATTGTTGTCTACACCTTCCTCTTTCTCAGTTTTCCCTAAGATTGATCCTACCTCCTCTCCATCAGCCCTAAGCATTGGATTGCCTTTTCCTGCTGGGCCACCTCTTCCCTCTGACTCTCTCCTTTCACTGGCTCTCTTCTTTCAGTCTCCTCTGCTTGGTCCCCAAGCTTTCCAGGCTGTTTTTTTTAAACACTTTGGCCATCTGAGATCATTGCCTATCCATCTGCCCTAATCTGTTTTTGTGGACTTCTGTTTTTGCCCACCCAGATCTGCATGCAGGTGGGAGTCTTTTTTCCTCTTCCTTCTGATTTCTGCCCCAGATGAAGCTGGCTGCACATGTCCTCCTCACTACCCTTTGGATCCCCAGTCTTCCTTGCATCTCTCCTGCTTTTTCACCATTCTCTTCCTTTCCCTGGGTGTTCATTTTTCAACTCTTTCACTAGGATGGGAGTGCCAGTTTACAGGCACCTGCCCTGTCAAGTTGCACAACTAGATGAGGGGCTTTTGGAGCCGGTAGGCAGATCAAAGGGCAGGGGTATGATGTTGAGGACGGATAAAAAGAACTAAATATAGAGAAGGTGCAGCTCAGGTTCAGGACTCTGGCCAAACCTTTAAATCTCTTTGAGAGAACACTCTAAATGAAGCTGGGAATTGTTCTTGGCCTCAGAAGGACAAGGAGCCACAGATGAGTGATAATAATAGCTCCAGCTTCGCCTGTCACCTCCACCCATCATATCCCAGTGCAATTTGTGGAGAGTGAGTTATCTGATCGCCAGTGGAGTGCAGCTGCCTCCCAAGAGGCCCACGGCAGGTGTGCAAAAGAGCAGTTTATCATGGTCATGTAAATTTAGGACAGGAAATGGGAGAAGAACAGAGGAAAAGGGAATGAAGTTTGGAGTCTGGCCAAGGTATGTTCTTGCTGTGACCAGTGGAACCTTAGGGAAGCATATTTCTTGTGGATCCATGGATCAGCTCATGGTTGCTTATGGCAGCTGCCCAGCCTGGTTTTAATGGGAAAGACTTCTAAATGGTGCCTGCTCAGTGCTTTGTGGAAGTAAGGGCTCTTTCAAGCAGATGCTAAGTAGTAGAGGAAACCAAATCCTCAGGTACCTTTGAAAAAGCAATTCACCACCACCAGCCCAGCATTGCAAAGAGCTACTGACAGGAGGACCTTGGCACCAGCACTGGTCCAGAGTTGTGCCTCCTACAAGCATCACAGAGGAGCATGGCACAGCCAAACAGAGCCTGAGTTTAGTTGGTTCATGCCAGTTCTTTTCTAAATTCTGCCTTGGTTGTGCTCATCCAGTTCACCGTTCTTGGCCACATTTCATTTCATTTGCTTTCCAACATGACAGTTCTTTCCACTTCTGCTTTTTCTGACAAACTTGCTGGAGGCTCCTGCCTGTGGGCAACCAGACCCATCCTGAGCCCTTGGATGTCTGCTCATAGCAGATCAAATGCCTCTACTATGGTGTGCGGCTGAGGTGGGTCTGGAATCATCTGCCTTCTGCCTTTTGCTGCCACACCATGACTTTTTGGGGCACTGGCTGTCCCTTGCACCATGCCATCGTAGAGTATCAGCTGTCCTACTGAGCCACCTGCATTACTCCCTTGTGGGGATCAGGGCACAAGTGATGGGTGAGAAGAAAGGGGGAGGTCAACCTCCTTATTTTCTATGCTCTAAGTAGCTTTTCCTACACTGGGAAGGGATTGAGTCCTTCTGTGGGATGCTGGGAGAGGGTTGTAAATAGAAAAGGGAAAGGTGCAGGAGGAAGAACTGAGTATTAACAGGCAGCATCCCTGTGTCTCTGGGTAATCCCTGGCTGGCCTTGTATGCTCGCCCTGGTGACCCTGGGCTCCTTGCATAGCCGGATACAGAGATGATCCCCCACCCCTGTGATGGAGATCAAAGGCCAGGGTAAAATTACCCTGCTCTGCTCCTTGCTTTCCGAGGGCTTCTTCTCTATCCAGAAAAGCAGGCAGCTGCACAAAGGTGTGCACAGGGGCACACTGGGAATGTGGGACTAGGTATGGGCTGTGAGTGCCAGATCCCTCAGGGTAGGCATTACCCTCCTGTTCCAGCCTGGAAACTGGTGAGATTTACCTGCCAAGGGGAGAACAAACAGCCCCATTCCAGTGCAAAACTCTTCTTCATTGTAAAGACATCTCAACGCTAACCCCAGTTCCTTCCCCACCATGCTCTTCCCTCCCACATCCTCTAATGGGATCCACCCTTGTACAAAGACTCCACACAGAATCACACCAAGAAACTCAGGATCCCAAGTGCCAGGCTCACCAAGGTGACCTCAGGCAGCACAAGAAGGCAGTATCCTTACCTGGGTCTGTAGAGCAAGGTGGGTTGCAGTCTCCCCTGGATGGGACCCTCACAGCCTGCTTCCCCTGCTGAGAATGGCTCCCCACCGATGAGAAGCCCCTTGTTTCTATGCAGTCTCCAGTCAGTCTTCCTGTCCACCCAGCGAGTCCCTTGTTCCCTCTCTGCTCCTCAGCCTCTCCTAGGACTGATCTCCCCATGGGGATGATGGCTGGGGATGGGAGGGGTTGGGGGAGGGCTGATTCCAGGAGCAGCGTCAGGCAAATTAAATCAGACACCAGAGACTTGGGGAAATCGGATTGGGACATAATGCAAAGCAGGTGGATGGGGAGGGGTGAAAAGAGAGAGTAGCATGCTGCTCCTGAAGGGAAACTATAGTAGGCAGATCTGACTTCCTCTGTTTATATCAGCAACAAACTAATGAAGTGAAGATTAGTCAGAACAGGCTAGGATTATCAGCCACTGGAGCAGCACTTGCTGCACCTCATGGTCCACAGGAATTCCCATTTTTCTGGGGACAGCATGCCCTTCATGTCCTGGGCAGGGTTGAAAGAGGGATGGTGCCACCCATGGTGGCCTTGTCAAGGGAAAACCCATGGCAAGGCTGAATTCACACCTGCCCTGGGCAGCAAACTGGGCTCTACATGAGGAAAACAGAACTGGGCACAGGGACCAGGGGTGGCGAAAGATTTGGTGGCGTGCCTTTTGGCAGCCACTTTAGTGGGATGCTGCGGGGGGATTATCTTGGCCTCAATCTCTTTTAATCTCTCCCGCGGCTTTGGCCCAAGCCCGAGATAAATACCTTTTAACGGATCTCATCTGACGTCAGGAGGCCATCAGTCTAATCACCCAAGCCACCTTTGGGCAAAGGAAGCCAGAGATGTGGACACTGGCCCCTCACCCCCCAACATGTCCTCATGAAGCAGGAACCATCCAGCATCCTCACATAAATCACTGGGACAGATATTTGAGTGTTAGGATGCAATGGAGCTCTCATCAGCGAGAAGGAATTTGAAATGCACACATCAAATTGTCTTCTTCCTGTGACCCTGAGGAGGATGGGAGGCAAAAATGGTTGCTGATGCAGGTTTCCCAACCTTGCATGTTAAGGAAATGCTGGGATTCAGATTGAGGAAAGACTTCCCTTTCCATGGAACTGGGGCCTTGTGCCGACAGCAACGAGGGGATCACCCACCCACCTCTTACACCACCGGCCCTGGGTCCTACAGATTTCTTCCATTTGAACTGTAGTTGGTGCCTCCATGCACAACTCTCCTCAAGGCCTGAGTACGTCATGACCACAGATTGATGTCTGGCTCTAATGCTTCCCAGGAAAAGGGTCACTGCTCTTTTTGATACTCCATATCCACCCCATTCAATTCTTGTTTGGCTACAACATAATCCCATCCCGGGACACTAATTCTCTGGGCAGTGACAGCAGATTGCCTTTGTACCAGGGTGGAAAATGATAAACAAAGTATCTCTTCTGCTTTCANTATAGTGATTTTTCTTAAAGGCACTCCCACTCCTTTCCAGGGGTTAGCCATGGCAGAGCTGACTTACTCTCTTGCTCTCCCTTACTGGAAGTATCTGGCACCTGGGCCAATACTTTGTTTTCTTTCACTGAGGGCTCAATCACCTTCCATCATTTGTTAATTAAATTTCCATCAGTAACAAGTGTGCGTGTCTCCCTCCTGGAGTACAGATTCAAACACCCACCACTGTGTCCATCATTTTGCTTTTATTCCATATATTCACAATCCCTCACACTCCCTCTCTTACTTAGATCAGTTGTGAGGTTCTGGAGTTTGCAGGTGCCTAGGAAATTCAGAGGTCTCTGTTTTGAGTTCCTGAATGTGAGACAGTCCTTGCTGAAAGGCCCCAGGCTCCTCCTCCTCCTCTCAGATTTGGCCCTAGATGACCCAAGAAGCTGGCAGTGAGGAATGGGGTGAGGAGACCCTACCTTCTTACTTCTGAGTGACACAAACACATTGGTGAGGCAGTGAAGAAAGTTCCTGATGTCACTGACTTTAACATTCTGTCCCATCTCCCATTTTTCAGCTGCTGGGATGTCACGGAGAAGAAAGCTGCATCACTCCCCATCGCTATGGCTCTAGAATGCTAATACACTGCTCCAGGCCTCTGTGGTCCCAGCGCTACTGTGACCTGCCAGGCCATGACCAGTCCTGCCCCCAGGGCCCAATACTCAGAACTCATCTCTGGCCCGCAGCTCCTTGGGGTGCTGCATCCTGTCTGAGCCAGGCTTGTGCCTCCAGCTTGTGGGCCTGGCTCTGCTGTTGGGAAGGGAAGGCTCTGAGAAGGATCTGCTGATGTGATCAGCCCCCTGACATTCCTCTCCATCACACCAGTCCTGCTCCATCCCATTCTTCTCCATCAGCTCCTCTGCCTTCACCCGTTCCTGCAACCACAGAGAAAGAGATGACGTGAACTCCTCCCTGCAAGGATCTTAGCTCTGCTCACAGGGGCTAAAAAGACACATCCATCCAACCCCACCAGAGCCATTCTGCCTTGCAGGAGCCATCACAGGCTGGCCCCTCTACCAGGTATCTTGTCAGACCCCCAGCTGCTGCAATAGGCCCTGCCTCATGGGAAAGCCCACAAGCCACTCCTTTGGGGGATTTGGTCTAGCTTGGAGGTACTAATTTCTCCAGCATGGTCCTTTACCTGCTCAGCATGCTCCTTCGAGTGTGTGTACCAGAGAGCAACAGCACAGCACCTTCCACGGCTCACTGCCCACACACCATGGGGGTTCTCCTTGCCAGAGCTGAAGGCTACCAGCCTCCCACACTTAGGATGCACCTCGGCCTGCCAGGAGAGACAAAAGAGACAGTGAGGCCAGGAGCCACCTGCTCTGGGGTACACGGAGGCCAAGCTGCCTCTGGGAACATGGAACAGCAGAGAGCTGCTAAGCATGCACTGCCAATCTGTAAGCAAGGTAGACCTTGGTGAGGGGCAGAGAGAATCAAAGGGACAACACAGGTCACAGACATCCACAGACTGAAAGAGCCTGGAACATCTCACCTAGAAAGGAGTTAACCTCTCTTCTGTCTGAGATTTGCCTCAATTTGCCTTTAGGTGGCACAATCTGCCACAGCACCAGGACCGAACCACTTTTGGAGTGGTGGGATCCAATAACCAATTAGTTTCCTTCCACCCAGACTAAGTCTCACCCTCACTCCTCTCCTTCTTTTGGCCAGTCTCAGACTTACTGTGACAGTCACAGTGTCCATTTCAGTGAAGAAAAGGCCCCCACCTTGGAAGTCATCATTGAGGTAGAGAATGCCACTGTGGACAAACAGAAAAAGAACATATGGATAGAGAAGCTCATTCCTCCCAGGTGCTTCCCCACACTTCTTGTCACAGGAGGCTGTAGAAACCACATGCTCAAAAAGCAAGTAGACTAGTTAACAGGAGAATCCATTTGGGGGTGTTAAATACAGCAGTACCTAGCCCAGGGGAGTCCCTGAGCTGCAAGCCACAGGAGCCTAGAAAGTATACCGGAGAGTTAGCTCTGCACACTTGTTCTGGTTTGGTTTGCTTTTAATCTTCTGCAGCATGCATCTGTGTCACTGTTGTGAAAATGCCCTGGGTTAGACAGACCTTGCTTGTGACCTAGCATGACATTGTTTATGTTTTAAGATCGCAAATAATACAATGCCTGGAAAAGGAGACTGATCAGCAAAGAAAGCCATGTCTTAAGAGTCAAGGAATTTCAGGGTAACATAAGAATGGTCAAAAAGAGGCTTAGTGCATGCAGAAAAGGAAAAGAAAACAAGAAATGTTTTTACTAATGTTAGAAAAAAAGAGAAGTAGCGAGGCCACTGTGCAGTGCAGGTGAGACCACAATCAACTAAGCGAAAGAATGGACCACAAACTACTTCAGTTCCCCTTGGTACTTGAGTAAGGTGATAGAAAATGTCTTAGAGAGAAACTCATTAATGGGACTGAGAGAAGGAAACAGAAACCAACGCTGTGGCTGCGGAAGCAAAATGTTAAGGACATAAGGACAGCAAGAGGATTACCAACCCTGAAGTCCAGGAAGTTATAGCTCTCCTGCCATAATAAGACTGTGAAGTCAGGGTGGTAACATGACTGGATAGCAAGGATAGCTCTCACATGCATGAAGGAGCAGGAGGGTAGAGGTAATGGCTGAACCATAAACAAGCCTGTTAGCCTGACCTCAGCAGCCTGCAGGGCTTTAGACTCCATTTCTGAGGAGAAGGAAAATTGAAGCACAAGAGGAAAATGGAAAATGATCTTAAAATGCAACACAGGGGTACTAAAAGCAGATGGGGCTAGCTGCACAGTCTTTGACAAAAAAGTTGATTTCCCAGGGAAAGACAGCAGTTTGGACTCTGGTAGAAGTACTCAGAACAGTTCCACTAGAGAAGTTTCTAATGAGCACAGAGAAGGTGAAGAAGGGCATGTGAACCATGATGAGTGCACCACTGGCACTTTCAGGAGCACTGTTTGCCTGGAATAGGATCACAGGTACTCTTGAACCCAATCCTATTCAATAATTTCATTAACGACTATAACACAGACAGAGGAGATCCAGGAAATCTGGAGCACTGGGACCTCTTTCAAAAGGATGCTGGAAGAGTTCAGCCTGTGGGAGTTGGTTGGTCAATCACAATTCACTCTGCAAGAGGATAGGAATACTTCTGGAAGTAGCTCAGAAGTATAGATCTCATGAAGATATTTTAACAATTTTAACATACATTCAAGTACAAGTCAGAGATGCCCACTACCCAGGGAGGAGTGAGATGACAGGACAGTTTTCCCACAAGAGGGACAGAGATCTACCCAGTTACATGGCAGAGCCTGGTAACTTTACAATCTGACTATGCCACGTCAACATCTATATCAGAAGGGAAATGGACTCAATACTAGAATTCCCTCTAAGTCCCACATGCTCACACCCAGAAATCAGAGAAGATTTCTGTGCTGAGTACATCTACCACTCCAAGAAAAGACAAATAAGATTTCAGGATGCCCAGGGATGGGATGGTAAATAGGAGAAATCAACTATAGTGAAGTGACCTCATTTGACTGCAGTATGCAACAGCTGTCACCATCTTTAAAATATATTCCAGGTTCTTTCACTAAAGAGTAACAAAACCTGCCACAGGCTGGAAAAAAGCTCTCACATGGAATGGAAAAACCCAGCACAAAGTATTGGCAGTGAGTGTTGAGAGAAATCAACAGAGGAAATAATCACCAAAGTACGCTGACTGCTCAAACAAAGAAAATTCACAAAGCTTGGTTCTCCCTTTCCTGTAATGCAAAGAAAACTGTGAAAGATGGAACTTGATTAGAAGAAACAGATTGTCATAAGGGCTAACAGTGGACTGTAGTACTGTGGTAGACTCACAAGACAACAATCTGCTATCATGGTTCTAGTACATGCAGCCTCCCAGACTCATTCTGCTCTCTGCTGGCTGCAAGGAGGGAGGAAGGAGAAAGGGTAGATCTTCTTCCCAGCCTAGGGAAGATGTTTCACACCTTCTTCTGAAGTCACTGACACAGCCTTCTGCCTGATGCTACAGTCCTGGCTCACTTTGAGCCAACAACCCATCACCTAATTTCTATAAGCTGAGCTCATCCTTCGATGGGGCTAGGGAGACATTCTGATCTCTACATGACTTAATGCAAGTCCCCTTCTTCTTTTACCTGTAGTCCCTGTACACGTAGGCAGGCGGTTCTCTCCAGCACTCTTGCCCCTCAGGATCCAAGAGACAATTATCAGCATGGACTGGATGACTAAGATCCATGCGACCTTCCTGTTCCTCTAAAAAGGGAAGTTACAAAAAAGAATATGAGCATTTTCAGTTTCAAGAAAAAATAAGGCACAGAGAAAGGGGTACAGTTAGAGTAAAGGGAATGGAGTCTCCTGAGAACATGTCTGGGACTGAGGAGACTCTCCAGGAGGCAGGGACTAACAGGAAGATTCTTTACCATCTATAGCTGTGCGGCACACGAGGTGTGAGAATGAGAAATGGAGTTCCTTTCCAGGAGTAAAGTAAGACTCTATGATTTTCCGCGATTTCTCACTGGCTTGCAGAAGCAATCTGGCGTCTCTCCACTCCACATTCCCATTCTGGGCCAGCTACCAGTGAAAAACAAATCTGTCAGAATACTTACAAAGACACTCTAAGAAATCATACACGTATGCAGTATAGAAGAAGAGACCTGTGTAAAGTCCTGTGGTTCCATATGTAAGAAAAGAACACATTTTCTCATGTAAATATGTCAGAAGTACCCCTGTACAGGACAGCAATTCTTTCCTTCTACTCAACACAAGAAGCAACATCTGGAATGCAGCATCAGTACACAAGGGTCACTAGCAAACTGGAGTCAGTCTTCACTGAAAGGTCTTAAGATGACAGGGTATTGGAGAACATGACGGAAAAAGTGGCTGAAGGAGCTGAGTTTCTTCAGCCTAGAGAAGAGAATGCCAAAAGAGAATCTAACTACAGTCTCCTGTCACCTAAAAGGGAGTTATAGAGAAGATGGAGCCAGTCTCTTCTTGAAAGACAAGAGGCAACAGATGAAAGCTGCAACAAGGGAAATTTTGGCTAATTATATTTAATATATAATAACATAATTTTCTAATAAAAAATTCTTTCCCCTGAGAGTGATGCAGCACTGAAACAGGTGCCCTGAGAGGCTGGGAAATCTCCACCCTTGGATATGTTCAGGACCTGCCTGTGCAAAGCCTCGAGGTATCTCATCTAGCTTTGGAATTAGCCATTCTGTGAGCAGGGGGTCGGATTAGAGATCTCCAGAGGCTCCTTCCACCTTAATTTATTCTCCATTTCTAAGATAGGCATGTCTGTAAAAGTACCACACAGGGACAAGTAGCAATCCCGAAACCTCATCTCACAGGAGAGAAAGCACTTGTCAAATCCTCCATGTACAACATGCCTAAACATGATTGTGGAAGAAAAGGGTCAGGAAAGACCACACATGTACTTGTGAGGAAGATAACACAGCCGTAACCCCATCCAGAGTGCACTTCACAGAGAGAAACACTTGGGTGCCAAACACTCTTTCTGAACAACCAAGAAAGCAGCAGACTCCCAGATCCACTTACTTGCATGGCCTTCAAAATGGTTAACCCTTCAAATCTCTCGTGTGGGGTGTGAGGCGACCGTCTTATTTGGTAGCCATCTCCTGCTTCTCCTGCTGCCTGGAATAGAAGGATAAAGATGATACACATTAGGCTGGCATCTCTCTTCCACAGCTTCTCCTGCTGTGAAGGAAAAGTACACATACAGGAGCTACTACAAGACCCAGGCCTCACCTTTGTCAGCCGGAGAAGGTCCTTACACTCAGACTCTGTCAGCACTCTGTCAAATACAACCCTCTGGGTTCCATTCATCTGTTGAGAATCCATCGTGACAGAAACACCCTCAAAAAGAAAAGGACCTGTCGAGAGACAAGTACAGATAGGCATGAGCAAGTGTTGGACAAGAAGCCCTCATGCAGCAACTCCCAGCCTGGATAAGGAAGTGGACAGACACTATACATTCCCTTAGGAGACAGGACAGTTCCCTAGAAGCACCCATTCCTTGCAGATCTGGGCCACTTGCACCCCTCACATGCTTCAGGGGAGCCAGAGCATCAGCTGGAGAAGCTGGCCTACAGCAAGTGCTTCAGGAGCTAGCAAAAACATGGGGCTTGCTGGGAGAGCAGCAGAGCTGGGGAATGTTGAGTGCACTGTGGATCTCAGCAGCAGAACAGGTCCTGCCTAGTGGGGTGAGGCTCTGAAGAAGCAGGTAAAGGCCTCCATCAACCCTCCTTTCGATCACACATCTTATGCCAGAATTCCACTCCAGTGAATCTTTCTTCAGTCCCAAAGAGACGCAATGGGTATTAGCTGGTGATTTAATCTTTTGATCTCTGGTCTTTTTCCCCTCCCCCACCAACCTCTGGATGGACAGGAATGCCAAGGCCCTCAGAATGATCTGGTCTCCTATGCGTCACAGCAGAGAACCTCTTGGGATCACTTCAAGCAAAGACTCCAGGACAGAGCCCTGTGGGAGGCTATGTGTCCACACATAAGAATGGAAGATCATCAAGAACACGGAACTCTGCACTGCAGTCTATAGCATTCAGCCACACACCATTTGGACTTGTGTTTTTCAGGGAAAGACTTGCCCAAGCCAAACAGTCCATTTCCAGTTTCCACTTCTCCCTCTTTCTCCTTGTCCCCTTCAGAAAAATGTTGTTTGAAGTTAAGCTGGTGGAGTTGAACCAGGTTTGGTGTAGACACTTCCGCCACACTGAACAGGGAACTGCATGCTCACAGGCTTGTCACATGTTCAGGCACCACTGCTTTCAGCTTCTTCTGCCACAGTGCTCTTTGAGTTCCCATCCCAGAGATGTATGCAGTGAGATTTTGCAAAATTACACATGCATCAAAGAAGGAGAAAAGAAACAGTGAGGAGATTTGCTGAGCCATTCAAGTCAGTCTGCATCTATGCTAGCATTCCAATGTCTGAGGACGGAAGAAAAGACAGCACTTAGCCTGGATAGTTAGATGACTGCATCTACGTTCTTCTTCAAGCTCTTTTACTCACCCCTCTTCTCCCTCTCTTCCACATCCTGCATTTCCTGCTTTTGCTTCTCCTGATCCTCTCTCGGGAGGAAAGGAAAAAAACAGAGACCAGGGCTGTCAGTACACAGAGCTATCCCTAACCCTCCTCTGTGGTAGCATTTCAAACCCTTTCAGTTTCTCTTTTGACCATTTCTCAGTAGGTATTACTGTTTCTTGCCAGTCCAACCCCATCCCCTAATTCCAACACTTATATATCAGTCCTAGTCAACTTGGTCAACCTTACCTGTGTTTCTCCTTTAAGTTTTCAGGAATCAGCTCATCTGGAGTCCAAAGATCCTGTAAAAACAAACACAGAGAGTTCACTACACAACAAACTTCTCCCACATTGGATCATGTCAAACAGCCAGTTCCTTGTCCTGCTTTTCCAGATCAGATTAATGGTTCTGGCCTGTTTCTGGCAACAGCCAGACTGGG
Source organism: Brachypteracias leptosomus (assembly GCA_013401335.1). Classification (NCBI taxonomy): domain Eukaryota; kingdom Metazoa; phylum Chordata; class Aves; order Coraciiformes; family Brachypteraciidae; genus Brachypteracias; species Brachypteracias leptosomus. Next base: position 25,086 of record VYZX01000905.1, read on the forward strand.
CTACTGTATACGGTTACAGCAGCAATTTCAAACTAACTTCAGTCCTGGAGCAGTGGGAAGGCCTTAAAGATCCACCTCATAAGGACTTGGGGGTCCTTCTCACCAGCACCTGATCTTTTCTGGACTATGTGCTACTGCAGTGAATTCTGGCAACTGTCTTGATGAAATCCAGGCAGGAAGATTAAGATGATACAGTTACTTACTGGGTCATTAAAAGTTCCTCCTAGATGCTCCACTGCATAATAAATCAACTTCTTCTCCATCAAAGATCTCTGCACATAATGTTGAATACTCTAAGGAAGCAAAGAGGCTGTCAAACAACCAGCACAAAAAACAACCCCATCCCTGTCCATGGCAGAAACCTGCTCCAACGCAATTCTGTGCACTATGAAAGCCTTGTTCTGTCCTGAAGAGACCCTGCCTGGTACAGACTATAAGTAAACTCAGGTTCCAGTTTCTTCAATCCTGGGCTTGGCACACATCTGTAGTGAAACACGTTTCCCTTTTTGTCTCCTGGACTGTGATCCTGTCATATGCAACAGGGGAGGGTCAAAAAAAACAGACCTGGGGTTGTAACTACCTCTCTGGCTGTGACAGCTGTGTCCTCTCCCAGTTCTGTGCGGTACTGTTTCATTTTCTCCAACATTGGCTCATCCGTGGGATAGAAGAGCAAGTAGGAAGCAGCACATTCAGCAGCTAGTGTCTGGTTCCCAACTTGGTCAGAGACAAAACAGAACAAACAGATATATCTCTGAAAGATCTGATGTTAGCAGCAGCACCAAGTATCCATCAATCCCTGCCTAGCTGGGCCTCTACTCAACGATGGGCAAAGAATACAGGTAATAAGCCCAGTGAAGAATGGACCCACTTTCAGTACTTATCGTATTGCTTGTTCAGAAAAGACAGAGATAAAATGAGTGTATGTTTGGAAGAAAATTGGTCTCACCTCCCTCACCCAATAGACGTGATGAGGGATCTAGGGCCCAGAGGCTTCTTTGCGATACAAGTTTTACCAATGGTCTGACAGAGAAGAGTCAGTTGGGTCAGTGTGGGAAGGAGCACAGGTATCCAAGAGAAGAGCTGAGGGATGTGTAAAAGTGACAGGGTGACCAATGTCATGACAGGCCACTAATTCAGCAAGGGCAGGCAGGGCTGACTTGGAAGGAACAGCACTGTTGAGATGAGATGCACATATATGCTCTAGATAGGAAGCGGGAGCCTGGCCTGGAGCCATGTACTGAAAAGGAGGGTATAAAATACATGACTGAGAGTTGGAGCAAGGACTTGAAATGGAGAGTGCAGGAGGAAAGAAGTGGGGACAGCTATGCATTACAGAAGGTGCGCAAGGATCCTGAGGTGGACCACAAGGGATCTTTCCTAAGGTGTCCACAGGCTTGAGCAAGAGGAGAGAGATTCTGGGAAGAGTCAGGTGGCAGAAGGGAGAAGAGAGAGGTAGAGCTCAGGTCAGTGTACCATTCTCACCATAACATGCTGCCATCCAGATCCAAAGGCAAATGGCAAGTTTAGGGGTGCCAGAGCATAACCCACTGGTTGTGGCTCTACTTACCTTGATTGTAGGCAAACTGCAGTAAATCAAGATGAGAGGGTATGAAATCTTCTGTGGCAGAAATTCGTCCTGGCTTTGTAGCAATTTCAAGGATGCATTGCTGTCTGCACTTCAAAACCTGAATGTAATGGGCTGCAAGAGAGAGGAGCAAGAAAGCCAGTAACTCACACTTCTTCCAGACAGGAGCACTTGGAAATGGGGCATGCCCAGAGCAGGGAGCATGGCCTTCCTACCAAACCCTCTGTGCCCCTTACGCTACCTGCAATGGCTTCGTACAGGCCATGTTGCATCTCCTCCTCCTCCTCTTCCTTGTCCTCATCTTCCCAAGGCCCTTCACACAAGGCATGACACTCTTCCAGAGCTGACAGCGCCTCTGTGAGTGACTTCTCCAGCCTGGCCGCAGCCTGCAGGTATTCATCTGCATTGTAGTGTTGCATCCCAGCTTCATATTCTTCCTACAAAGGACAGATCCAGATCCCTCATCAATGTGGTCGACACCAAAGGAGGCCCTGAGATTTCCAGTCACTCACAGGGTAGTGCTGACATCTAGGGGCCTGCCTGATCATGCATAGCCCACCATGCAGTGACACCAAATTTTCTGGACTTAAGCCAAAGAAATACTTCTCCAGGGCCCTGCAGCGTGCTGTAATTGTTACCTGAAAGTCTCTATAACACACTTGCAATGGTTTGTCTTCACCCTGAAGAAAAGACTTCAGGGAGACCTTCTTGCAGCCTTTCAGATATAAAGCGAGCTTATGAGAAAGACTGAGACTTTTGACCAATGCTTGTAGTGACAGGACAAGGAGCAACTGTTTAGAACTGAGAGAGGGTAGATGTAGATTGGAGATAAGGAAGATACCTGTTCTGATGAGAGAGTAGGTTTCCTGGCAAAACGGGATGCCCCATCATTGGAAGTGTTCAGGGTCAGGCTGGATGGGGCTCTGAGCAAGTGAAAGATGTCCATGGAAGGGTGGGCTGTACTAAGTGATCTTTAAAGGTCCCTTCCACCACAAACTATTCTGTGATTCTACATATGGGGGCCCTGTCTCAAGCCATGGCCCTTGTGTGCGAACAGATCAGGGTCCCAGGCTGGTACCTAGGATGGGGAAAGAGCTGCTGGGACCTGCCTCTGCATCAAACCCTCACCCAGTGTGGCATGGCCTCCAGGTCCCGGAAGTTGTCCAACTTCACCCCTGACATACGCCGGTACTTCTCTATGTCCTCCCGCATTTGGAGGTGCTGGGGATTGGCAACGAAGAAGGTGTGAGCAGCAGACACGGCCTGATCCAGCTTCTTCAGCTGTGGAGAAAAGGAGGCAGCAGCGCCTGTCACACTCCTGCGGGTGCGCTTATCTTCAGGCCCAGCCCTCACCCCTGCTGCTCCCTGGATTCACCCACACGGTGCCCGGCAAGCCCTCACCCACCACCTCCTTAGCCAGCCGGTGGCTCTCCCGGAGAGCCGCGCAGAGCCAGCAATCCACCTCCGCTGACAGAGGCCACCGAGTTGGCCTCTCCCTGGGGAGAGCCCAGGCCGGGGGTCCCTGCCCGCCGCCGGGGCTGGTCCGCACCTGGAAGAAAGCCACCTGAAGGTAGTTGTACGGCTCCCGCTGCTCGAAGTCGCGGCGGATGGTGCGGCTGGCGCGGTGCGCGGAGGGCGCGGCGCCCAACCGGCGCCCCAGGCAGTACTGCAGGCAGTCGGCGCGCTGCAGCACCCGGCCGAAGAGGGCGGCTTCCCAGGGCCCGCTCCCCGGCGACCCCCCGAGGAAGGCCACTTCCCGGCGGCAGGCCGCCCGACAGGCGCGGCGGGCCGCCCGCAGCCCCGCGTAGTTGTGCAGGGCGCGCTGCAGCAGTTCGGCTGCCCGTCCCCAGTCCCGGGCGAAGTACGCCCGCACCCCGTCCGCGTACAGCAGGTCGTATGGGACCAGGCGGCCCGGCGACGTGGCGGAGGCGAGGAGGAGGAGGAGGCAGCTGCAGAGAAGGGAGGCCATGGCCGAACCACCGGGGAGGAGGAAGAGGGGGATCCGAGGCAGGCTGCCGGGCCCCGGGCTAGGTCCACCCAGGGGGCCGGGCCGGCGGGCGGTGCCGGGCCGAGGCTGCCGTGGGCGGGCAGCTCGGCATCCAAGTCGGGGGGTGAGGGAGAGCAGGCCCGGCTCGGTCCCTGTCCCGGTTCCCTCCGCGGGAGCAGGTCCCGCTGCACCAGCTGAGACCTGCCGCCACCCCGTGCGCTCCCGGACCAGCCCGCTGCTGCCCCCGGTGCTGCCCTCGGTGCTGTTCTGACGCGGTCCTTCGTCCAGGCCTCTGCCAAGCATCCCCCGGCACTCGGCCTCCCTTTGGTACAGGTCACCCAGACCCCTCCAATGAGACATCTCAGAAAGTGTGATGGTTAATCTAACAGAATCCACACGGGGAGCACGCTTGGACAGTTCATAGACCAAGTCCCATCACATGGAGCAGTGCTTTGGAAGTGAAGGGCTGTCTCTCACAGGCTCTCTGATGCAGTCAGACTCTTGCCTGTTGCTGTAACTACAGCCAGCACAAGGCAGGAGAAGGTCCACCTCTCACACACTATCTCTGCGTCTCCCTTCCAAGAGTTTTGTGTGGGGCCAGAGCCTCCTCCAGACCTCACCACTCTCAGCTTTGACAGCCTGGGCAGTCAGGGACCCTCCCCCTGGAAGGCTCTTATCAGTTTTCCTGTTTGTGTGAGAAGTTTGGGCCATCATGTTTCATGCAGAATTCACACTGGAATCAACAGTTTGCACCAGTGAAATGAGATATTATAGGTCAGGGACTTTTTGGAGAGAATGTAGCTGTTTTCAAGCCTGGGGTTGCCTCAAAGCAATACCTTTTGTTAATCAATATTAGAAAGCAGAGGCTATGCCTGCTTAGCTATAGTCTGTCTCCCCTGAAATGGACATAAAAACTTTTTAGCCAATCTCCCAAGACAAGTCCTCTACTGGCTTCATTCCCTGGGCTGCTAAGCATCTGCTGCCTTCCAGATGCACTGATAAAGGGATGGAGAGAGAGGAAAGGAGCCTCACACGTTCCCCATTTCCCTTCCAGAAGCCTGTGAAGCTTCATTAAACATTGGGCCAGTCATTTTTTTTCTATGGAAACAAAATTATTACTAATATATTATTTAAAAAACAGACACATGATTGACACTCCAAATATAGAATTTTAATACCATTCTGCACCTGCCTTGTCTGTTAGGGCAGAGTGGATGCGAGGGTGGAGTTCACAAGGGGATGGGACTGGCGAGGATGTCAAGAGGTGGTGGCAGCGGAGGGTGTGTTTGTAACCTGAGAGCAGGCACAAACTGTCAGTCTGCAGAGCTCCCTTCTGAGGGTCCGTCCCACTTCTTTTTCCCCCACCAGTGTGGGGTGCCGTGTTTCCTGCCTGCTGTCGAGAAAGATGAGAATGTACATTAGTGATGGGGTTCCAGGACAAAGGGAACACTTTATTTAAAAATCATGATGGCACTGATTGTTTTGGATGCTGTCTCTCATAGTTTGGGATCCTGGAAGGTCTGTGCCTCGCAGGCCTCAAGGGTCCTTTCACGCAGTGCCTGCTCTCCGTCCTGCAGATGCCAGGCTTCGTTGCCAGCCAAGGAGCAGCGCCGTGGACGGTCGGCATTCTCCTCTCCTCTGCTGCCAAGGGAGAGGCGACGATCGCAGCGTGATGCAAGTGGGAGACGGGAGTGCCGTGGGCTGCAGGCTGGGGTGGGTTGTGGAGTCTCATCAATGAACGTGGTGATCTCATCTCGGAAGAAGCAAGCACTGGAGCTGGAGCCCCGGGACATAAGCCCCGCCTCCAAAAACTGCCGTAAGGTTGTCAGCTCATCTTCTGGGGGCCGCCGGCGGTGCTGGTAGTCATGCAGTTGAGGAGGCAAGAAGCCAAGGCCTCCAGGCTTGCGAGGGGTGGAAATACGGATGTCGTCAGATGAAGACCACTTGTGTAGGAAGGACGGAGCAGATCGGTGGGCGGAAAAGATGTTAGTCTCATCATGTGACATTCTCCGGGAGATAGGGACCTGGAAAACAGAAAAGGAGGCAGGTGATAGAAGACTTGAAGAGCCAGAACAGGAGGGAAGTAGCTGAGGCTTTCTCAGAGAAGAGAGTCAAGAGGACACAAAGGCTTGGGAGATTGACGGAGAAGGAAGTGGGTTATGGGGCTGCCCTTATAGTACTTGGCTCACCTGCAGATAGTGCACCTTGTCCTGGGGCAACAACATGTGGTGCATGGGTAGCAGCTTAATGTCCCGGGAATCCCGCTTCACAGCTGCAGCACCGTTTGCATCAAATCTCACTTTGCAGATCCTACCATCGCCATAATCATCACACATACCATCTGTTGGCGAAGAGGAGAACGGCAGTCAACACTTTTCAGCCAGAAAAGGAGCATTATCAGGGCACCTGGATGCCACCCTAATGTTTGTCTGACTTCTGCCACCCTACTTACAGCCCTCAGAGCTCACCTCTGAACAAGCACCTAGTCTTTCTGTTTGCAGCAGCACTAAAGCATCCAGAGACTGCCCTGTTTCTTTTGTCTCACTTCTGAATCACTCACTGCCAGAACTGTCTAGAACTTGGACCTTTGGATCAGTGAGTTGGGCTGAGGCCCAACTTTCATTGTGGTTTGGTAGGTGTATACATAGTCTCTACTCTTGCATCTACTGTGAAGGATGTTGCACTCATTTTTCCTGGATGCTAGTGAGTCTTAAGGCAGTAAGTGAGCGGCACAGCCTTCTCCAGAATAAATTTTCTCATGGTTGCTGACTCCAAGCTAGAACACGAATCCCACCTATCCACTCACAACATCACTCCTAGTGCCACCAGGTCCTTTCTCTGAGGCAGACCCCTCTTTCCTCTATAGTCTTTTGGGGAGGGTGTTAGTGAAGAAAGGTGACTGTGGAGTGGTGAGGAGCTTACCATCATCTCCATCTTCCTCAGACATGATAGCCACACACTGCTCCCACACAGTGCGGAGATCTGCTCGGTAGCGCTCACAGGACCAGATGAAGGAGGGGAGCAGCAGGGTCTGTACCATGGAGCACCAGAGCACAGCCAGGACCATCCAAGTGGGGGCCGTATCATAGCGCAGGCTAAAAAAGCTCACGACCTTCGAGGTAAGAGGGAGAAACAATGCTAAGAAAGAAGACAGAAGTGGGAATCAAGGGAGAAATAATGGGAGTCAATTCTGTAGTAGAAGGTAATCTGTAAAGGATTTGTCAAGTAATTACCCTGTGCCCCTTTGAAAAACCGTTCCTGGGGTGTTGCCTGAGGTTTGCTGGACCATATTCCAAGCTGTCATATCTCTAACATGAGACCTGGTGTTAGCAACCGTTTTTCCTCATGCTCATTATGAGCTGCAGCTAAGTAGGTGCTAACAAAGGACATAGCCACTGGAAAAAAACATACAAACAGTGACTAAGCCTCTGTTTTCTTAATGGTTCCCTTTGAGAACTTCCCCAGCTCTCCAGTTTTGCAGAGAATCAACTAGCCAGCCAAAACCTGATTCCTGACTACAACCATACAAGCAGAAGGAAAAACCGTCTGCAACAGCTTTTAAAGCTGGTGCATTGATTCTCCAGAAGCAAACTGAAGAAACAGAAATCTCCTTGCTTTTACAGAAGTAGATGACCTGTAAGTTTGCAGAATAATTTCCTCTCCTCTTAGCCACTTAAAACTTTCACAGTGGTTTTAGCTGTGTGGTGTGTATTCACCAGGTTTAGACTTGTCTCAAGAACATTCTGCTGAGGAAGGATGAGAGAATTACTGCAATCTTTATAAATCCAGCCCTTAGAATAACACAGATCCAGATGCAGCAACTCTACGGCTGGTAGACAGAAGACATTTCTTCTCTAAAACTTGAGAGAAACAGAAATCTAGTTTAACTGCAGACTCTGAAGGGAAAGGGAGAACTTGCTGCTTACCAAGATAGGCACCCCAGTCAGTGTGTCATACAGGAAGACAATAGCGCTGATGAGGTTGGTCATCTGCAAGGAGGTCTTAGCTGACTCAGAGCCATCCAGTGAAGACCTCCTTTTGCCTCGTACATCCTCCACTACGATGGCCGGCACATTGAAAGTGGTGTGTGCTGACGAAGAGCAGGATGTCGCTTCCTCAGCCCTCTGATGGTGGCACTGCTGGCGTCTTCTGTGTGCCCACAGGGTCTGGTAGAAGGTGATACCCACACACACCAAGCCCATGACGATTCCTCCGAGCAGCAAAAGGCTAAAGCAGACACCAAAGCCCAGCCCTATCTTGCTGACGATGAACTGGCAGCCACGGGCATAGTAGCGCTCACCGTTGTTGTGCCAGCCAATGGAGGGCAGGGTGGAGAGGATGAATGATACCATCCAGATACCCATGACTGCATGCAGAGCCTGCTTCTTGGCATTGCTCAGCCGGTAGTTGACTGGCCACCTCACCATCCACATCCGGTGGTAGGAAAGGGAAGCCACTGTGAAGCAGGTGGCCAGTGCCAGGGTGTAGTATGTGGAGACAAAGACCTTGCAGATGCTTTCATTCCAGTCGTAGTCAGAGGACTCACGTCGCAGCTGCACCACAGCATAGGTGGTGAGGGGTACTGCTGCCATAAGGATGTGTGTCCCAGCAAGGAAGCATAGCAGCAGCTCCAGGGGCTTGTGTTTCTGTTGTTTGGCCGTGATGCTGAGAATAATCCAAGAGTTGGCCAACAGTGCTAACATCCCACATGCCAGCCACCACAGCGAGTTGTTGTGCAAGGTGGACTCTGATTCAGCGTCCCCCATGCTGCCACCCCTGCTATGCTGCACCTTGTCCTTGCTGCTGGGATTTTGTAAGAGTGTGAGTGGGACTCCACACTGGAGGAGCCACGTCCCTCTTCATCTGCTGCTGTGATGCAAGGTGTATGCACGCTAGAGGAGTTCCTCAAGGCATTGCCACCAGGTGCTAGGCAGAACAGCTATCAACTCTGTCTCACTTTCAGTACTTCTTTTCCCTTTTGTTTGCTTATATTTATTTCCCTTGTTCTAACTTTTTCACCTTTTTTTCCCTTTGTTCTCTTTCTTCTTCTTTCTTCTACCTTCTTTCTCTCGCTTTCTCACAAACACTTGCCAGTGCTTCTTCCCTCGCTTGATTGGCTTCACCTTTTTTTTTCCTCGCCATCTATTTCATCCCCCTCATCCACTCTTCCCCCGAAGAAAAAGCTCTCCTTACTTCATGTGACCACCAAGTACCTTCTGTCTCAGGGAATTCCTTCTGCTGGGGCTGGTGAAGGCTACATGCAAACAGGGATTGTTGGGGACTCCAAACAGCTTGGTAGTAGCAGGTGCCTGCTGCCCAGCGTCCTAGTGAACGAGGAGCTAGCCAAGAGTTTCAGAGAAAATGGGAGGCAGGACAAAGGTCCTGCAGAAATGGTGAGGGTGGCACATACACTGTGTGTAATCCTCCTCTCACCAAATGCCACGCTTGTGGCTAGGCAGATGTTCCTGCCAGGGCTGCCAGAGAGCCATCAGCGGAGAATGAAAGGTAAGGAACAAGATTCAGAGGTTTTCCCATCCAAGACCTCAAGGCACCCTCACTACATTGTCCTTTTTGCTGTCCTCCAGGGCTCAGCCTGCTCTTTCAAGGTCTCCTGCACAGCATAGGGCAGAGTTGACAAACAATAAGGAGATGGCAGGGAGGGGATGATCCTTTTCAAAGGTTCCCTTGGAGATTCAGGGCATGAGGTTTACTGTAGAAGAGAGAAAAGAGAAAAAAGTAATTTAAGATGATTCTATCTCCCCAGATCTCTTTTCTCTCCTTGCCCACACAAACACCTTGTCATGATTTAGGCTGTGCAGAGCACTCTCTGTATCTCTCAGGGAACAGAAGAGCCAGATTTGCACCTGCCCCTGTGTACCTCAGGCCAGACTCTGGCCCCCAGCTATTCCTTCCAGTGCTGCTGAGACACCCTGTGCTCCCTGCCCTTCTAGTCTGAGGCTCCCCACACAAACCATTACTAATGTCACTTCTGTAATGGAAGGCCTGATTTGCATTGCTCCCTGCCATTGGGGCACTACCCTCCTCACACACCTGCTCCAACACCCCTCACTCCTGCCGTATGGCTCCCACAGCTCCGCCATGACCTCAGCTTTTCTCCACCAGTGGCCTGGATTGTAACCTGCCACTTCTGTCCCGTCCCATCTCATCTATGTGCGTGTGCCACCACTCCAGTAGGACCCTGCCATTCTGCAGTTTTACACCACAAGTCTTTCAGCCACATGCCTCACCCATGGAGCACATTTCTGCTATAGTAGTTCTGGTCTCCAGACACGCCATGGCTACAAACTCAGTGAATGAGACTGCTCACCTAGTCATGAGACTACTCACCTTTGCCAGTGACCCCTGCTTCTACCAGCACAGACTCCCTCCTGTCTTCATTTATACGGGACGCCCAAGCAGTATATTTCAGGAAGGTATAGGCCTGTTCTGCACCTTGACTGGTGCAGATGTAAACTTAATCTTTCTGTGGATGAATCAGTGCCTCCCTGGTCTGAGCTAGTGGCTCAGTTCCCACCCCTCTCCTTCCCTCTGCTTCTCTGTAACAACTCGAGGCTTTTCTTCTGTTCCTTCCCCTCTTGCTTGGAGCAGTTCGCCATGACTGGATTGGTGATGCCCCAATTCTGCCCTGGCTCATCTTTTTCCCGCCAGTGCCATCACTCTTGCAGTTAGGCCTGTGGCCTCTGGAGACAGTTATGAAGCTAGCCGGCCCTGATAATCCCAGGGGAACGAGTTTCCTTGCAGCATCTCCTTATGCCGCCTTTCCCACCCGGCTTGTTCTGGTGGCCCACGCTGTTCCCTCGATGAGGCAGGAACCCTCCCGCCTCTGCTGGCTTCGGGGCTCAATTCTGCTCTGAGCTGCGGTCCTCTCACTCCCAGAGACAGGAGAGCCCCGGAGCTGATGAAGGATAGCCAGGTCGGAAGCCCATCCTCACCTGGCCCTGCTCCCTGGACAGCGTCCCCTGCTTCATCCCACCGCCCACCGCGAAGAAGAGAGGCTCCTGGAGCTGGCGACTCTGGGGAGGGAAAGGGCTGGGGGTGTGAGGGGAAGATGACCCAGAATAAAGACAACGAAACGCGGAGAAACCCGGGGTGCCGGGGGATGCTGCCGGCCTGGAGCCGAGGCGCAGTGCTGACCCCGCCGCCCCCTCCCTTCCCCTCGCCCGGCAGCCCGCGCAGGGCCGCGGCTCCCGCGGTGGCCGGAGGGGTGGCGGGGGGCCAGGCCGGGCCGCCCC
>VYZX01000905.1:35935-94439 GCA_013401335.1 Brachypteracias leptosomus
GGCCGGCCGGGCGCGGGAGCCGCCGCCCCGGCTCTGCGGCGAAGGTCCCGACGGGAGTGGGGCGACGGGGCAAGCTGCGCCGGGCGGGGACAGCGAACGCGCGGCTCCCCGGCCCGGTCCTGGGCAGAGCCCCGCCGCACGGGCTGCTGCGGCCAGACCGCAGCCGTCTCTCTCTAGTGTGTACCACGGGGGATACGAGCTACAGAACTAGAAGGTGTCGGGCTCCCGTTCCCAAAGAAAGAGGATCGAGAGCGGGCGCCCAGGCCAACAGAGATGTCGGGAGGATGGTTGCTGACATGAGGGGAAAAGCAAAGAGCTAGTGCTAAAAGCGGGGCCTGCAAGGGGTGCTTGGAGAGCAGAATGCCCTGGGCATCTGCTGCCCAGGGTGAGTTCAGCCTGTGCTCCGCTGCTGTGATGGCTTCTTCCATTACCAGCCAGCAGCGTGGTTCCACGAACAGGGAGAGGGGAAGAGAAGGAAGGGGATAGAGCAGGAGTAAGTGCTCGGTGGAATGGGTTGGTCATGCCAGAGAGGAAAATCTCCCCCTCCAGCTATGTCACCTCAGTGATGGCAATGTTGATTAGAAAGTGTTTGCAAGACAACAGACTTCTCATTTTCCTGTTGCTGTCAGGCTACTTAAGCGAAGGCACGAATACCTTCCTTGTCTTGGTTCTTTTTTAGAAACTGATGTCTGCCCAAATCTCTACACTCCTTTCCTCCATCAGAACTGGGGTGGGATGAGAGTCCATGTTTCTGGACAGTCAGAGTGCAGCCGCATTAGCACCTCAGTTTGGGTCAGGAAAACATAAACAATATAGGTGAAAGGACCTACATGGTGTGCAGCAGATATGCTCTGAGGACTATGACAATTCAGCTTGCTTTGGGCTAGGGTTAGTCTGAGGTAAGCCCCCAGACATTTACAGCATGGCCACTAAGTCCTTGGCACCAGCTGTTTTCCTCTACAGATCTGTTCCTGCTGCATCAATCTGTTTGCTGAAGTGGACCTGATCCTATGTATCCAGGGTCTGCTCAGCTTTATTAACTCCTCTGATATAGCAGAGGGCATCATCATATTGGCTGAGTTGATCCCAAGTGCCTTGGATACCAAGGAATTTCATCCAAGGTTTGTATGGTCAGCAGAAGGAGAGACTCCTGAGTGAGAGAGCTGGAGGTACTGCTGGTTCTCAGACTCAGGGACAGCAGCAAAGACAATTGCAGAGGTATAAAAGATCATCTCTGAGACAAGAGCTGTTCGCATTGTATTAGCCATTATGGGGCCTGTTTTAGAGACAGTGAGTAGAATCAGGAACTACTAGAATAGATCCAACTTTGTATCATGTAGGTGATAAGAGATATTTTTGAGACTGGCAGGTGTCGACAATGCTGCCATTTCTGGCTATTCTTGGTATGCAGGAACTGCTGTGGTGGAACAGCCCCAATGTGGTTCATCTCAGTGGTCAATCCAGCAATGGCAGGAGCCAGAGACATGAGAAGGGACAGTTATGACCTCCTTCAGCCATTTCAACTCCTATCATTTGTGGGAGGTTTATGCCTGGAAATGAGAAGGTCTATATCCCCAAATGTAAACTTTTGTGCAGCTCCAATTGTGTCGTTTGCATGAATTACTTAATGTGACTTCCACATTACAATCCTCTTCTGATTCAGAAGTTGAGTCTCCTTAGTGTGAGTTGTTAGCCTGCCTGCGTGGGTGAATAAATCCTCTTGCTATCTCAGGAAGACAGCAAACCAAGCTTCCTGCACTTTGTGTGCTGCCTGCCTGCTACAGCTCCTCTCAGGTAGGGATGTCTTGCAGCCTAACATCTCTTCATGGCTTGGGCTACACCTGGCAGAGATTGGTGAACAGAGCTGGATGGAAACAGGTCCTCCTATCTCAAGGAGGTTTCTTGCGTTTGCAAATGTCATTGGGTTCTTAGTTTGAATGAAAGCATAAAATGGAAGATTTACTGAGAGGTGGAATGAATTCTGTGGGAAGGAAAAGAGTTTTTATCCTAGGACTGTCATATGCCCAAGCAGATGCTTGTCTGTCTGTCCATTCATCCATCCATCCATCCATCCATCCATCCATCCATCCATCCATCTATCCATCTCATCTAAATGGATTTCAAAGACTCTATTCATTTGCTTAGGATTCCCAGACACCTGGTTTCACTGGTTTTGATAATAGGTGGGTCACAACTGTGTATGTGCTGCATATTGACACTGCACATGCAAAGGAGACCCAATGCTCGGATCTGGAAATGCTGAAGCCCCATGGTGCAGATTCACTACGTATCTAGGAAGTCCAGGCTAGAAGTGAGACCCCCCTCCGACTTATCTCTTAGAAGGACTTATGGAGTTGGGATCAATTTTTAATTCCTACTGAGCCAGGTTGGACTCTGGCCAGCAACCTATCTAAAGGCTCAGTAGCTCACTACAATATCCTAAGGCATCCAGGCCCAAAGAAACACCACTGTTACAATGTCAGAGTAAGAAATGTTTTCTGGAAAATTTTGTTGCATAAAGATTAGTTATTTCTGGACAGCAGCTCTGCAGGTCCAGGGAAATACTTTTCCCGGAGGTGCCCTGGATTCTTAAAGGAACAGAGCTCATTAACCAAGGAACAATCACCAGAATCCTGAAAGCAAAAGCATTAACAGAATAGCCAAATTCACTTTGCAGGTCTTTGATGGTTTGCAGCTCTTACTCAGGACTTTGCACATTGGAGGTTTCACACATTTCTCATAGATCATGGATGCAATTAAATCCAGCCTTAGAGCCCCAACATGACTTACACAGCTTCATGTGAGGCTACGCTGTCATGCTTGCAATCAGGTTTCCTAGAATTCTTCCTAGCCCTCTGAGCAGGGTGTAGTTAATGGCTAATAAGAATCCAGCCAAGCAGATATGTTAGCATATTCCTTCAGAAAAAACGGTGGCTGCAATGTAGATTTGTCATATCCGAACCTTAGGTTCTATTTTTAGCACTATACAGAAAGATTTAGTGAGATTTCTTAGACGATGCACCTACAAAATGGGCAAGTGATAATAGCTCACATCAGAGGACAGACTAACACTGCTCATGAGCTGCACAGAAATATTAAGGGCTTGCAATGTAAAAACTAGGATTTGAACTTGTGGATGCTCGTTTACAGCTGAATGTTTTTCCTTACACAGCTGGGAACCTTCTAAAAGCTTTTTTCTTTTTCCTCTGTTGTATACATGAGTATTTGTATATGATATTTTCCTTGAGAAAATGAAGTACCAGAGTAGGCTTGTCAAATACATGGTTGTTATGATGCTGCATGACATTTGGCAGAGGTGGATATACCCTCCTGCTTCCCCCACCTCCCTACCTGTCCCATGTAACACTTTGCATGTTCTTTTCTGTATGTTACTGATCCCTTTTTCATCCCTCCTGCCCTTGTGGCCTCACTGATATCCCAGCATAGTGAGTTCCAGTCTGTAAAGGATGTAAAAATGTCATTTCAGAATTTAATTATGCCACTTTACAAAATTACTGAACACTTACTTGTTTGTTCTCATACACAGGATAATTAATAGCTCTTGAATGATTAATCTGGGAACCTGCAATACCTAGAAGGAGCTGAAATGATTTCTTTTCTTTGGATTTGTAAAACAGAATTGCAGTTTTCATTTTACTACCTGTTCTCCTAGCCTGTCTAGGTATGTATGAGGTTTCTCAATACCAGAACAATCTTTTCTTAATTCAAAAATAGGTTGGGATTTCAGGAACACTGCTGACATGCTGGGTGCGTCTGGCCTGTACCAGGGAAGCTCTCTAGCTCCCCTCATCATTCCAGCTGGTGGTGTGGTCCCTCCAGAGCCATGCTTCTCACAGAGCCAGCATCACTGTCACCACTGCTCATCTCTATGACCTCACCTCCACATCTCACACAGACAAGCTCAGAAGAAGGACCTCCCAAAACTGGGGTGTGAAACAAGCACTTGACACCAGCCAGCTCATGCCAAAGCACTGAGGAGCTGGGGTTTCTCCTCTCTTCCCTTTTGATTCCTTGTCAGCAAGGCAGTCTCTGCCACCACCTCTTATTCTGCTATTCTCTAATTTTCCAAATCTCTAAGGCTCAGCCAAGATGGCTAGAAAATGAACAGGAGGAAAGCCAAAGACTTCTTCAGGGGGCATGCTGGGGAAGGATGCTGACATGCATGAGGCAAAGGCAGCCCACCATGGTTTGGAGGTGTTGCTTGAATGTGAGCATGCTAACAAACCTTTGGGTCTCTCCTAGTAAACATGCACTTGGGAATACTCTCAGAAAGGAAACAGCCCAGAGCTGAGCATCTGCAAGGGTCTGGTACTCCTACTCCACCCTCACTGAGAAGGGTGGATGGAAGCCACTGTCTCTCTGCAGCTGCATTAGGCTGATGAACCACTCAAATGGATGCCGAAAACTCTTCTTTTTTTTTCCTCCAGAGATAAAAAGAAATTAGAAGAGGCTGAAGTGCACATCTTCCTTCTTTCTAGACCTTGAGAACATGTGAAAAAACACACAGGGTCATTTGGCTCTGAAGGCTGAGGGATGCGAGTGCTTCACTGCAGAGCCTAGGGGGAGCATGAGTCACATGGACTGCTTCCGCAGATCCAGGCTGACAGCATCCACCAAATCACCACCTCTCCTTGCACTTTGTCAAGGATTAGGGTTGGGGTGGCCACTAGATGAATGACAGATGCTCTCCATTAATCCCTCTCCTTCCCAACGGGAAAGAAAAAGAGGAGAGAGAATTATGGATTGGAAAAGAAAATGAAAACAGCTGTAATGAGAATAATAACAATAACATGGAATATATACAAATATATACAAACCCAATATTGAACCCAGCTCCCCCTGATGGCAATTACATCATCATCACCACTGATGCTTTGGGCAGGCACCAGTGAAATCCCAGACTGGACTCAGCGATGGACAGGAACTGGATTCAGGAGCTGTTCTGGACCTGGATTCAGGAACTCATGGATTGGGATCAAAGGCAGAACAAAGTCCTCCTCAGATGCCAGCCATTGAAGAAGGAAGATTGACCCTTGTGATCCCTCAGCTTTATACTGAATACAACATATATAGGATGGAATACCTCGTTGGTCAGTTTAGGGTCACCTGTCCTGTCTGCTCCTCCCCACAGGTGTGGCCTTTTATTTTCTGCACCCCCTAATGTGGTACACAAGATTTAGCAGTGACCTTGGTCTGCATAGAAGCTAGTATAAGCAAGAGCTTTTCTGCACACCAGTCCTTAGTAGTAACTCTAAACATCAAGAACTATCACTTCTAGAAGCAGACACTCTGCAAAAATATGCCGTTAACTTCAGAAAGCGCAGTTACTTGGAAGAGACTGAGCTGAAAAGTAAAATCACTGAACAGAATTAGTTCTGTTCTAACTCAAACCAGCTCATACTCAAAGGGCAAAAATAAACTGGGAAGCAGGAGTGGCTTCAGGAGGTAGGGCTGTGGGTCAGGGTTATTTCAGCTCAAACATTTCCTTTGCTGGAGCAAGCAGGTCTGTGGGTCATGAGAGGGGACCATGCATTGGAGGTGCGTCCAGACAACTGAAGCATGTGCTTTTTCCTTTTTGCAGACTAGAAATACTGGGAACAGTAGTACCGGAAAAGCCAACGCTTCTCAGTAAGAAAACCAACACTTCTCAGTTTTGTTTTCTAAACTCTTGCTTTCTGTGATGTTTCCACATCACTGCACAGAGCTCTCGTCATTGTTACTTCGTATGCCTTTCTACGTCCTGCCATCACCTCAGGGCTACTCTGATAAACTGTCATCACATGATAAAATATGTCTGTCACTGTGCTTGCTGCTTGAGTTGTATATTAGTTGGTTTGTGTTGTGCAGAGTCATTATCCCTTTGCATATTGTAGACACATCTTTGTCACACCTAGAAAAGGGAGAAGTCCTCAATGCCTCCTGAGAAGGAGGACCAGGATACATGCAACACAGTCAGTAGAGCCCTAAGGTGTCACAAGGAAAGGACCACGCAAAAGTAAACTGATAGGGACACTTAGCTTTTCATCTCTGTCTTAAGTGCCACATATGAGTGCTGTTGTCACAGCATTACCTGTTGCATAAGCTGTGGAGAGAGTGTGTTGTGTCAGAAAGGGAGCATACTGTTGTATTACTGCAGCCTAGGCCTGAGCAAGATGTTACTGCACTCCAGTCCATCTGGGAATTCATCAGGTACATCAACACTTATGTTTTGTACAAACTTGTTCTTATCTGGTCTGAACCTCCACCTCTGTACTGCCTTGAAGCCCACACTGGAGCTTTGAGTATTGCACTCAGAAAGCAATGCCCACCTAGGACTCGCTCTATGAATGACTTCTCTTAGTCAAGGCAATCTGTGAATCTAGGGAACAAAGAAGGTTGGCATGTGAAAAAATACACATAGGAGAGCTGCCAAAAATGTTTATGAGATCAGAGCCTAGAGTGGTTTGTGCTTTCAGGGGAGTTTCAAGTAGGGCAGGGCTATGACTGCTGAGATCAGGAGACCTACTGAGATGTGCAGTGTTGAGGAAGGCTTATCATTTTTATTAATCCCATCCAGATTAGAGAACTGGCAGCTGTACATCTGTGGACACAGCTGTGCACCTGTGGACACAGCTGTGCACTTACAGGCATTCCAGTGGCACCACCACATCTGCTGTAATACCAGCCAGGTCGCCTGGAAATGGATGGAGGGACTTTCTGCATTGATGGCAGAGATGTGAACCTGACCACACTCTGCAGATCAGTCCCAGCTGTGAATGGGGACACAGCCTTTGGGCACTTGTGGGGACACAGCACGCCTCTTCCTGCCCTTGGAATAGAGCAGAACTGGGGTTGCTGAGCTAAGGATCATGCATCCACATTGAGCTACTCCTCACCCCCATGCGAGGACCAACCTGGCTGGAGACTGCACTGTCGCCTGCTAGCATGAGATGAGGACTGTGCTGGGGCAGGTGTGCTGCCTCCTGGCTTTGACAGCAGCAGATAGAACTGTCAGGCAGCAGAAATACCTCCATGCTCTCCGAGCCACTGATGTGGGCATTCTCTGCTACCCATGCATTTCATCTCAGTCAGGCCAGGTTTGTTGGACCCTGTGCTGGAGGCCAGGTAGACCCTATTATCTTAGTCTTTTTTTTTGTCTATGTTCTGGGTTTGGCTAGGATGGGGTTAATTTTCACAAGAAACTGTGAGGGGCCACAGCCAGGATAGCCCACTGAACCAGCCAAATGGGAAATTTTTCAGTGGGAAATTCCACAGAGTAGGAGGACTGATCTTACCTCTGATCCTCTTGAAGGGACTGCTAAGTAATTTTCACAAGTGAGTGACTCCGATCAGGATTAGAGGGGCCCTGCCTCCAGCCAGATGGAGGAAAGGGGTAACTGGATTTACTGGACTGTGTTGTTCTGATGGCCTGGCATGTCAGACCCATAGGATTATAAGGCTTTGGTAGATACTGGTGCACACTGCACCTTGATGCGTGATAGCTATAGAGAGGTCAAACCCAGCTATATTTCTGGAGTGACAGGAGGATCCCAACAGCTCATGATATTGGAAGCTGAAGTGAATCTAACTGGGAAGGAGTAGCATAAACACCCCATTGTGACTGACCCTGTTCATTCATCCTTGGCGTAGACTACCTTAGGAGAGGGTATTTGAAGGACCTGAAAGAGTACCAATGGGCCTTTGGTATAGCTGCCTTGGAGACTGAGGAAATTGCAGAGTTGTCCACCTTGTCTGTCTCTCAGAGGACCCTTCGGTGGTGGGGTTGCTGAAGGTTGAAGGGCAGCAGGTGCCAATTGCTACCACAACAGTGCACTGGCAGCAATATTGTACCAGACGAGATTTCCTGATTCTCATCCAGNCGAGATGTCCTGATTCTCATCCAGCAGCTGACTTGTCAATTGGAGAGCCAAAGGGTGATCAGCAAAACTCACTCTCCCTTCAACACCCCCATATGGCCAGTGTGAAAGTCCAATGGTGGACGGAGATTAACAGAGGACTACCATGGCCTGAATGAAGAGAAGCCAGTGATGAGTGCCGCAGTGCTGGACATGTCAGAGCTCAAATACAAACTGGAGTCAAAGGCAGCCAAGTGGTATGCTACGATCTACATCGCCAACGTGTTCTTCTCCATTCCAATAGCACCAGAGTGCAGGCCACAGTTTGCCTTCACCTGGAGGGGCATTAAGTACACCTGGAATTGATTGTCCCAGGGGTGGAAACACAGCCCCACCATTTGCCATGGACTGATCCATGCTGCACTAGAACAGGATGAAGCTCCAGAAAACCTGCAATACTTTGATGAGGTCATCGTATGGGGTGACACAGACTAAGTTTTTGAGAAAGGGAAGAAGATAGTTCAAATTCTTCTGAAGGCCAGTTTTGCCATAAAATGAAGTAAGGTTAAGGGACCTGCACAGGAGATCCAGGTTTTAGGAATGAAATGTCAAGATAGATATCGCCACATCCCAATGGATGTGATCAACAAGACAGCAGCTATGTCCTCACCAGCCATTAAAAAGGACAGTCTTTCCTAGGCGCTGTGGGCTTCTGGAGGATGCACATCTCAGACTACAGCCTGATTGTGAGCCCTCTCTACCGCATGAGCCAGAAGAACAATTTTAAATGGGACCCTGAGCATCAACAAGCCTTCAAACAAATTAAACAGGAGATTGTTCACACAGTAGCTTTCAGACCAGTCTGGGCAGGAGAAGATGTAAAAATGTGCTCTACACTGCAGAGCCTCTGGCAGAGGGCACGCAGGGAGACCTGAGGCCAACCTCTAGGCTTTTGGAGTCAGGGATACAAAGGATCCAAGGCCAACTATACTCCAATCCAGAAGGAGATACTGGCAGCATATGAAGGAGTTCAAGCTGCCACAGAAGTGGTTGGTACTAAAGTACAGCTCCTCCTGACACCCCAGCTGCTGGTGCTGGGCTGGATAGGAGGGAAGGGAGGGTTTCCTCTACACATCATGCAACCAATGCCACATGGATCCCATGTGGAACCCATTGGGTTGCACTGATATAACAACGGGCTTGAATAGGGAGCCCTAGCAGCCCAGGAATCTTGGAAGTGATCACAAACTGGCCAGAGAACAAAGATTTTGGGATGCTGCCAGAGGAGGATGAGCTGAAGAGGCCCCACACCATATAACAAGCTACCAGACAAGGAGAAGTGATAACGCCCTGTTCACTAATGGGTTCTGTCACATTGTGGGAAAACATTAACAGTGGAAAGCTGCCATGTGGAGTCCCACACAACGGAGCTGCCGAAGCTACTGAGGAACAGGGTGAATTGAGACAGTTTGCAGAGGTGAAAGCCATCCAGCTGGCTTTGGACATTGCTGAGAGAGAAAAGTGCTCAATTCTCTATCTCTACACTGATGCATGGATGGTGGCAAATGCCACCCATGGGGGTGGTTGCAGCAGTGAAAACAGAGCAACTGTCAGCACAGAGGTAAACCCATCTGGGCTGCTGGATCATGGCAGGATATTGCAGCTTGGGTGGAGAACCTAGTTGTGAAGGTGCGCCATGTGGATGCCCATGTACCCAAGAGTCGGGCCACTGAAGAACATCAAAACAACCAGTGGGTGGACCAGGCTGCCAAGATCAGAGTGGCTCAGGTGGATCTGGACTGGAAGTGTAAGGGTGAATTATTTATAGCTCGATGGGCCCATGAGACCTCAGGTCATCAATGAAGGGATGCAACATATAAATGGGCTTGAGATTGAGGGGTGGACTTTGCCACAGACACTATTGCAGAGGTCATCCATGAATGTGAAACATGCTGCAATCAAACAAGCCAAGTGGTTAAAGCCGCAATGCTATGGAGGATGATAGCTGAAATATAAATATGGAGAGGCCTGACAGACTGATTACATCACACTGCCACAGACCTGCCAAGGCAAGCACCGCGTGCTTACAATGGTGCAAGCAACCACTGGAAGGCTGGAAACATATCCAGTGGCCCATGCCACTGCCTGGAACACCATCCTAGGCCTTGAAAAGTAAGTCCTGTGGTGATACGGCACCCCAGAGATAATCGAGTCAGACAATGGGACTCATTTCTGAAACAATCTCATAGAAGCTTGGGCAGAAGAGCACGGCATCAGGTGGGTCTATCACATCCCATACCACGCACCAGCCTTTGGGAAAATTGAACAGTACAATGAACTGTTAAAAACTACATTGAAAGCAATGGGGGGTAGGACATTCAAACACTGGGACTCACATCTAGAAATGCCCACCTGGTTAGTCAACACAAGAGGATCTGCCAATCAAGCTAGCCCTTCCCAGACAAAGCTTACATGTAGGGTAGGCGGGGATAAAGTTCCTGTAGTCCATATCAAGAATGCGTTAGGGAAGATGATCTGGGTTAGTCTTGCTTTGGGCAAAGGCAGACTTATCTCATGCTCAAATACTTGGGTGCACCCGGTGGGTGACGCGGGAAGATGGAAAGGTCCGATGTGTACCCCAAGAGGATTTAATTTTGGGTGAGAACAGCCAGTGAATTAAATTGTATGATGTTAATTGTTAAATAACTGCTGGACATGATGTAGATGGTGTAGTGTAAGGGGTGGGTAATGTTCTGGTTCAGTTAGGATAGGGTTAATTTTCACTAGGAGCTGGAAGGGGCCACAGCTGGGATAGACACCCGAACTAGCCAATGGAATATTCTATACCATGCTGATATCATGCATATATAAAGAGAGGGCTGGCAGAGAGGAAAGAGGAGTGATTTGAGCAAGCTCCAGGCTGAAATGGGGAGAGATGTGCAGCGGCCTATCATGCTGTATATAATTCATTTACTATATTGTTTCATTACTGTTATCATTTTTACTGCTGTTTCTTCTGTCTTTGTCTTGTGCTATTAAACTGTCCTTATCTCAGCCCATGGGGTTTTTACCTTTTTCTCCACTGGGCGGTGGGGAAGGAGGGTGAGGAGTGAGCAAGTGGCTGCATGGTGTTTAGTTGCCAGCTGGGGATAAACCATGACAGTCAGGCTGATCCTCTTGCTAAAATAGGTCAAGGCTTGTGTTTTTAGGTACAGAGTGGGTTAGTTTGTCTGCCAAAGCCTCAGGTGAGCATTTGAACTGCTGGAGATGGCTGCAGTGCCAGAGGAGCTCGTGGTGCTTACCCAGTGTGCTGCTTTGCCGCACCTGGGGATAAGGTGGTACAGGATAATCTCTCTGCTCTGGACACCCGTGTGAGTGGAAAGAGGAGCTGACTTGGATATTCAAGCAGTTATTTAAGGAGATGGGTCTGAACTGCAGGAGCAGAGATTGGGTTTGCTTGAGGGGACTTTGTCATGATTGTTACATTGACCACCGCTGACCGCTCCACTCATTTTCTGTCATACAGCTCCCCAAACTGATCTCTCCTTAAACCCTGATGATGCCTTGTTTAGCAGACTGATGGGCCTCAACCGGCTGCCAAGGTATGCTGGCAGTTCAGGGGTAGGACAGAAGCAGGAGGGGCAACTGCATGGACCAGGATATGGACCAGGGCTCTTTCAAACTGAATGTATTCTTTTGTGCAGAAGCTATGGGAAGGAAAACAGTGTTAGCATGGGCCTTCATCACTCCCGTTTGTGTGAGGATGATGGTGGAGGGGTAGGTATGTGTCCTGGTTCAGCCAGGATAGGGTTAATTTTCACCAGGAGTTGCTATTCGATACCATGCTGACATCATGTCCGGTACTCAAGGCGCGGGCAGAGCAGTCCCGGCTTTGTCTCACCCGGGCTGCCTCGCTCTGTGTCTGTAGCTGTATCCACGCGGTCTGTACCTTTATACCTCTTGTTTTGTACATTGTTATCCCTGTTGCTGTTACTGTTGTTGTGATTGTTGCTTTTACATCGTTGTATTAAATTCTCCTTATCTCAACCCGCAGGGTTTGTATTTTGCTACCTCTCCCGTTCCTGTCCGGGGGGTGGGGGCGCAGCGGCCACGTGGTGCCCGGTCCGGTCAGGATTTAAACCACCACAGCATGACACGTGTGGTGTCCTACACCTGCTGCCACAGCTGCCTGGGGCTAGGTTCCTACTCCATGGGAGAGATGGGGGGGGGGAAGACTTCCCCCGGCTCACAGGTGTTGTCTCTGCTGTTGTTGCCAACTGTCTTTTCTCTGTCAATAACGATGTGACTGGTGTGATTGCTACGGAGAAACCCTCTCCTCTGCACTGAGCTTCCTGCCAAGGGGTCTCCACAATGAGGAGCCCCCCTCTCTGCCTCTCTCCAGCAAGCCCAGCACAAACAAATCTGAACTGCAGCCAGTGACAACTGTAGGATCTCAAGGCCTTTTTGACCTGCTGCTAACAGATGGTAGAATAACTTCTATAAACACAAGACTTCTGTACACATATTTTAACAGTATTTTTCTTTCAGGACATTCTGGCACCTCTGCAACATGCTCTTACTTTCATCCTAAATTTCCTAGGCTTTTCATTCTCTCTTCCCATCTCCTTGAGCCAACAGAGTCATTTTGGTGAGAATAGTTTTCAGTGGCTTTCTGGAACATTTTTCTTTGTACTCTGTGGGCTTGCTCAGTCCAAGGCTTGTTTGTTTTCGTAGGAAATGACTTTGTCATCCCCTTCCCAAACTTACCTTCTAGATCACAGAATTGCCTAGATTGCAAAAGACCTTTAAGATCATTGAGTCCAGTCTTTAACCTAACACTGACAAGTTCTTGACTAGACTAAACCACATCCCTATCATATCTATACTCTTCTAAATGCTCTCAGGGATGGGAACTTCACCATTGCCCTGGGCAACATTCACAACTTCTTCAGGCTCTGATTTCCAGAGGCTATTGGTATCCTGAACTGCCTTTCTGAAAAATTAATCCTGATTTGCCCACTGCTCATAGTGTTTTCACTTGTTTGTTGTGGGAGAGATGAAAACTACAGGCTGAGGGATGGGTCTAGGGGGTACTGTAGGGTTCAGACTGCCCAGGAAAAGCAAACGAGGACGGACAGGTTTCACAGAGAGCAGAGGGCTGGTGTATTAAAGAGGGCTTATGTCAGCCAGGGAAGTGGGAGATAATGAGAATCAGAATTCTACATTCTTGCAGGAAAGGGAGAAATGTGAATTTGAACCAGAAAAAATTTAGTCCAGCTTGCAACCCCCCACCCCCCCAACTCTGAAGTAAGTTGTTGTAGCTCAGGAGGATAGAAGCAGCACATAAAATTGGTTCCACAAGAAGTTCAAATTAAATGCATAAAGAAAATACAAGCATATATGTGTGTGTGTGTATATATATATCTCTTCTACTTTGTGTCTCTCATTATAGAACTGGGGATTAATCATAACCCTTAAGGATTTCTTGTCTTGTCCATTGTCTGTTTTGTCCTAGCCAGACAACATCCTTCCATGGTATTAGACTTGGGGAATGATGAAGGAATAAAGAATTATATCAAAACAGGAAAGAAGGGAGATGGATTCACAGACCACTCCATGCTGGCAGGTCTAGGTACAGGCAGAGACTTCATCAGTCCTTCTGACTCTGGTGTTGCTACTTTCTCAGCTGGCTGCAAGAGAAAAGTATTACATGAGAACCATTCTTGCAGAGGTGACAGGCTTCACTTGGATACCTCAAAGCCAGCCAAGCCCCCATTTTTTTGCATATTGTGGAGAATGACTGCCCGCCTCTAGCTGAGGATGCAAACAGTTACTTGTGCATCCACATGATTGTGGTCTAGGTTTTAGTTACACTAAGCTGTTTCCTTGGCAAAGAGAGTTAAAGAACAACTGTGTCAGCACTTACATTGCACAGATACATCTACTTTTTGATGTAGCAGTATGGGCTTTGTCCTCACCTTACAGAGATTATTTTTTAACCTTAATTAAAAGTAGGTGAAAACAACGTGAATTCTTTGACACGTTATGCTAACCAACTCTTCACCACACATACATCCCAGCTATGAAGTATTCTCTTCTAATTCTGTTCTAATAAACATTCTCACTGAATTCTCAATGACAGTGGAAAAAAAACCCCTAGGTGAAACTATCACAGTTTGCCACTGTCACCAGTGAAAATTAAGCAGAAGCCCAGTTCTGGACCTATACATTCATTGAATTTGTTCATGCAATCATTTAGGCCTCCACTTCCAGTGACAGAAGGTTTGTCAGTGTTGCTCCACAGCTGCTTCTGGTGCCTGGTATCATAGAAGCTTAAAGATGGGGAACAGGGCAGCTTCTCTGCTGAGTAATCCTTGCTCCCATGAAAAGGGTCAGGACATGACAGTGAATTTCATATCACTCAAGGACTTTGGGAGAGGGCATGGTTCACACTGTTCTGTGATTTTTCTCTTTCCTTGCTCTGAGGAGGTTATTGGCAATTTTCAGCAGTCCAGCACCATGCTAGCAGAGCTGGGATTACATTATAGACATCATAGATTTTAAAAATTTGAGTTTCATCCTTGAGCTTGGTTGTGTGCCTCCTGCCTCCACAACCTCGATATTCTGGTCCCAGATCTACTATGAAACCTATGAAAGGACTCTGGAGCTCCCACTTGAGTTTGGCTAACATCTTATAACATCAAGGCAATTCAAGTGAAACCTCTCTGCTCAAAAGTTTCCAGGCACAGTGCTACCAGGGGTTTGGGACATAACAGGAAATTCATCAAACATAGCTCATAACTCTTAAGCATGACTTAACGTAAGTAAGAGCTGAAAATACTGAAATGCAGCTGTACTGTAGCACCAAGCAGGCTCAAGTTCCGTTTCTCCTCACTCAACCATCCATCTCCCCTGTCTTGAAACCAGGGTCTTTGCCCATTCTGGATGTCATCCTTGCCACTTACTGTTGACACTGACAAGTCTTGTTTTCCAATAAGTATTGTCTTGCTTGTGCCATCCTTTTTGCCCGTTGCTGTCAGAAGAGAAGGGATAAATGATTGGATATTTTAATGCTTCAAATGCTTCCCTCTGAACTGGCAGTAAACTGCTGACTGACGTTTATGTACTGTCCATCTCTAAACATTTGCTTTGAGTCTATGGATTGACCCTTTATCTGTTCTACCCTGCCCCGAGACAGAAAATATACTCCTATGGTTTGGGAAGACTGTCATCTCTTCACCTTTTACAGGGATCAGGGCACTCACCCTTCTTCTCTGCCAGCTGATACCACTGATGATGCACAGGCATGCAAAGCCAAAGACCAATACACTGCCTCCAATACTTGCTCCAATTACGGCATAGCTAATCCAAACAGGAGCTTCTTCTGTGGAAAGAGAAAAGTATTCAAGCAGAAACAAAGAGAATTTTAAGGCTTTGGGGTGGAGACAGGGATGTGATGCTAATTTCCATACCTACGGGGTAGTTAATGCTGATCTTCCTCTTATTGTCTTCCATGAGGTGACAGTTCCACAGCCCTGCAGCACTGACATTCACCTCCAACTTCACTTCATTCTGCTTTGATACCTTGATGTCTGTCAGAGTCCCATTCACACGTTCCCAGCACAAGTGGGTGTTGGGGGGGAGTGGACTAGAGACCTGGCAGACCAGGGTCATTTTGGCCCCTCTGAGGAGTGGCCCAACAGGGTTAGCTAAGACTGTAAAGGTAAGAAAAGGACATGTGAGTGAGAGGGTGGGAACATGGATCCACCCATACTCTTGACTCATCTCGAGAGCTCCTAATTTCGGCTTCTCTTTCTCTCACCTTTCATGACCACTAGCTCTATCTTGCTCTGTGTATATCTTGTGTTGTACACCAGCTGACACTGGTACTCTCCAGAGTGGTTGAAATGGACTTTGGGGAGTTTCACTTCTATGGTACTTTTGGGTTTGCTTTCAGATATCTTAAACCAAAAGGGGCTGCTTTTTTTGGTCTCATACTGTTCTCCTCGTGCTGTGACACTGAAATTGAGTAGCTCAGGAACAGTGGCACTTTCCTGTTGTTTCCAATTCAGTTGTCCTGTGAAACCTTCTTTCCATTTTATCTCCTGGAAGTTCAGATGCCATGACAAGGTGACGGTGCTATCTACAGTTGCATACATTCTTCTGAAATCTGGATTCTGAAAACCTGAAATTGTTAGAGACAAAGAACACAGAGGCAGAGAAAGTCTTGGCTACACTTCTCCATGTTCACCCTCGATCTGGAGAGATGCATGCTGTGTTTAGCTGAAAGAGGACTTGGAGAAAAGCCATAAGATACCCCAGGAAGGATAAAAAGTATTGGTTTAAGGAGCCAAAGCTCCCAAGCTCACCAGGGCTGAGAAGAATAGACCTCAAGGGGAGTGGAATCCTCTCCTTATCAAGCCTAGAGAGGAAAATGGGAGCAAGCATGGAAGAGAGCTCAGGCAGCAGAGTAATCTGCAAGCTGCAGTGTCAGAAGCCCTGGGAGTTCAACCCTGGAGCACTGTTGCTTGGGTTGCTGGAAAGTAAAAGCTCAGCTCATGAGGTGGAGGGAGCACCTCATGAGTTGTGAGTTGCGTTTTTGTTGTTGCATACCTAATACCTTCACATCAAAGGAGATGTTCTGATTAATCAATGGAAGGTCTGAATGGATATGACACATCCAGGTCCCGCTGTCCATAGCCTCCAGTTGCTTTAACTTCAGTATGTATTTTTGACGAGTCTCGTTTTCTAAATGTGTTGGTCTTACTATGCTATTGTTACTGTTGAACAATGTGATATTGAGATCAGGTAGATTCTGGGGCGAATTTTGCATTAAAGTTAGCTCAGGGATTTCATTTGACAGAAAGTTCCCGTCTGAAGAGATCATTACTGTAAAAAGAAAAAACGCAGCCAATAGGTCAACTCTTCCTTTGAGAGAGGGATAAGTGTCACAGCAAAGAGAATATAGAAAGTTTGTGCCCCAGAGATGGAGGAGAAATGAACTATGATAGCATAGTTCAAAAAGAAATGGCAGCTGGATAAAGAATCCCCTCCCTTCTCCTCTCCGCATGGATGAAAGCTCTCTAATCACTCACATTTAAAGACATGCAGTGAAATACTGACTGCGTGGGATCCACATTCACAGGTGTAGATGCCAGCATCAGAGATCCTTAAGTCCAACACCTTCAGGTGTTTACTGCTGGGGTTGATCTCAGATCGATCAGACATGGTAGCTTTGCCTTTTGAAAAAATAAGCTTGATTAGGAGGGAAGAGGTTTCTTAGCCATCTACCGGGTAGAAGGGATGGTGAAGTGGAAGCATTACCTTTCAAGTGGGTAGTTGTAAACAACCTTATAACAGACTTATTGTACTTCCAGATCACACCTGTGTCATGAGGTATGCCTCTGCAGTTCAGGATCACCTCCTGTCCTGCAATCCCAATCTGTAGTTCATTTTGCTGAGTCATAATGGGAATCAGACCTGAAAGTCAATACCCACCAAAAAAAGCATACATTCACTTTCTGAAGGGTGGCTCAGTGAATACTTCCCATCCCCCCGGAAAGATGCAGTTATTTCTCCTCCCTTTCCTAGATACTGGGAAGATTATACTCAATTTCTGAATTTTTTATTCCTTTGTCTCATCAATCAATCAATCTCTTTTCAGCTCCATAGCTTCCCTCCCCTATACTTTGGGCTCTTTACCTGCCTAATGGCTATTCTGTTTCACATAAATTCAGAAACAGGAAAAATACCAATGGTTGTGATGGATTTGGAATCATTCACAGTTTTAAGATGTCAACAGTTTCACTGAAACAACCTTTTTCCACTGGACAAGATTTAGTTGTCCCACTGGTAGCAAAGTCAGGACAGCATATGCCAGCCCTCCTTCACTCCCCAGTCAAGGCTTGAGGTAACACAGGCAAATTTGCTCACCCCTTCATCCAATTTGTGCATGGAGCAAGACTGAAAGCCCCAGAAAATGAAAGCATAAAGTAAAAATAAAGTAAGAAGGCTGGTGTAATGTCAAGTTCCTGTTCTCGGGATGAGGGCTATGTGACAGTAAAAGAAGTAGGATGTATAATGCTGAAGAAACATTATGAGTGGTTTCTTGGTAGAACCACTTCCTTTCCTTCACTGTAAAGAGAATTTCTGCAGACCATAGTAGGAAATGGAGTGCCAGAGATACAATTGGGAATAAGGGGGTTGTGGTCCCCTGCTTTACTGCTGTAAGCTCCCAAAGCTGCCTAATCTGCAGATCTCCCAGGTGACCCTAGTACTAGAGAGCCATAGAAGTACAAAATAAAGAGTTTACATTAGTTTAATGGAGGGTTTTCCACAAGTTACTTATTCTTCCAAGAGCATAGGTAATCTGCAACATTGCTAGTACAGGTTTTTCATTATTTCTCATTAGACCACAGAAAATGATGATTTTATCTTAAACTGTGAAATTGTAAATTCTATTAATAAGAGTTGATATCCTTTGCGTTGCTTTTGGTTCTAGGGTGCATAAAAGATTTCCAATCTTTTCTCTGCAATCAGAGGAATCAAAGCTGAGTATCTGAGAAATGCAGGCTTGGCCTTATGCAGTCACCTTCCTTTCTTGAAAAATGAGCACTAAAAAGTCCACCAAACATTAGCAGTCAACCCAAGCCAGTAGCGTCACATTTGTAAGGGCAAATCTGTGATAAGAAACACATGTTTTTTGCCCAGGCAGCTGGAGGCAATGTGGAGGGTGGTATTTTCCACTCTATGCTCAGTATGCATCCTGGCTCCCACAGGAACCCCACTCCTACATCTCTGCGGGGCAGCTCCCCAACCCTGGTGGTGCTCCAGACACCCTGGTTTTGGCTGGCAGAAGGAGAACAACGTGAGTCCCAAAGTGCGAACTGCCCAAGTTGCCTCTATAATAACAGGACATGGATGTAGGGAGCCTCTCAGCTTCTAGGCCCTCTGTCCTAATCTTCACTGCATGACCCCACAGAGAGCTGTTAGGCAGCTGGGTGGGCCAGACAAGGTAAGAAGGCAGCTGTCACAGCTTCATGGCTGAATGAGCCTTCCCTAAACTGTGTGAGGCTTGTTATATGGCAAATTGGAGGAACCTGAAAACACTACAAATGCTGTGGGGCTCGTGGAAAGGCTGTAAGAACTGGAAGGGTTTGCTGAACTGAAGACTCACCCAGATGCAGAACCAAGGAGATGCCAAGCATGCTGCTCACCATCATGCCACGTGACTCCATCACTGCAGGAACGCCTCCTCCTGCTTTGGACTGCAGGGTTGGGAATGCTGTCACTGCCAAAGGATGCTATCCTGGAAGACCCAAATGCTCCGTTAATAATAGTTGATTTTCAGACCTCTGTGGATCGGGCCCATGTTCCCAGTCATCATCCATCATTCTTCAGTGCAGGAAAGTAGAAACTCATTGGTAAAGCCACCAGAGCCCTGTGTTTCAGCAAAGGATACAGCTGCAGTGTTTCCCCTTATTGTGGTTTAGACTCACCCAGGAGCCGAGCACCACGTGGCTGCAAAACTTTGTGGGTTGGTTGAGATAAGGAGAACTTAATACAACAATGCAAAAGGAACAATAAGCGGAACAGTAGTAACAGTAACAGTGATGAAACAACATACAAAACAAGTGATATAAACCATACAGTCTGCGAGAATCATAGAATCATCAGATGGTTTGGGTTCAAAGGGACATCAGAGATCATCTAGTTCCAACCCCCTGGCCATGGCAGGAACACCTCCCACTAGATCAGGTTGCCCAAGCCCCATCCAACCTGATCTTGAACTCCTCCAGGGATTCACAATCCCCCAGGGCAACCTGTTCCAGTGTCTCACCACCCTCAGAATGAAGAACTTCCTTTTAATTTCCAATCTAAATCTTCCCTCTTCCAGTTTGAACCCATTACCCCTTGTCCTATCACTTCAGGACTTTTTAAAAGTCCCAGGTTCCTGGGACTCTCTGGCTCTTATGTGGTGGACATGACATTAGTATGGTATCGAATAACCTATTGGGTGGTTTGGGTGTCTCTCCTGGTTTTGGCTCCCTCCCAACTTCTGGTGAAAATTAACCCTATCCTAGCTGAACCAGGACACCCCTAGAGTTCAGTATTAAAAATTACATTTTACTCATCCCTAGGTTTCTGGCATTTGTTAGATTGCAGGTGTTTATCTTGCCAAGAGTTCTGTGCTTTTTTACTTCTCTATGGTGGGTCATCGCTCTTGCAGTGATTAAGGCTAAACACACACAGGGCTGTGTTAGCAAGAGCACAGCCTGCAGGCTGAGGGAAGTAATTATTTCCCTCTATTTGGCACACCTGAGGTCTCATCTAGGATACAAGATCCAGTTTTGGGCCCCCGGTATAAGACAGATGCCAACAAACTGGACATAGTCCAATAGAGGGATGGTGAGGTGGTTGGAGCACACAACATACAGAGAGGGACAGGAAGCTGGGTTTGATAGCGAGAGGAGAGCCCAGGTGAGATGTAATTTCGGTCTCCCATTATCTAAAGGATATTACCTAGAAGAAGGAGCCACATTCTTCTCAGACATGCACAGGAGGAACAGGAAGCAGCAGCCATAGGTTACAGCAAGGAACTGTTGACTAGATATAAGGAAAAATTTCTTCCTGCTAAAGATTCATTCCATGAACCACCTTGGGATGAATGCTAAAGATATTCATGGAATAGATGCCAAGAGATGCCAGGCAATCTCTGCCCTTGAAGATGTTTATAAGTTCTCTGGACAAGGCCCTGAGCAATGCCTTGTAGTTTTAGAGTCAAACCAGCTGTAAGCAGAAGGTTGTACTGGAGACATCCAGAGGTCCCTTTGCCATCTAAATGTCTCCGTATGATTTTGAGATTCTATGACTAAGGCTGTCTTTAGGCTATTAAAATTTTTCTTTAGTTTGTTTTTTGTTTACTTATTTCTTACCTTAAAAATATCAATAACCACCAAGTCTGATGTTGTTGGAAAAACTTGTTTGAATTCTTAGGACTATTCAGAAAAAAGTCTGAGGAGAAGAGAGAAATGAAGCCTGAAAGAAGAAGTTGCATTGACAATAATAAGACCTTAAGTGGGAACTGGGTGCTAGACATCATGTTAAGGTGAATTATTAAATTAGATAAAGTAACTGACTGTAGCAGAGACCAAGTGTTTGTATCAGCTGCAGCTGAGTGGTCTAACAAGGTGAAGGGGACCATGGCTGCTGGTGCAATGAGGCTACTGAGCTCTCCCTCTCCAAACCAAGGCATATATCACAAAAAGGAAGCCAAGCAGGTTAACTAGTCTGGGAAATGAGCAAAAAACACTTCTCCAAAAGAAGGCATTCCCTCTGCCAAGAGTGTGATAGACTGAAGGCTGGAGTCATAATGGGTTTGAACTCAAAAGAAAGGCAAGAATAATTTTATATGATATTTATATGTATTTTGTACAATATTAAGTACAATATATTCTATTAGAGGATAATTTCATATTTAAATTAAATGATCACAGCACATGAAACTATCAAATAGTAGATGCACTACATCAGCACTACATTTATACCGAGATCAGGTCAGCATGACTGACAACCTGACGGCTATACAGATGTACACATATGTACATATAAAAAATACAGAGGCAAGAGCAAGGCAGCAGCCATGTGCACCATGAGAAGAGAACTAGATGGCAAAGGCACAGTCAGAGATTTGTGGCTTGCCTCATGTAGAGCAAAACACCCATCCCAGCCCCAGGGAACAGCATGAGCTGTTTTGTAGTAAAACAAAGGAACCAGTGCATGTGATTGGAGATCAGTTCTAACAAGATGCAGTAGCAGTAATCAAGCAATTTGCTGGGCTATGCTACAGAATAAAGAAAGGGACAACAACAAGGCATCTGTATGCATTTCACTCTGAAGAAACATCTACAACTGAGAACTGGCTTAGGGCCCTCAGTAAGATCCATTCCTGAGACAACAGAAGAAACCTCATCCCCTCTGTGAACACTCATGTCACCTGTCCCAGTGGGACCAGCAGGAAAAGTCAGTCCCCACTCTAGAGTGATACCTACAAATTAACAGAGGCAGTGCTAGTTTTCAAATATTTTAAATTGTTAAACTTCATATGAAAACTCAAGGTAAAAATGAATGAAATCACTGAGTCATGCACCATCATTTTATTTTGACTGAGAATCTCCTGTCACCTTAGGGCATCAGTTTGTTCTTCACCTTCTTTCTACCTCGAGCAAAACCACAGAACCAGAGCACTGGGAGACTGGTGAACTGCTGACCTTGAACAGCCAGGTAGATGCAGATTGATGCATCTTTTTCTGTTTCTTCTCATGGTTTCACACTACTTCATTCACACTAATCTTTGTATTTCTGTGGCAGATCTCTACAATATGGTGTTTACCCCTGACATGTTACAAGTCAGTGGGAAAAATGGGTTGCCTTCAGCTAGTATTTTTTTCATGCATGTTCTCTCTCTCTCTGTTTACTTCTCATGCAAGCCACTTCTTATTTTTCCCATGTCTTTCTACCTCCTTCTGTATCCCTCCAAGCCAGAACACAGGCAATGCTACTCTGTTGTTTACAGATCTTGGTGAGTGAGGCTAACTGAGCACACTGCTCTCATTAGTGAATGCCTGTAGCACACCTTCAGCCTCCTTACAGACAGCCCAGCTGTATTTTATGGTAGTTTTCATAAATGAAGTGGTGTCAGGGAATGTTCCCAGGCACTGGAACACACTCCTGTTAAATTGCTACATTTCCTGATACATTTTTGGCCCAGGACAACTCTTGCTCTCCTGAGCAACTCCCAGTATGCATTTAGGTGTTAGCATGGGCCAGGGACCACTCCCATTAGGTGGCTTGCATGTAGCCAGTTTGTTTTGGAGATTAAGTGAATTTAATAGCCCAGACCATCTCATGCCAGTTGGCCTCTGTGCCAGAAACAGTCCAGGCATACTTGATTTATTAGCACATCTAGTGACAGAGAAGCAAGGCTCCTTCCCAAGTGAACGTTGATTTCAATTTCATTTTAACTTCCTTCTCTTATTAAACTGGTTTAATTTCCTTCTTGGCTTACTTTAATAATAGCTGCCTCTCTAAGGGATAGGAAAAGGAGAGCTGAGGTAGTGAGCAGTCTTGCTCCAAGAAATGATGCTTGCAGGACCAAGCCTGGCCCGGAGAATATCTGCTTGGGTGAGAGGCTGTCAGCCCCTCACTCTCTCCAGCACCAAGCCCCAGTGGGGAATGGCTGCAGAGAGCTCTCCCCCAGGCTGGCACTGGCATGACAGAGGAGGGAATTGAAACTGAAAAAAAAGAACACACAAAACTCGGCACCCACTCCTGATACAGAATATGCCATCTCCCTCTCTCAGTGCGTTCCTCTACCTCTTTCATGCAGTGTGGTTTTTTTGTTTTATCCTCTTGCTCTTGTTTGTGGCTGTGCTTTTGATCTGGCAGCAGCTTGCTCTGCTGGGGCTCCACACCTCAGCCTCTGCTGCTGCACCTCATTTCCCCTTGCAGTGGCTGCCAGTCAAGTGCTGAGGGACGCAGCTGCCTCTGGTCCATGCACATCGGCTGGGCTTGTCTTTGGGGCTCTGGGTTACAGAGGATCACTTCTCCTTTTCTCATTTTAAACATCTAAAGCAAAGCTGATCAGGCTTTTTTACTGAGTAAAGGGTTTTTTGAAATTACCTATTAACGTTAAAACAAACATGTGAGTAGCAGGCACAGTAAGAGACCAAATACCTCAAAAATAGCCAGCAGAGAGCACAGAGATGATAGCAGCAAAGGTCACTTCATGGGCTCTGCTGTCTCTCCTAGACTGGCTGACCCTGCCTCAATTTCCCCTTGAGTGCCTCTGGCCAGTCATCTGAGAGCATCTGCTCTCCCTTCGGAGCTGCTGCAAGAGGAAGGTGCTGGAGCAGGGTCTGCAGGACCATGCAGATGGAAGCTGCTGATCCCCTCAGAGAGAGGTCCCACTGTCAACACAAGGCAGGGCAGCAAGGCCACCATGTCAGCGCCAGCCAAGATCTCTTCAGCCATAAAGTCCCTATGGCTTAGCCATGTGCCTGGACCCATGTGGAGGTCACGAGAAGCAGCTCCATCTCCACAGCCCAGACTACTTCCTATGGGCTCTAACTCCTCCGGTGGCCTAATGGGAAGCCAAGACCTTCCTTTGCCTCATAGGCATTTCAGCACTTGCTTTCTGAGCTTTTCCCCTCCACCTCGCCCCTCTTTCCTCCTAACCTCCTCTTTTAGGCCCTGCAAGCCTTCTTTCATCTGCAGTTCACAACTGCAGCCCAGGGGTAACTTTCTAAAGCCACTGGATGCTGTGACCAACAAAGGCATTGAGATGCCCTCAGAAGGCAGGCCCTCCATTACCCTCTCAAGCCATATGCATGCTTGGGATGACATTCAGATATCATTAATGCAGCTGCCAAAATAGGAACAGCGGGATCTTGTAATGTAGTTTACTTGATATGCACCCCAGGCAGGAAAAGAGTCGACATACATATTGATAAGGGCAGCACAGCAAAATGGCATATATCTGCCCAATCAGAGCAAAAACACATCCCTCTTTAATTTTTCCCTGGTGAATACAGGGTCCTTGCGTGAGGCTGCAGCAGATTGGGTGGGCACTGTCCCTGGATGCCCAAGAACCATGAGCAGGAACAGGACAGATGCTGAATTCAGATGAAGACAATCCCCCTCCTGCTGCCGGAAGCTTTGGCAGTCATATTTGTGAAACACTGGGGCGGGTAAAGGAAAAGTCTGCTAATTGATTTGAGGCTAATGCGCACCAGGGACCTAGGAGGACTGTTCAGTTCATAGTGGAGAACATTAAGTAGTAACCCAGCTCAGCCTTAATGCATCGTGTAGAGGAATATCTGAGGTGGCTGACAAAGGTTCAATAGGATACACCACCTGAAAGTTGGAAAATTCAACCAGAAATGAAACCCCCATTTTCAACAGTGCAGTAGTCCATGGAAGGAGAAGGCAGATCTCTTTTCTGGTGTTCTTAAATTGAAAAGATCCCTCTTTCTCCAAGAAATCCTACTCTCTCAGCCCTGAGCTAGTGGATCAGGCTGCATCGGTAGCCAGTGTCAGGCAGTGAGCCAGTCAGCCTGGATTAGCAGAACAGACCCCCTCCGGCCTCAGCACGTACAAATGTAATCAGACATCCTTTACAGCTAGAAAACGCCATCTTCTTATTTTTCAGGCTTTTTTTAGAAAAAATTTCCTTTCCTGGAGGGCAAGTGAAGAAGGTGATAGCAAGTGACAGTTGGTGGAGGGCTACTCCCCAGTGCATTTCCTTGGTGATATACGGTCACCAGTGACAGGCCCTCGTATTGGACATATTTCCCTGTGCATGGGTTTAAAAGATCTGTGAGATCACCAGGCTGTGAGGCAGATTGAGTTTTTCATAAGTCCCTTTTTTTGCCCCTTTCAGGGAAAAATACAAGGAGACAAACACTTTTTGGTTAAAACTACAAGGCCTCGGGGAATTGCGCAGCCAGAAGTATTATCAAGTGAAAGGTTCAAGATGGTTTTACATCAGACCTTGAAGTGGGGCAAAACCAATCCATCCATGCTGAAACAGCAACTTGTGTGGAATAGTAAAGTTCGCAACATTAAAAAAAGTGAAAACAGATTGACCTCTTTTCTCAGAGAAAGAAAGAAAGTTAGTTTCCTTACCTCTTTTCCTTCCTCTCTGCCTCTCTGTTTCTGTCCCCTTGTGCTTGTCACCTGTGGTAATTGATCTCACCCAGCTACAGCTGAAACAAAAGAATGAAGTTGATGTTCAGAAAGCAGCTCAACAGACGTTGGCCTTGATGTCTCCTCCTCTCCAGACGGAGCACCAGCAAGGTCTTCCTGCCAGTCCAGGTTCTGCTGACATCCGCCAACTTCTCTGGGTAGATGGTGGTTTTCCAAAAGCATGTGATTTCAACTCTGGGTGTGAACAGAAATAGAGATCATAACGGAAGGTGATGTATTGCAGCGCCTGGGGAGAATGAGTGTGAAACAGAGAGAGCCTATTGGCCATACGGCAGCTGATGGGAGGCCGTGATGGGGCTGAAACTTAAAAGCGAATGGTTGGAAACTGGTTCTGTTCTATTGGTAAAGAAAGCTTGCAAATTAACGTGTTAGCTGAGCATATATACAGACCCAGCCTGCATCTCTGATACTCTGTAAGATCAAGCTGACCTCCATTTCCCAGACTGTCTCCTGCATCACTTCTAAGAGGAAGCATGTCTGAGGAGTGGGCCAGGGATCTGGCACCAGGAGTTGCACAGGGATAATAACAGAAGAAGAGGGGATCCATGACTTTATGTT
This sequence comes from Brachypteracias leptosomus, assembly GCA_013401335.1. Taxonomy (NCBI): domain Eukaryota; kingdom Metazoa; phylum Chordata; class Aves; order Coraciiformes; family Brachypteraciidae; genus Brachypteracias; species Brachypteracias leptosomus. The sequence goes on from VYZX01000905.1 coordinate 62,116, forward strand.
AGGGACACCTCCCTGTGGAGTGTGGCTGAGATATGGGGTGACATGAGAGAATATTTTCTTTATAGCAGTGGTGACTTGACCTTGGCTGTCCATCAGCTGTCCACCCAGCCACTCTCTCACTCCCCCTCCTCAGCAAGGCAGAGGGAAAAGATAAGATGAAAAAAAACCTTATGGGTCAAGATAAGGACAGAGACATTGCTCACCAGCTACCATCATGGGCAAAATAGACTTGACTTAGGAAAGATTCATTTAACTTATGACCAGAGTAGGATATTGAGAAATGAAAACAAACCTAAAAATACCTTCTCCCAACTCCCCTTTTCTCTCATAGCTCAACTTCACACATGACTCTTCTGTCTCTCTTTCCTCCCCTTGAGTGCCACAGGGGGACAGGTGGTGCAGGCTGTGGTCAGTTCATAGCACTTTGTCTCTGCTGCTCCTTCCTGCTCGTGATGTTCCCCTGCTCCACCATGGGGTCCTTCATGAAGTGCTCAAATGTATGTCCTTCCCATGGCCTGCAGTTCTTCATGTTCATGGGTTGTCCATGGACCACAGCTCCTGCCAGAAAACCTGTTTGAGCATGGACTCCTCTCCTCAAGCTACAGGTCCTACCAGGAGCCTGCTCCAGTGCAGACTCTCCAGGGACTGCAGTATGGATATCTGCTCCAATATGGACCTTAGTGGGCTTTAGGAGCACAACCTGCATCACCAGGGGCTGCAGGGGAATCTCTGTTCCAGTGCCTAGATGGAGCACCTCCTCCCCCTCCTTCTTCACTGATCTTGGTGCCTGCAGGGCTATTTCGCTCACATTTTCTCACTCCTGTCTCACAGCTGCTGTGCAGTGTTTTTTACCTTTTCTTAAGTATGTTATCACAGATACACCACCAGCATGGTTCATTGGCTCAGCTTTGGCCTTTGGTGAGTCTGTTTCGGGTCTGGCTAGACATGGCTCTGACTGAGGTGGGGCCAACTCCTGCTCACATCTCACAGAAGTCACCCATGCAACCCCTCTGCTACAAAAACCTTGCCATGCAAACTGTTTTACCAATTAACAGGGTCAACAGAAAGGACACAGACACCAATAAAAAGAGTAGGCTTATTTTACTGTCTATTTTAAGGTAATACAGAAATAAGATAATATGTTTAGTCAAAAAAGATAAGCTTATTATATTCTAGTTTTAAACAGCAGAAAGAGTAAGGTAATGCACCTAATCATTACTACATAAAGTTAGCTATAGTGATTAAGAAAGATACACCACCAATTGTCCTAATAATATGTTACCATCACCCAGATCTGCAGTCACTGGGGAGCCCCAGATGCAGTGCATCTACTGCAGGTTGATGGTCTCCAGAGTTGCTGCAAGATGGTCCAGCTTTTATACAGTTGAATAAACAACTTCCAAACTTCAAGTGTGGAAATATCTGGTGTCACTCTCCCTGTTGGATTCTGCCCAGAACCTGATCAAGGCTTAAGGAGGAACCCAAAGGGGTATCTCTATCTGTTTTGGCTTTGAGCACATGCTTTTCAACAAGGCTAGATGTCTGGTTTCATGGCCTTGCAACATGCCTCTAAATAAAGAAAGATCTGCTGCTTATTGTCACACAATAAACATTACAACAAAGCTTTATAAATTGGCATCAATATATATATATATTCATAGCAAAATATAAATCAATAATACATTGCATGTGCAATCAACACTATGCATATTAGATATATTGTTTGGTTGTGAGGTTCATCTAGAGGTCAGTTTTGGTTCAGGGCCTATTGTTCAGGTCTCAGTACTTCGCAAACCCAATACAAGGTTACTCTTAGGTAACCTGTACTACTACTGAATCTCAGCTGTTTCCCTTCTCTGTAGGGTGGAGGAGGGGGCTTTTGTGGTTTTCCACCCACATTTGGTGTCTCTCTCTCTCTGAATCCCAGCCTCAGCCAAGACGGCGGAAACCCACTGAGCCCCAGACACGGCTGAGATTTCATCTCTGTGCCACCCACTCCTCTTCTCCTGGCAGTGACTTGCCCTTTTGTTTGGAGGATGGAGGTGTGAGGTGAAGCCAGGCTTTGGAGGAGCAAGGACAAGCAAACATATGGAGGAACAGGAACAGATAGACACAGTGCTAAGGTTCATAACATGCCATGAGGTGTGAAAGAAACAACATTGATCAGACCTTGAGCATAACAGCTGGTCCATTGGTTGTGTCTTTAGAGAAAGATGAAGCCATCCCATCACAGGGCAAGAGTCACCTGTGTGATACAGGAGCTTCCTATTGTGGGATACAGGTTATGGGATAGGATGGGATGGGATGGGATGGGCACCCACTTTGCCAGTGTCCAAAGCCTGTGAAAGCCCTTTTCTGAGACACAGCTCTCCCACAAAAGCCTACTGTATCACATCAGTATCTTCAAAACAGTCTCATGTGCCTCCAAATAGAAATGTACTGTCTGGTCCCCAGCTGCCAGAGAGGAGCTGTCGTGGGAAAAACAGAGCTAAGAAAAGTCAAGTTGTGATTATAAGACCCTGACATCTCAGGGCTTGGGGCTCTGGGGCATTGAGTTGATGCTTCAGTTTGCACAGATTCTGGCTTGCATTTTGTCTCCTCAGCGTGATGTAATGCAGAAACACTGGCTCGTTTTTAAACAATTGATTTATGTCACTGCAAATATCTACCAGAAATAGCATTCCCTGAAGAGGTTAAGATTCCAAACTGCACTTGAACTTGCTGCAGAATTGCAAGGAGAAGCAGGACTGCAGGTCTGAGGTGACAAAGCTTGGCTCCCCCAGAGCCCACTCTCACCCCAGAGAAGGGATTCAGGAGGGACCCTCATCTCTCAGAGCTGCTACAGCTACAAGGTGAAAGGTACCTCAGGGACCAAGGGTCACAGTGTGCATTGATGTGTTTGTATCACTTTCATCCAAACATCTCAAAGCACTTTGCAGCCATTAATTAAATGTCAGAATCCAGGAGGGATGAATAATATTAGCCAGCCAGTCTCTCCTATGAATGTAATATTTCTCATACATATTTAATTGTTTTTTAAATTCCATGCAAGTCTGGTGCTCACTTCATTGGGACAGTGGCTGTAATGCCACGGGGAAAGTGAGGTGTATCCAGCATCACTCACTGACCCTGTGGCAGAGTGAGAAGATCCTGAGTATTACATACAGCTCACCTGCACCAAGCTTGTGGCTTTTAGGTTTCCCTGTGTTCTCCCCTGCAGAGGCAATCTCCACCCATCCCACAGTGTCTTTCTTTGCTCTAATCCCATGACAAGTAATATTTTTGCAAACTGGACTTGATGAGTAGCAGATTCTCCTCACTGGAGAGAGAAGGCTCCCAGACTATGCTGGGCGTAGTCTGCAGGGGAATGAAGTCTCTCCAAGGAAGTGAAATAATGGAAGAAAAGAGTCTCAGAAATCAGATGTTGAGAAAGAGCTTTTACTGACTCCACTGAAAAGCCAAGAAATCTCCAGAGATAGCCTCCTTAAAATCAAGGTTCCTGCACATCAGTGAGGGCCAAGAATGTGCATGTGAACTCTCGTGGGCAAAGAATATCCAGATATATCTGAGGTTGGCCAAAGTCAACCTGATGAAGTTCAACAAGGCCAAGTGCAAGGTCCTGCACCTGGGTCAGGGCAACCCCAACCACAAATACAGGCTGGGCACAGTATGGATTGGGAGGAGCTCTGAGGAGAAAGACTTGGGGGTGCTTGTTAATGAAAATCTCAACATGAGCCAACAATGTACAAGTGCAGCCCAGAAAGCCAACCGTATCCTGGGCTGCATCAAAAGAAATGTGGCCAGTAGGTCAAGGGAGGTGATTCTGGCCCTCTACTCCACTCTCCTGAGACTCCACCTTCATCTGGCCCCGGAGCCCCCAGCACAAGAAGGACATGGACCTATAGGGGAGGGTCCAGAGGAGGGCTATAAAGATAATCAGAGAGCTGGAACACCCCTCCTACAAAGACGGGCTAAGAGAGCTGGAGAAGAGAAGGCTCTGGGGAGACCTTATTGCAGCCTTTTGATCTCTGAAAAGAACCTACAAGAAGGCTGGGGAGGGACTGTTTATAAAGGCCTGAAGTGATAAGACAAGGGGTAATGATTTGAAACTGGAAGAGGAGAGATTTAGATTGGAAATTAAAAGGTTATTCTTCACTCTGAGGGTGGTGAGACACTGGCACAGGTTGCCCAAGGGGGTTGTGTATGCTCCCTCCCTGGAGGTGTTCAAGGCCAGGTTGGATGGGGCCTTGAGCAACCTGGTCTAGTGGGAGGTGTTCCTGCTATGGCAGGGGGGTGGAACTAGATGATCTTTGATGTCCTTTCCAGCCCAAACTATTCTATGATTCTATGATATATTGGAAAATTAGTGATTGCTCAGTGGTATTGGAGAGAAGGAAGGACAAGTGTTGAACACAGCACAAAAAGCTTATCTTCAGGCACCTGAATGTCAGCAGATTCAAAAGCCAGGAGCTTTCTCTTTGCAACAGAATAGCTAACACCTGTTGAGCTTGTTGAGGAGCATTTTTGACATTAGGCAAGGAGAGCTAGAAACAGATAGTTTTCTGGTGAGGACATCTGGTGATTTGCCCCAGTACAGCTGTGTGGCAGCTCCTTGGAGAGGAAGGCTTCTAGGTTGTGCTGGAGGAGATGCCTCTTTGCAGGTGCTTGGAGCCTCTGTACAGAAGCTTAAATTGTGAAGAAAGGTTCCTCTAAGCAAATATCATGAAGGTTCATTTGCTGATCACAGTGGAATCTCCAGAGATGTTCTTCATGAGCAAGGGATTCCCTGTATGTTGGCAGGAAGTGTGAAGTCTGATGAAGAAAGACTAGTTAGATGTGCTGCGAAGTCAGTGACTGCTTGGGGGCACAGGAGACAGAGATAGTCAAAGAACCACCAATTGCAAAAGTGTATCACCAAAAGTGACAGGGGCTAAAATAAGCCTAAATAAAACCCAGCCGATGTTAAACATGTGTCAGAAATGCAACATGCAGGAGAGAAATGGCTGGAAGAGTTTTTAAGGACTTGTATAGATCCTGGAGGACAGGAAGTTAACCATGAGGCAGCAATGTGCCCTTGTGTCCGAGAAGGCTAATGGCAGCCTAGGCTGCATTAAGAAGAGTGTGACCAGCAGGTCAAGGGAGGTTGTCCTACCCCTCTATTCTGCCCTGGTAAGGCCACATCTGGAGTATTGTGTCCAGTTCTGCGTCTAATACTGGAGAGAGTCCAACCGAGGGCTACAAGGATGCTTAAGGGACTGGAGAATCTCCCTTACAAGGAAAGGCTGAGAGCCCTGGGGGTGTTTAGCCTGGAGAAGGCTGAGAGGGGATCTGATCAATGTTTATAAATATCTGAAGGGTGGGTGTCAGGAATTTGGGGCCCATCTCATCAGTGGTGCCCAGTGATAGGATGAGGGGCAATNGGCCCATCTCATCAGTGGTGCCCAATGATAGGATGAGGGGCAATGGGCACAAACTGGAACACAGGAAGTTCCACCTTAACATGAGAACAACCTTCTCTACTGTGAGGGTGATGAAGTCCTGGAACAGGCTGCCCAGAGAGGTTGTGGAGTCTCCTTCTCTGGAGATTTTCAAAACCCATTGGGACATGTTTCTGTGTGACCTGCCTTAGGTGCACCTGCTTTGGCAGGGGGGTTGGACTAGATTCCCAGAGATCCCTTCCAACCCCTACCATTCTGTGATTCTGTGAGTATTACTCACTATCTCACTATTTGTGACCTTGGCAAAATGAGGGGAGAAGTTGGTGATGATATTTTTTATGATGCACAACTCAAGGGGTTTAATCAGAGAGTCTGGAGTATTGTGCTGGAAGCCACTTGAGGCTTGGGGCATTGAAGCAGGATGCAATTTAACAGCAGACGCTGTAAGGTTTTGCTCCTGAGCACCAATTATAAGAACTTTCGCTTCACCTTTCTTAGCAGAAAGCAAAGGGAGAGAAGGAGCTGTGTGCATTAATCGGTGGCGAGATTGGTGGTCACAGCACGAAAGGGTCGAGTGATGGATGTACCTGATAAGACGCGAAAGCCCCGTCGCTCGCAGTCACTAGATGGCATCACGGACCCGGGCCAAGGAGGCTTGTGCCGGGGAGGGAGAGGCAGCTCCCAGACCCTGGCCAGGGCCAGGGCCATCCCCTGCTGCTGATGGAGGAGCAAAGGCTTGGCTGCCAGGCAGCCGGGGCTTTGGGGCTGCAGGGTGATGCCTGGGGCCAAGCGTCAGGGCGGACAGGGAGACCTTTGGGGAGCTTCGGGTGCCTGCACTCACCCGGGCTTGAGGGTTCGAACGGCTAGGGAGGGTCCTGAAATCCTGCCAGTCCCCAGAGCTTGTTAAGGAGTCTGCTGGTGCTTCCTCTTTCATGCAAAAACTGGTGTCATTTTCCATGAAAAAAGGGAGATGCTGAGCTGGTGACAAGAGAGGAAGACACCAAGTGTTTGTAAAAGAAGGGGAAAATGAGAAACCTCAATAAAAACGAGAATTAACAAGTCCTTCTAAAAGCTGCCCTTGTGTGTTACCTCCTGCTATATTTCCGAGGCCCAGAGAGTGACCTGAGTCATCAGGAGTGTCTTATATCCTCTTACAGTAAGACTTTCTGAAACCCTTCCCTTCAGGTGGGAGTGACATCCATTTCAGACAACACCATATGACAGTTTTTAGGGTGAGTTACATTGAACTGGCAGGCCGGCAAGACGGAAACCTGCGTAAAAGCTCTTGAGCATGATGAACACAACTATGTAATGACAGAGAGCAGTCCTGAGGAGAAGGACTTGGGGGTGCTGGTTAATGAAAATCTCAACATGAGCCAACAATGTACAAGTGCAGCCCAGAAAGCCAACCGTATCCTGGGCTGCATCAAAAGAAATGTGGCCAGTAGGTCAAGGGAGGTGATTCTGGCCCTCTACTCCACTCTCCTGAGACTCCACCTTCATCTGGCCCCGGAGCCCCCAGCACAAGAAGGACATGGACCTATAGGGGAGGGTCCAGAGGAGGGCTATAAAGATAATCAGAGAGCTGGAACACCCCTCCTACAAAGACGGGCTGAGAGAGTTGGGGTTGTTTAGCCTGGAGAAGAGAGGGCTCTGGGGAGACCTTATTGCAGCCTTTCGATATCTGAAAGGAGCCTACAAGAAGGCTGGGGAGGGACTGTTTACAAAGGCCTGAAGTGATAGGACAAGGGGTAATGGTTTGAAACTTGAAGAGGGAAGATTTAAATTGGAAATTAGGGGGATATTCTTCACTCTGAGGGTGGTGAGACACTGGCACAGGTTGCCCAAGGGAGTTGTGGATGCTCCATCCCTGGAGGTGTTCAAGGCCAGGTTGGATGGGGCCTTGAGCAACCTGGTCTAGCAGGAGGTGTCCCTGCCATGGCAGAGGGGTTGGAACTAGATGATCTTTGATATCCCTTCCAATCCAAACCATTCTATGATTCTATTACTCTCCCAGATGCCTTGGATCTCAATGGGTGGCACAAGATGCAGCATCTACAACAACAGTATTCCCATAAGGAGCTTGGTTTAAGGGAACCTTTGGAAAAGAGAATGAAGGACCCCAGATGTTTTGGTTTAATTCATTGCTGCATCAAAATGTTGAAGAAATCCAAACAGGGCAGTAAGGCATGTTTGGGTTGGTTGGTTTTGGGTTTTTTTTCAGAATTGGTGCTGATACTGTTCCCACTGATTTGCCAAGCAGATATAAAACTCAGTATGCCTTAGTGTCCTAGATAATTCAAGATCTGGTTCTATTTTTAAAATTATTTTTAAAAGGCTGTGCAGGATGTACCAAGACCACAAAAGATCTGTTGTTTCTAGTTGCTTCTTCATCAGATTACACTATTCACTTGCACTTACTTAGCCTATCACTTGAAACCCCTCAAAAGTCATGCATGCAGAACATCTGAACCTAGTTATGATTTTTGTTTCTGAATAGTGCTGGTCTTTTTTATCAAAATTGATTAATTTCAGATTAAAAGTCTTCTTCACATTCCTTTTGGAGGAGTCAGATGCAAAGGTGTTTGCATGCATAACGCTTTCTTTGCCTTCCTTAGCCTCCCCCCTCTTCCAAAAGGGAATCCACTGAATTTCCTGTGTTTTCTCAAACTTTTTGCCTCTGAGACCTTGAATATAGTTATGTAATTTTTGTACCTGTAGCTGTGTCCTTATGGAGAAGCCTCAGGTCTCTTTCCTCCATATGTAATTTGCTTTAATTGCTGTTCCTACTTGGGAGCTCCACTTGAGACAGATTTCCAGATTTTTTCACTTTATTGTACAGATTCTTGGTCCTTCCAGTTCAACTCTGCTGATTTGTCTCATGCCATCTTAATTCAGAAATATTTTCCTCCATTCTTTCTCTTGCAGTATTTGAGAGATAAAGCTTCCTTTGTCCATAGGCAGCTATTTCTGCATTGGTGGTGGCTAGCTTTCAGGCAAAAAATGCTTGAAGCCTGTCAAACTAAGCAGCTCAATGGCCATGCTTGCCACTTTAATTGGTGCCTATATTTTGTCAGGAATATATCTGTGTGAAGTGCTTTGCTGGTTACAAAAGAAAGGTTGCAAAATCTGTGAACTTCAGATACCATTCTCAGTACTTCAGAGCTGGTGGAATTTGTATTTGTATTTACATACAACCATGTCTGAGGCTCTATAGCCTTTGTAGGTGGTGTCACTCTAACCTACATAGGTTATACACCTCAGCCACCATTGTCCTTTCTCTTACAAAGAAAGCATTTTCAGAACATACTATGGGTATAATGATTGTGGAGGTGCCTACTGCATATCCAAGTCTTGCAGTGTAGTCATACATAATTGAGTGAATGCCTCTGTTGAAACTGGCTTCAAGTATGATGAGTCCTTGGTGAAGATATGTGAAGCAAGAGTAAATGTGCTACAGGATTTAATCCTGTGCTCAGCTTGCATTTTACAACAGCTTACACTTTTTCCTTGACCTCTTGGAGCTGCACAACTGCGATGGCTTGACCCTGCACGGGGGTGAGTAGGACAGTTCTGCTGTGCACCTGAGACTGGTCTTGAGGTGGGATGTGAAGAGAAGGGTTAAACTGCCAGGTGTCATCAGAGGCAGGAGTGGGGCCCCAAAATATCTGGATTAAGACATGAGTTACTAATGTAAAAGGAGATAAGCAGCAAGAAGACCTAGTATGTAGATGACATGAAACTATTTAAGTTTGTCAGGAGATGAATGACAAGAGCTTTGGAGACACTTTTCAAACAGTGAATAAGCAGACCTGAGGTCTGGTTGCCAGAGGATGTCAGAGAGTACAAGAAAACAGTGAGATTTAAAGACAGACTGGGCACACATCTGAGCAATGAGAACATCCATGTTGGTAGCAGCCAATGCTAAAAGTATTACCTACATGAGGAGAGAGCATCCCATTGTGTATGAGAAGACAGAACCAGCCACTGTCAGGCACTGAGAGAATATGATGTGTTCCTGCTGAATATTGTATTGTCCTTTAGACCCACTGGGGCTAACCCACCTTTTCTCTATCTTCAAAGCATCCAGTAGAGAGAAGAGGCTGACCTAAACAGATCACACCAGCCTGAAAAAAATTGCAGCATTATCATTTGTCTAGGAAGATGTCTGACATCAGGCTGCCCTATGTTGGTTCTGTTTCAGTGATGGCCTGAAATTGTGTGAAACAATCAGAGTAGATAAGCCTGCCTCACACCTCTGCTGCATTTCTCTAGGAGTCAGTGGGGAAATGGGTATCATTTTCAGTAAAATACATAGCTAGCTGAGTAGCTAAAGGACAGTGGAGTCCAGACATGCTCCCCAGAGTGGGCTAGTTGGGACTTTTTGGGTGCTGCTCCACTTCTTGCAGTCTGAGGATCTCAGAATGCTTTCATTATGTGTGTCTCTTGGCAGGGGAAGGTCAGAGCCACACAGCAAGAAGGCCTTTTCATGTGCCTACTGGAATAATGAGAAGCTGGCCTTGTAGCAAAGCCCTCAGATCAAGAGAATCTTCCAACTTCAGCAATCTTCAATCATTCAGAGCTTTACTTTTGTACCACCACTTCCTTGAGCAGCCACAGCCTGGGGACCCATATGGGAGAAACTACACGTGTGACTCTCTTTACTAGTGAGTATTTCTTCTGGGGTGGCATGCAGGGACTGTTCAAGAGCAGTACCACAGTCCCCTGTGGCTGTTCAGGGAGTAGGTGAAGAGCATTCTCTGACTACATGAAACCTAACCACCTTGAGGGTTTTGAGAGATAGGACCTGACAGACTCACACTTAAATTACTAAACACATCCTTAGCAGGAGGAGAGTGACAGGGAGCCTTACCATCAGCCAAAGGTCTATCAGAAAAATGTGAGGACTAAAGGAATAAATGAATGAATGAACAGGGACAGCCAGACAAGAGAAAAAAGAAAAGACTCTGAAGCACAGAAAAGGGGAGAAACTAAATGTGTGATTCTTTCTTCTCTAGTGGCATTTAATTTCCCCTTCCTCACTGTGAAAATGAAATGAACAGGCAAATTCAGTAAAGCGAGGCGGCAAAGTCCTTAGAAACTGCTTCACACAGGCAGAGGTACACCCGGTGCTGTCAATAGTCACAATCCTCCACAAGCACACACAGGGGCCAGAAGATTTTTTTGTCAGTCAGGTTTATTTTAGGTTCTAAAATGAGTTTCGAGTAAAATAAAATGCTCAAAATGTGCAACACATGCAGTCCTCTGTTGGGTCCCCTCTGCTGCTGAATGAGCACAAGAGCAGGGGGGTGCAGGGAGAGGGAGAAGAAAGCGGGCAGTGAGGAGAAAACACCACTGGGCTGCAGAGGAGCTGCGTTCCAGCTGGGTTCCTGCCTCTAAATGTCCCACCAATGAAAGGCTGTGAGAGAGGCCACGAAGGAGGGACAAAAGGTGGTAGAAAGAAGTGGCATTGAAGCAGACAATAGCTACTGGCTCAAATACTTGCAATAGCTCCCAAAACATCTGTGCTGCCTGCCACCTTACTGCAGTGGTGAGTCTCATCTTGCCCTGGTATGCAGCTTCCCCCTCTGCAGGTACAGAGCTCCCTCAAGCTCCTAGTATGTTCATGTCATCCCTAGACCTTCCTGAGAGGTCTGCATGGTGCCCATCTCTCTGCAGCATGGCACACAGAGTTTCATCCTCCCATGCAGACTGGCAACTTGCTCCAATCAGCACTCAGTTTGCTGGCTCTTCTCTTTCTGGTTTTCCTCCATCTCCTTCTTCCCTGGCACAGTGAATGCAACCATCCCTTCCAGCGCCGGGAAGGCAGGAGACCGTGCCTAAAAGGGAAGAAAAGGGCAATATCAGGCATGGGAGGGAGAATGAATGGCACAAGTCTGGCTTCTCCCTGCCGTGGAAGACTTGCAACTACTGCTTGCAATCACAATTCCCTTCTAGAGCTAGGGAAGAGTCCCAGTCCCAGTCTAAGACATGAAGTTTCTGTCAGGCTGTAGAGAAACAGTAAGCACAAGTCTTCGAAGATCACTTGTAGGACCAATCATTAATGGCACAGAGAGTGTGAAATTGCTAAGGAGTTATGTAGCTGATGAAGTTGAGGAGCCTCATTTGGAAGAAAGAGGATGAAAATGTCACCCAAGAACCAGGTATTTTAGGGGAATGGAGTAGTAAACTGAATGAAATGCAACCACATGTTGGTAGGCTCAGGGGAACAGGAGAAGCCTGAGGACTGGAGGAAAACAAATATCACTCCAGTCTTCGAAAAGGGCAGGAAGGAGGATCCGGGTAACTATAGACCAGTCAGCCTCACCTCCATCCCTGGAAGGATGATGGAACAACTTATCCTTGTCTCTGTCTCTAGGCATACCAAGGATAAGAGGGCTATTAGGGGCAGTCAACATGGCTTCATGAAGGAGAAGTCATGTTTGACCAACCTGATAGCATTTTATGAGGACATAACCAGGTGGATAGATGATGGTAAAGCAGTGGATGTGGTCTATCTTGGTTTCAGTAAAACATTTGACACAGTCTCCCACAGCATCCTTGCAGCTAAACTGAGGAAGTGTGGTCTGGATGATCGGATAGTGAGGTGGATTGTGAACTGGCTGTAGGAAAGAAGGTAGAGAGTTGTGGTCAATGGGACAGAGTCTAGTTGAAGGCCTGTATCTAGTGGAGTCCCCCAGGGGTCGGTACTGGGACCAGTGCTGTTCAATATATTCATTAACGGCTTGGATGAGGGAATAGAGTGCACTGTCAGCAAGTTTACTGATGACACAAAGCTGGGAGGAGTGGCTGACACACCAGAAGGCTGTGCTGCCATCCAGCGAGACCTGGACAGGCTGGAAAGTTGGGCGGGGAGAAATGTAATGAAATATTAGAAGGGCAAGTGTAGAGTCTTGCATCTGGGCAAGAACAACCCCAGGTACCAGTATAGGTTGAGGACTGACCTGTTGGAGAGCAGCGTAGGAGAGAGGGACCTGAGGGTCCTGGTGGACAGCAGGATGACCATGAGCCAGCACTGTGCCCTTGTGGCCAAGAAGGCCAATGGCATCCTGGGGTGTATTAGAAGGGGTGTGGTTAGTAGGTCGAGAGAGGTTCTCCTGCCCCTCTACTCTGCCCTGGTGAGACCACATCTGGAATACTGTGTCCAGTTCTGGGCCCCTTGGTTCAAGAAGGACACAGAACTGCTTGAGAGATTCCAGCACAGAGCCACAAAGATGATTAAGGGAGTGTAACATCTCCCTTATGAGGAGGGAGCTCCCTGAAGGAGTTAGGTCTCTAGGTTGGAGAAGAGGAGACTGATGGGTGACCTTATTAATGTTTATAAATATGTAAAGGGAGAGTGTCAGGAGGATGGAGCCAGGCTCTTCCCAGTGACATCCAATGATAGGACAAGGGGCAACGGGTGCAAACTGGAACATAGGAGGTTCCACATAAATATGAGAAAAAAGTTCTTCACAGTGAGGATGACAGAGCACTGGAACAGGCTGCCCAGAGAGGTTGTGGGTTCTCCTTCTCTGGAGACATTCAAAACTCCCCTGGATGTGTTCCTGTGTGACCTGATCTGCTCCGGTGGGGGGATTGAACTAGATGATCTTTTGAAGTCCCTTCCAATCCCTAACATTCTGTGATTCTGTGATCAGAAGAGGAATTTCTAATGAGTAAGCAATAGCCCATCAAGGGATACTGGTGAGCAGCCAGTGTTCAACTAATGCAAGAATAGCAAATGTAATCTCAGAGAATGCCAGTGGAAAGACGGAGAGAACAAGAGAAGAGCTGATATCTTTGCTCAACATTCTCATCTGCACTCTCACAAAGGATGAACCCACAAGGGAAACTGTGCAGAGAAGGGCACGAAGACCATCCATGAATGAAGGACCTGTGCTGCAACAGAAGACCTTTGCTTACTTGCAAAGCAAGGCCGTGATGACACGTACAGATGCTTTGATCTGGTAAATATCCTGGCTGGATTAGAGCTTCTCAAGCTAACAGATGAACACTTAGGTAACCTATTTCCTGCTATAGCTGAGGCTTTACAGTTACACTGTCAAGGGGTTCCTGTCCAGCATTTTGGGACAGAAAGGGTGGTTCTGATCATCTTGTCCTGAATTGCACATTCTAGAGAGTCACCCCGGAACTGTAGATTTCTGCCTCAGATTATCCTTTACCATCAGTGCTGATTACGGACCAACGACAAAGAACCAGTCACGAGTCACTCTATCGCTACCCATGTGAAGTGCTGGGGCCTGGGCTGTGAGCCCCAAGTTGGAGTTGACCTATGGATGAGTCACAACCCAGCAACATGTTTTGTTCCTCAAGTGGTTTCAGGCCCCAGAGGCAGAACTGGGCCCACCTTTGTGAGGCCCTGCCTTCCCCCAGGTGATCGTGGTTGGGATGGTGGTTGAGGCTAGAGATATATCAACCAGGAACTGACAAGTTTGTAGGAAAAAACAAGGAGCTGATCAGTTTGAAGAGAGTTCCGGTGGAAGTGAGCTCTGTTGGGGCCAGATGGAGGAGTTCCTGTTGGGGGCAGCTTGTTGAGCTCTCTCCCCTTTGGCTGATTTGAGACAGAGAAGAGCAAATACATGAAGAATAAAAGATGATGGAAAAGAGCAAACAGATGAAGAATAAAAGATGAAGTTATGCTGAGGGGATGTTGCTGAGTTTGGTGTTGGCCTGAGGAAGAAGAGAGCTAACAGCACACCATGGTGGCTTTTTAAAAATGCCCATCTTGGTTTTGTTCTGATGCTGCCTGTCTTCAGCCTCCAGCCACCAGGATTTACTGAGAATTTGCATCAATGCTCTCAATATCCCTCATCTTCAGCTCAAGAAATATTCAAGGCACCCACCTCTTTCAACAGGGGCAAACTCTCCCAACCTCAGATCACTCTAAGCCCCCTGGCCTTTCTGCACTGGAAGGAGATTTTTCACTGTGGCCCCTTTCCAAGAAGCTAAGTAGACGGCAACTACATCACAGCTACTGATGAAAGGTGTCACTTGTCAGCAAAGGGAAACCACGAAGAAATAATTTGCCATGTAATTCATTTGCAGAGAAACAGTATGAAAGATGCAGAGAAAAGGTCTGACTTGTTTGCAATTTTTTTTCCAAATGGCATGCTGGGGAGGGATCAGTCCTTGCCTGGTCTTTGGGATCATAAATGCAAAGCAGAGTTTTCAGAAGATGAGATACTGGAACATGCTGAGCAAAGGACAGTAAGTAGCTGGAAGTAGGCAACTGAGGTGTGAGGGCTGAACCAGCAACAACAGACCGGCATCGAGATCAGCATCTGGGGACCAGCAGGCATTTTTATGGAATGTCATATTCTATGTTTATGCCAAAGCATCCAGATAAAAAATAAGAGAGGGAACACCTACAAAAGCCTGGAAATTAACCCTCTACTATTACAGCATGGCTTGATCTCTGGGAGAATAAACAAGAAGCTTTTCAAGGCTGGGCTGTGATTGTCTCCTAGGGGGTTTTATCCCTCCTCTGAAGTGTCTGACTTGCCCCTAGACAAATGCCACAGTTAGCCAAACCTGCCAATGCCCAGGATACAGCTTTCACTACGCATCTGTGACACCCTCAGAAGTCTGCCTGAGCCCCATTTTCCTCTGGCTGTTGTGTCTCTGAGGCATTTCACCGCTGTCTCTAGGGTACCCAGGGAAAGGTCAAATAAAGACTGATGTACAGGAAAACTAACAAAAATGGGGTGATGGACACTTACCCTTTTTTGTAGGGCCAGAGCCAGAACACAGACTGCAAGCAGGAAGAAGAGGGTGAGCATGAGCCCAAAAGCAACCTGTCCACTGAAGGCAGTGGGAGGGCTGGAGACCTGGGCACCTGTGAGGAGGAACCACAGTTAGGAGGGAAGGTTGATTTTGCACTGGGGCAAGGCTGGGGTAGCACAAAGACAGAAAAACTGAAAAAGAGTGCAAGGAAGTGGAAGGAACAATACGAGGAACTGGTGAGACTTAAGACAGGATGACAACAAGATGAAATCTAAGTGGTCCAAGTGGAGAAGGACAGGGTAAGGCTGAGAGAGTAAAGAACACCAGGGAATTGAATAGTGTGAGAAGAAGGGATTTGTTATAGATCCGAGGGGGACAATACCTATGATCTGCAGCTCATACTCCACTGCTCCCAGTTTGCCTTTTGGACCATATACACTGCATTCCCACGTGCCCATATCGTTTTGTGACACTTGGGGTATTTCCAAGGTGGGGCCCATCGGAGGTCTGCGGCTATTCGGGTTACGCGAGGTGGCCACAGCCAGCTTGCTGTTAGTGGGGGCCGAATCGAGGTGATTCCACTGGAAACGTTCATGTCCCTGGGGGTGTGTGAGGCTGCAGATGAGCAGCAAGCGAGACCCCTCAGAAACTGTTCCTTGGGTGCTTGGAGTGACTGCAGCAAATGGAAAAAAAATTGCCCTCAGGAAAGCCTACAGGCAGGTCCACATCTCTTCCTCATCCCTCCTTTTTCTATTACCTCTGTTACCTGTTATTACTTCCTCTAATTTATTTTCTTTGTCTTCCTCAGTCTTAAGAAGACTAATCAAGTTACCCAGGAAAACCCTTGCTTTCAGCAGAGTCCAGTGCATTGCAATGCCCTGAATAAAGACCTTGTTTCCCACCCTGGGGTGGAAACCTATGAGCAGGACCAACCCACGCTCACTGCACTGATGTGCAGGAAGGTTTACCTGTAAGCAGTGGGGGACCCCAGCGGGGTGGTGCACCTCTCAGTCTCTCCTCTCACCTGTAACCACTGTCAAAGTCACATCTCTGCTGATTGTCTTGTTGCCAGCAGAGACAGCACAGCGGTACTGCCCTGCATCACCTGGGCCCACCACGGTGAGATGAAGGGGGAAGCTTCTGCTGCTAGAATTCTGGGGGATGCCCCAACTTTGCACATGTCCTCTTGCAAGGTGGCTCCAGTGGGCTGTCACTTTGTTGATCCCAAAGGCACTGGGAAGGTAGCTTAGGGTGCACGGTAGATCAGCTGCAGAGCCAGCTGCAGCATAGACCACAGGATTGCTTGGGCCATCAAAACCTGTGCCAGAGAGAAAAGCTAATGTGGAGTGGTAGCTGGAAAGAGCTGTAGAGGGAGGTGACTGGCCGAGGAAGTGAGAACAGGGTGGGAATTGGGAAGCTGGAGCCACTGGGTTTGGTCAGTCACATGAGGATGCCGGAGTAGAAATGCAGAGGCTGAGCTCACCTAGAATTTGCAGGTTGTATGTGGCAGAAATGATCTCGTTATCGGAGTATCTGAGCTGGCAGCGCCAGGGTCCTGCATCACTCATGATTGGCCGGAGGATGGAGAGAGCCCCATGCGAGGAGCAGAAGGTCCCAGAGGTGGGGACTGGGTGTGTGTTGTGGAACCAGCATGTCTCCACAAGGCTGGCCTGGTGGCTAGAGTTGCAGCTCAACAAGAGTGGCTCATTTTCTACCACAGGTCTGGGTGGACTGAGGGTTACTGCAAGAAAAAGAAAATGACAGTCAGGGGAAGCTAAGATCACAGGGGGACTACCAAACCACCCTTTTGTGCCCCTCTTGTCCTGGTTTTGTCCCTCAGGCAGCCCTCTCTCCAGAGCTGAGAGCAGACAGCAGGAAGCTGTACACTTTCAGGAGGCTGCTGCCTGTATTCTAATCTTCCCTGGCAAACATGGCATCCCCACTTTGTCCCACCCTTACAACCTCCCTGGTCCTAAAATCAATGTTCTTCAGGGTTTCTATCTTCTCCTACCTGTAATTACTCCCAGCTTCACCTGGCAGCTCTGGACCTCCGTGTTGTATGTCACCCGTGCCTCATACAGCCCAGCATCCTCACTCCGGACCGGGTCAATTCGCAGGGAGAAATTGCCAGTGCGTAAGGCAGAGTACTGGATGGACACCCGGGGTCTCATGGGCAGTGCTGTCTTCCGCAGGCCTGAGTACCCCACCTCCAGCACCACATGTGACTCCTGGTGGGTGCTGGGAGTGGGACAAGTGAGTGGCTCAGGCTGAAGGCAAAGGTGAGATCAAGGAGGGGGGGTGGGAAGTAGGGAAGGTGCAGAAGAAGAAAGGGGGCTTAAAGGGTCTCCCACCCTCCCCAGTCCCCTTACAAGGACACAGGTCTGTCTTGGTCCTGGCGTACCTTCCTCCATGCCGCTTCCACAGCACAGATGTTTTTTCAGGCAGCTGCTTCCACATCTTTCTAGGGCGCAGGTGGCAAGGCAGCACGGCTGAACTCCCCACTCTGGCCCACACTTTCTGCTCCCTGCTTTCTTCCTCTGCTGCTCCTGGTAGTGTGTGGCCAGCTGTAAGGAGATGGAAGCTTGAGCAAAGGGTCCTATGGAGCAGAGGGCAGTATCTGGTCTTCTTCGGTGGGGTTAGAAGGGCATAGATTCTCTCTTCCAGACCTGTTAGTGACAAAGTAACCCTCCAGACTCAGCTTACTGAGCTACCCTGTCCTCCCTGATGCATTCAGCCCTCTTACCATTGAAAGCCAGCAGAGTGAGGGTGAGGAACAGCACCAAGGACACCAGCTTCATGGTGGCATCCAGGAGAGGCGAGAGGCTGTGTCTTCCCACTTGGGTCCGTGCTCGATCAGGTCCAAAGCTTTAAGAGATCAGCAAAAATAAGACATGTGCAAAGATGATGTTAGAATGGGTGGATAAATCAAGGTGGGTCAGGAGAATGTGCTTGCTCTCAAGCTGTCTCTCTCTTTGATTAAAGTATTTCCTTAGATGCCCTTATATTGCAGGTGGACAGCTAATTTCCTCATATCACTAAGAAGATGTGTCATGACCAAGAAACCAGTATAATTGTGAGGCACGTGAAGGCAAAGCTGAAGCCAGTGACAGAGGAGGGAGGGACCAGAGACACTGCTCTAAGCATCTTTTAGTGGAAATACTTTGAGTCGCTGTTGTTTTTCTTACAAGTTTCGCTTCTACATAGACAGTGGAAAAAGTGTAGAAGACACTTCCCAGCAAGTGCCCTTCATGTTTTTCTTTCATCTCTTACCTTTTTTGGTTTGATCTTTCCGCCTCTTATAGCTTCTCTCTAATTGTTTCAGGGCTTTTGAGAACATGTTGGTCTTTTTATCTGCTGTTTTTTGTTCTTGTTGGATTTTTTTCCCCCTTCTTTTTCTTTCTATAATCCTTCAAATGTGCTGATTTCTTGGCTTTTCCTCATTGGCCAGTTCACAGGCGGCTTGAGGAAAGTGTCTATGTTGAGCTTCAATCAGGGTACATGTGACCCATCAATCCAGAGTCCAGGGGCAGCATGGGACGAAGCTGAGGTGGTCCGAGGAGACAGAGAGGAGCATCCAGAAGAAGCAACCAGCACTGAGAAAAGGGGCTGCATGCTGTGGCACTGTGAGGGGTGTGAGGAAGGGAGCCTTCTCCTCCAGCAGCTCTGGGGAAAACCCACCCAAGCTCATGTGCTGCGAGGGCTCATTCTAGCTCCTGTGTAGCTGCTTAGCTTTGTATAGGGCAATATACTTCCATCCATGTGCCTCATCCTGGGGCCCCTTTTGCCTCAAGGAACCCTCATTGCTGTGGCTCACACTTTCCAGCAACCCACTGGCTCTGACTCTTTCAGACTTAATCAGCCCTTCATGACAAGTGTCAGGCACCCAAGCCCCTTGGCTGCTCATCACTTAAGGGCTGAGCTGGGGCTTTTCCTGGGTGTGAGGGAAGTGAGGTGACTCAGAGTGGCCACTTCTTCATTGTGCAAGAATCCTCTCTCACTCTAGTTTTCCTCAGTGGGATGGTGAAGGTGGAGGATAAAAGAGAGCCAAGTGGTACACCTTGCTTCAGCAGCTCCCTGTTGTGGTGACAGCTCTTGTCCCTTTTATCACACATAGCTCCTCAGCCGCCTGAGGAGTGGGATCAGCATATAGGAACCTGATGCAGCCTTGTGTGCCTCAGTGTCCCCAGGGGACTGCTTTGTAATGGTCCTTTGTGCCCTCTGTGTTACACAGCCCATGGTATCATATGAGAAGGGAAGAGAGAAGATGGGGGAGAACTTGTGACTGTTGGCAGGAGGTGTTTTTTCCTCCTGTTCAAGAAAAACAGTTTGTGGTGCCCAGTCCAAGCAAAAAGCATCAACCTCTCTTTCCCCTGAATCAGCAGTGTGAAAATGGTGTGAGTGTGTGGGTGAAGATGAGAGAGAGAGAGAAGGGAGAAGGATCTGTGGTGGGGAGGCACATATAGCTCTGCAGCTTGGCGTCATCTGCTCTCCCTCCCCTGACTTCCCCCAGGGGACACATCAGGCTCAATGCTCTCCCCCTCAATCCCCACTCACTCTGCACTCTTAGCCTCAGCAATGAAGAGAGACGTACTCCCATCCTGGGCCCAACTCCTGAGATGTGATGAGGAGGGACTTATGGAGACCCCAGGACCTGTCTGGCATTGGGGGTTTTTTAGGGCTGAGGGGTTATTATGCTGAGAGAGCACGTTGTGA
This sequence comes from Brachypteracias leptosomus, assembly GCA_013401335.1. Lineage (NCBI taxonomy): Eukaryota > Metazoa > Chordata > Aves > Coraciiformes > Brachypteraciidae > Brachypteracias > Brachypteracias leptosomus. The sequence continues at coordinate 82,014 of VYZX01000905.1, forward strand.
AATGAAGGTTTTGGAGGCACTATTTTACTCAGCACCAGGCTATCTTTAGAAAAAACACTGGTGACGTTCCTTTCTAATGACCCATTTTGAATGCTGACTCTCTTGAATGGCAATTTTGTCATCTCCCAGAACAGGACCCTGCTGAAGAAATAACAGTGACTGGAACAAAATCAGCACGGGGGCATCTTCTCAGAATTGCCTACATGGGTCTCCTGGGCAGAGGGACGACAGCAGAGACGTGAAGAATGAGGGGCTGGCTACAGCAGCAATAGCCCAGGATAGAGATGCAGAAGCCCAGCTCTTTCAATCCTCCTTTGTCCATTTTAGACATTAGCTAACTTCAGCCAGGTGCCAGACTTACCTGCACTGGTCACCTTGCACACAACCTTAATACATTGATTTTCTCTTGGCATGTCTTATGGGTGCAAACTACATTTACCAAGAAAAATAGGAATAGAAAACACTATTCTGCAGTATCATTGAGTTAGTCTTGCTGAAGGAATTTTCCGTTGCATTTCCAGATTTCTGTGATATGATGTTTTTCTCTGAATGATTACACTTTTGTGTTTTGGTCCTTGCAGCTTCAAGTCTGAAGCTAGTCACAATCTTCTGCTTTATGCTGATTTTCTGAGGTGCTCTATAATTTATTTGCAGACTTTAACTGACCTAAAACTGTGATTGAAGATTGGGCTATCAGCTGTGCAACTTGAGATCAGCTACTCAGGGTGTTCATGAGATAGAGCATTTAGCAAAAGGACCTTGTAAAACATCCTGATTGATGTTGCTTAGTGCTAAAGCAAACATAATAACAAAAAAGAACTTACTAATAAGAGATAACTAGTAACTTTGTGTGGAGGGATTGTAAGCAGCCACACCTTGGGAGACAGAAAGGAAGGTCTGGCAGGGGATGTGATGTGAGCAAAAGCTGCTGGGCAGGTTGGTACTCAGACAGGTACCTGGACAGGCAACAAGGTTTCCAGGGGCTAGACTGGGATTAACTGCAGGGCTTCTTGCACTGACTGAGAAGCTCAGAGAGCTAAAAGAAATCTAAGCTCAGCTCCAGAGGAGAAGTAGTGGAGCTGCTCTTCTCTGCCTGCTCAGAACAGATGCAGGAGTTCCCGAATCAACACTGTGCACAGCTGTGGAAGGGCCAAGAAGCAGAACTCTGAACCAGAAAGAGCTGGTGCCCATGGCTTGGCAGTCTGTGTATGACATGCACAATGTTGAAATGTGTCGAAATATGCACCTCTGCGGTAAAGGGACGCAAGCCACTCTTTTCCCATAACACCGCGTGATGGCTTCTACTAAGGTGCCAACCTGAGATCCATTCTGTATATGAATTGCTTAGCTCTTCTAAGTCCAGGGTGGGTACGAAACATGCTTCCTTTCTCATGGGAGGAAGTGGTTGCTCCAGTCTTCTTTCCCTCCATGATGCCTGGAAGCAACTTGTTATCGTCCTAGGGCCACAGTACACGACATGTCAGAGAGTGGCCTCGGAGGAGGAGACCCATTTATCTGAGGTGACCAATCCCAAAAAGAGGTGAGGCAAAGAGGATTAGAAAACAGAAAGTTCATATTTCTGAGTAGATCTGGGCAAAATCAAAACATGCCTCTGCAGAAATGTGAGGAGGAGGAAGAGTGGCTGCTCATCTGTCACTTATTAGGAGGCAAAGGTCCTTTTTAGAGGATTTGCTGAATGGGCAGTGCCTGAGGCACCACAGGTCTCTGATGTGGAGCTGAGGATAGTGTTGGCCTGCTCCCCAAAATCCCATGGGATCACTTCTAGGAAAGCATATATTTAGGGAGTCTTAGGACAAATCTGCAGCCTCTTCTTTTACAGTGCTAAAAGGCAAGCAATCTTTGTATGACAATCATCAGCAGATAGCTGAATATTCCAGACAAACCTGAATTAGAAAGAAACAACACTGAGGGGTGCTGACTGAAGCTGTGGGCTGCATTTCTGCTAAAACCCAAGTGATTTAATCACCAAAGAGAGTTTGCAGCATTCCTGGGCATGTTAGGCAGCTAGCATCTTGCATCTGGCCAGCATTAGCTGCAGAGATGTGTGTAACTGTTCTCTTTCAAAAAGCCTTCAGCTCCTTCCTGGCAGCATGACGGAATGCTTCAGGATCCTCTTTGGACATCCACAACTACCTGTGGAGATGGTGATGGATATCGGTATCTTGGACAATAGCTAGTTAAACAGTGTCTTTGATGCTGCAGGATGTCTTTGATGCCACAGCCTCTGTGTTTTGCAACACAGAGGGTGAGGTTAATCAGCTACAAAAATCCTTGCAAGCAAGCTAGGTTGCATTTCGACTCACTTCTCATTGCAGTGTTCATGCCATGCTTTTAATCCAGTGGAAAAATATGTGATAACCTCCCAAACATCCCAGGGCTGCAAGGATTTTTCTCAAGAGTAGGAAGGTACCTAGGAGCCTGATGTATGCAAGGGTTGGAAGAAGCATGGCAGCTGTAAGGAGAAAGCAGTCAGTTGGAGGGGCCTGACACTGAGGCAAAGGAGTTAGGCACTGACCCAATGTGCCACATGTCACTGAGTGAGTGGGGCAGTAGCAGGATGGTCCTAAAAGATTCCCTTGACTCAGATATGGGCTGAAAGAAGCTGAGGATAAAAGCTGAATCTTGGTCTTAGAGTGGGAATCCCAAAACATGATTCTCCCAGGAGCAGCTGGAGAGAAAGGGTCTAACCATCTGCAGGGTCCCTGGTCCCTGGAGGGCTAGAATATCCAGTGCCGACAGCAGAACTGGATGACAGACTAGTGCTGGACATCAGGGATTGTCCAGAAAGCAGGTGAGCACTGGCAGAAATGGCCAGCAAACAATACCTTTGAAAGAAATGTCAGCACCAAGACTGGTGTGGTGCTAAGAGTGGTGTCAGGAAGAGGCTGGAAGGATGATGGTGGGACACATAGTGAAACCAGGGTACCCAGATTCCCCCAGCAGATTACACACAACCCCCTTCTTAGGTGTGGCTTCTTCAGCTTGCCAATCTCTTGATAGTTTTTCAGAGAGACTGTATGACTGCTTTTCCTGAGAGATATTTTGTCCTGGGGGATCTCCAGAACAGATGTGGGTTGTGTCTGCTGTGTAAGGCCTTCCAGCAGCCAATCCGAGGGAATATCGTGGTCTTGTGGGTGCCAAGAGAGAGACAGGCTGATCCCCATACACCATGCTCAGATCCCCATTGCTGTTGCTACTCTCAAGTAACAATACAGTAAATATTCCCTCAAAGAAAAACTGCCCCAGAAGGATGTGCCTTCTGCTAATGGTGCTCAAATCCTCTCTATGTCTTACTCTTGGAAGCAGTGTGGGTCTTTCTGACACAAAGAGGCACTTGGACATGTTTCAGATGCTGGGGGATGAGCATTGCACAGGGCATGGTGTCCACAGGAACAGTTGAAAAGTAGATCTGGTCCATGTGCTGTGTTTTCACATAAGCCCATATCTTATGGTACACTGGAGCTCTGGAAGCTATAGGCAAATACTTATTAGTAAAGAATATGTTATTTCTTAGTGGGAAAAATAGATGTAAAAAAGGATACAATACCTGGGAAGGTTCATGTGGATCATGGCACAGCAAGGAAGGGAACAGCAGCACTCCAAAATACTCCTGAAGATAGTAAAATCTCTGATTTGGTAATCCCAAATCACTTTGCCTTGAACAAAGATTTCTAGGGAGAGAGATGTTGCATTTCTAAACTGAAAGGGCTCATTGTAAATCAAAATGGATTTATTTCTTTACAGTTTAGTTTTCAGCTGGATCAATTTTTTGATGCTCATCAGTGTCGACAAAAGAGAGGCAGCAGGAGAGATGAAAGGGAAGATGGGATTGCCCCTTTCTGAAACACTACACATTTGTGGTGGATTAACATGATTGTGTGGCAGACTGCAATCCAGAGTGTGGTGGCAGCTGAGCTGTTTTTTCAGTTTCCTCTCCATTTGGCATCTCATGGCAGGTAGCAACCTGTACCATTTTGTAAGATAGCTTCTACTGCTCCACTAAGAAAAAATGCAAAATCAAATAAACCCACTTGTTAGTCACAGTGTCACAGGAAGATTCGTGTGGGAAGGGACCTCTGGGGTTTTTCACTCCATCCCTCTGCTCCCAGCAGAGTGATTCTCTAACCAGACTGGGTTGCTCAGGGCCTGGCCCAGGCAACTCCTGAACACCTCCAGTTGTGGAAGCTCTCCGACCTCTCTGAAAACCTGTTCCACTGCTGAAACACTTTTTCTTCTGTCCCATTGGAAATTAATTTGTTGCAATCTGTGCTCCTTGTCTTGTACCCTTTCTCTGTGCCCCTGTTAGAGGAGTCTGGTGCTACCTTTTTTCTAACCCCCTTTGGGTCAGTAGCAGGCAGCAGTTAGCTCCTCCCTCTTCTTCAGGCTGAACAAATGCCCCTTGTCATTCATTATGTCCTCCACCCTACAGCCATCTTAGGGCCTCTTGCTGGACTTGCTCCAATGTGTCAACATCCCAGAGTATTGCGGATGTGGCTTTTCATGTGCCATGAAGACAGAATTAATCACTGCTTGCTGTGTTCTTGGTAATGAAGCCAAGTGTTTGGTAAGCCTTCAGCACTCCAAAGAGACCCTGCTGTCTCTGGAGGTACCCCCATTCTCATCACGCTGGAAGAGGCCTGGCTATCACTAGGGCATGTACAACAGGCTTTGTTGGCGTAAGGGCAGGCTCTTATTTACCCTTGAAGGAGACTGGCATCAAAGAGATGGAAATATACTTCTGTCTAATGGGGCTTTAAAAAAGGTGGGACCTCCCATGTCACAATGAGGACTGGGAAAGATCTAGGTTCCCAAGTTGGAGATCCAGCAAACTAAATATTAGGAAGCTGTGCCAGGAGTTGGTCACTGGGATGCAATTAAGGCCACATGGGGAAAACATGGTTTGGTGAGGTTTTTAATTTTTCCTGGTTCTAAGAAGTTTCTGTTTGCAGATGTCAGGTTCTGTTCTCCAGGAGCCACTGAACAGGCCACACCGAGCAGCGTTCTTTCCACTGTAACAGATTTCTCTGCCAGGTTTTTCTCAGAAAACCATGAAAGACTGAAGGACCCTCTCTAGCTGTACAGTATGTGCGAGAGCAGAAGATAAAGCAGCTCATGCTTTTGTGTCCTATATAAAGACTTGATGATGAGATGAAAGCGTCCTAGAAATTCAGACTCTGTGAACTATCAGTGCTAAGCTGCCACATGATTTGTTCAATATCCAACTGCTTTCTGATGTCCACGGCTGTCTTATGCTGCCAAAATGTGGTTTAGGAGGACTTCACAGCTCTGCAGGTCTGACTGTCTCTCCTGGCATGGTGCACACTTTGTATTTGGCAAGGTTAATGGGAAGCAACTGCCTCCTAAGACTCCTGGTAAAATCACACTTAGAATTAAAACATAAGGCTATATGTTGAGGAACAATGTATGTAGATCACACTTCCAGAACAGAATACAGTATCCTGGGAAGACAAGACTCCAGGGAGGGAGATACACGATAACATGCTGTATAAAATGGGATCTCAAAGAATGAACAGATTGTGTTACCTCTGTTTACAGCACAAGGTACTGGAACGTGTCCATGATTTGAAAAAGGATGTGGAAAAATGGAAAAGGATTTACAAGAGTGGTACAAAAAGCCCTCTGACTTGGGGCCTGGAGATTTTGCTTTCAAATGGACAGAACTTGAGGTGTTTGATCTATTTTACCTAATCAGAAAGAAACAGTGGTGAGCTCAGGCAGCAATTTTACTGCAAACAATGAAATTCATTTTACATGTCACAAAGATGGTAGAATTATTGTTAGAGGATGTTGTAGAGACCTGGACTATAAATTACTTCGAATATGGATTAGTTAATTTGTGGAGGATCAATTCCTCACTGGCTTTTGAATACAACGGCCTGGATATGAACACCAATTCAGGATGTCCTTGACTCATTTGCAGGAAGCTTGTATGTGATGCCTTGACTCTCAGTGCCTTTCCTTAGGGATCTTGTATCAGCTATAGCAGAGCACTAGGCTAGAGAGATCATTGGTACAACCATTCTTACACTCTTATATTTATAATCTGTCTTTCCTATTTTCTCACCATGAGGAGAAGATGTGAAATAGAGGCAGATTCTCTATTTCAGCAGAGGAGCATAAGGATGACCAGTGGCTCAAAATTAAACCCAAAATCTGTCTGGAAATGAGGTACATGTTTTTCACAGCAAGGCTCTGACATGGGAAGAACTCTCGTGGTGGCCTCTTCACCACATGCAGACTGTTGATGTGAAAAGTGGTTGATGGCATCCTCTTGCTCAGCCCTAGGATATGGGGCTCTCTGCAGGAACAAGGAAACCAAGCCAGTTGATCACTATCATGAGAATAAAACTCTATGTATTCATATTTCCCCAGACTTTTCCCTTACAGCCCTGACTGGAGGGCTTCCCTGAGAGCACGTGGGCCCTTTTTAAGACTCAGGACAAAAACCAGCTGGTCTTCCCTGAAAAAAACTCCAGCACAGGGATGAGAAACAGCAAGAGGAGCATGACTGCCGAGCTGAGGCACATAACCCGCAGGGAAAAGGAAGGAAAAGGCTTCTGGACCCAAATGAACAGAGGTGGTGGTGGCATGTGGGTGTGGGGACTTTCCCCTGAGTTTAGCAGGCACCTGCTGTTTTTTCCCTAGCTACGGGTGGTCAGAGGGCTCACTTGTTCCAGACTTGAAGGAGATATAGAGGTTTCTTTTTTTTCTTTTATTACTATCATTTTCTTCTGTGTGCTGCTTATTAAGTCAAAATAAAAGTCACTCTGAAGGACTGGCAACCTCAAGGGTTCTGTGTACCTTCTGTCTGAACAGTAAGATCTTGTGCAGAGAAGGGAATAGAGACAAAATGGTTCAGCCATGAGCCAAGCTAGAGTTCAGAATCCTTAATAATGGAAAAGAGGGCAACAGTCAAAATACTAACTCAAGAGTATTCAAGAGAGGAAAGAAAAAACCCAACCAAAAACCAGCCACAACAAACCCAAGACTAACAACATTTCCTGCGCTGGTCTGTGAAAAACAAATGTTTGGGGTCAATATAAAAAAACCCAGAGAACTCCTTGAAGTGAAGAGGCATGCTCATTGAAGGGTCAGAATATGACCTGGAAACCTTTCCTGCTGCTTGAGGGTGGGATTCCACCTTACAGCTGCTCTCATGAAGAAACTGATCTAAGAGTCTCTTCCAAGTTTGCCTTACCGTCCCAATGCCACTGGGGACGACAGCCCCTGGCTACTTACTGACCCCCTCATGTACAATTTGTGATAATATGGCTCTTCATGGGGCTGTAAGTCAGACCAATGTAAACATTAGGTTTAAAAGGAGGAGAAGAAGAAAAGGCAAGTGTGTAATTAGAATAAGGAATAACTCAAATGACTTCCATGGTGGGTTCCTACAGGCAGCTGCCCTAACACAACTGAGTGGATGAGAAACTGCTGAGGTGTGGAAAGAAAACTTCTAAAATGTCATTGCTGTCACATAGAATTACACTCTGGATGGATGGCCAATATCTGTAAACGGCTCTGGGAGAAGTGGACTATCCAAGCAGAGTCCTAAACCCACCTGACAGTGCAGTACTGACAGATTTTAAGATACTTGGGTGTCATGGTTTGAACTGGGCCGCCAGCCAAACACCATGCAGCCACTTGCTCACCATCCCTCTGGGTCCTGGGGAACGGGGGAGAGAACTGGAGAGGCAGAGGTAAGGAGAGTCGTAAGTTAAGATAAAAACAATTTAATAATTGAAATAAAAATAATAATGATAATAACAGCAATAATAGAATATACAAATGAGTAATGCACAATGCAATTGTTCAACACCCACCAACCAAAGCCCAGCCCATTCTTGACTAGTGATCCCACAGGAGAGAAAATCCCTAACCCACAATCCTGGAAGAGACACAGCTTCCCAGCCAGTTCTCATCTATATACTGAGCATGACGTTGTATGATATGGAATACTCCATTGGCCAATTTGGGTCTGTTGCTTCAACTGTGCTCCCTCCCAGCTTCTGGTGCACCTATGCACCAGGAAGACATGGGAAGTTGAAAAGTCCTTGATTTCTTAGCAACAACTAAGTACATCAGTATATTACGAGCATTCTTCTCATACCAAATCCCATCCTGAATCCAAAACACAACACTATTTTATCTACTAAGAAGAAAAAATTATCTTCATCCCAACAGAAACCAGGATACTGAGGCAGTTGCTGCGGTTGCTTGGGGAATTGTGGACCTACCAGCTAAACCCAGATGTTTGTTTCCCCAAGAAAATTCTACCACTCACAACCCTAAAACAGGTTCTCTAAGAAATTGCAGTGATCTCAGGTACTGGCTCTACTGTTGGGTATCCAATATAGGTTTTTGATAACCAACTGGAGTTGTAGACAATGAGAAAAACAGGCCCCTAACTTCCTAAGTGGGGACAGTCAAACACCAAGCCTTTACCTAAGGGGATCCACTAAGGGAGGGAACACTACTGGGAAGGGGGCCAGAATCAACTACAGCTGAGAAGAATGTAAGTGGTGTGAATGTATATGTGCCTTTCTAGTGGAGGTCCTCTACACCTGCCTTGGACTCTCTAGGCAAAGAACTATTTCTCCTGGAAGCCAGAGAAACACTTGTGTATGTTCAAATCAACCTGTGGACACTCGGCCAAGACAAATCTGATGCTAATTGACAACACGAGGACTTCTCAGTTCTCCAGGTTAAAGTTGGGCTTCTCATAACACCAGCAGTGTGACCAGAGCCATTTCTGGTTCCTCCACTCAGAGCATGCTCTGGGCCCAGTATTTTGGGTACAAAGAAACTCGGATGAAGATTGCTCACTATTTTTCAGTCAAGTATTTACGGATGTGCAGAAGGGTGCCACCAGGGGGGGCCTGGGACAGGAAAGCTGTAGACCTATGCCTAAAAGACTGCAGTGATTCCTGTCCCAGTAATAAACCTATGCAAGAGGATCAAGAAATGCAATATAAAGTGCACCCTCCAAGCTGAAAGAGGTATCACTTTGAACTACATTTGGTTGTGCTGCCTAGTCTCACAGAGTGATGCTCTTTTTCAGCACAAGCTTAGATCTTGAAAGAAGAAATCGGGGCTTAGCCTTTGTGTCCCAGATAAAGCAGAAGGACTGGGTCCTGCTGGAGTATTCGGCAATGAGAGCACATACAGATATTCTGACAAATAGCAATTAGGGGACTCAAGGTATCACCACTATATCCCAGCTGCATGACAGCAATCTTCCTTCTTGTTTGCAGTCTGGGATTCCATAAGCTATCTGTTGGCTTTTCACCCTTGGACTTAAAAGAAAAAGCACCACTGGGGAATACCAGGAACACCTACAGGAATCATGCTACAGATAGGAGACCTGAAGTCAGGATTTGATCTGGAAACCCTTTAAAACAGAAACTGAGGTGGAACAGGATCCTCTCCCAATGAGAAATTACAGTCGACATGGCACACTGTTAGCAGTACTCTACAAGGATAGTTATTTCTACAGCAATGAATGGGGATTCACAGACCCTGAAGCAGCCTGTATTTTCTTTAATGATGAGCAAAACCTCATGACTCATTTGGATTAAAACGTTGGCTTTCCCAGACTTCTCTACTGAATCTTCTGTGAAACTTACCTTGTGGAGAACTGCCGAATTCCTAGCTTAAATCTGGGTCCTCATCTACCATGCTGCTACCCTGGAAGCACAGGAGGTTTGTTGGAGGAATACACAACAGCCTCAGCTGTTTTCAAGACTGGATCTGACATAGGAAAAAATGTAGAAGCACCATTTAAGAAACTATCCAAACAGGAAAACAGCAACTAGCTCCAAGTTTCTGGTGTGCTTATGGATGAGACTAACAAAGCACCATCTGAGTTTATGCTTGTGGAATGCTGTCCAGCAAAAACGCTTTTGTGAAATAATTTGGATGGACAACAACAGAAAAGCTGATGAAGAATGCTTCAGGTAAGGATCTTTGAAAATTTTCTTTACAAATTATGCAGCCTAATAAATGAATCCTAAAATGATGGATTAATTACTGTAAGATCTGGGAAAGCCTAGGACTTGACTCTACCCGAGCTGCCAGAGAGGTACTGGCAGACATATGTAATGACAGACCTCTGGAACCTGACTACTTTTGCTACATCATACAGCCTTTACTGGTTTTGGGATCTTCTATCTTAGATACACGAAGCCCCAGAAACATTTCAGACTTAGGAATAGGATTCTTCATTGCAGGACATGTGTCTAAACACCCTGCTGACATTATGACAGTGCTTCATGGATTAAGTGACTAAATTGAGAATAAAGCATCTTGAACCCCACTAGGACATTGGAAACGTTCAGCTGGACTTGTTGAGACAAAATGTTTAAGATACACAGTAGAGAACAGGAACAATAAATGTCATTATAAAAATTGCTGGAGGTCTGTAAAACGTGCAGCTCCTACAGCCGCCTCGTGACAAGTAGCATCAGCTACATATCACCCACAGCATATACATGGGTCACATGCTTTTCTATCCTCTTTAATGGGTGATTTGCAGCAAGTCACCCAGTCATCTGCCATAGCCTGCCTGTACAGGTACACCTAACAAGGTGAAGCTTGTCTGCTCCGATACCCTAGTTCTCTGAAGCTCAGCTAAGAATCTACTGTCGTGCACAGATGGGACTCAGGCTTCCTGAACAGCCTGAGATGGGAAAGCACTCTTTTCAGTGTCTGAGAGAAAATGTCTTCCACAAGAGCAAAGCTATACCTGATGGCACCACACTTGGTCCATGAGCCATCTTGTGTGGCAAAGACCCTTGAATACACCTTAGGTCTCTCCTCACCCTTGTGACTGTCCATGTTTTGCTAAAACTGGAAGGAAAAACCCTGAATTCATCCACTGATACACAGTGCTCTAGTCCTGTCCATCTGCAGTCTGAGCCCACACATGTAAACACAGACTTCTCTCCTGAGAAGACACACACACTGGATCAGCCATGAGCACATCTGGCTTTGACGCTGCTCTTGAAATAAGTGAGAGGTGAGAGGGAAAAGTACATGGGCCTCTTAAGAATCTGGGAAGGCAAGTTGTTTTTGTTTGCCCATATGGGAAGTGGCTGAGCAATATGTCTCCTAACCAGGCCTAAGGAAGCCCCTGATCCCAGAGGAATGGGTCAGGGAGAGAATAATACATCTTCATTCTTTTTAAAACTAATACCTCAAGGTGATTATAGACTTTCCTGAAGCAAGAAGGGTTTTTGTCTCAGTTTAAGGCTCAGGGCAAGCCCCACAAAGCAGAATTTGTTTCACCCCTCTCCCCCTCCGTCTTCCCTCCTGGGGGAGGAAAAAAAAAGACCTTACACAAAGTTGGAAGTTAAGATTAAAATTTTAACCGGGAACTTTTAACAACTTATCACTGTTACGCCGGACCTTATACTATACATTCTGAAATTAAATTCTCTCAGCCAGAGTTAAATTCCTCTGTGGCACACACTGGATCTCACCATCTTCTTGCATCACCCACCAAGTATGTCCTGGGCCTTGAGCAGAGACAACCCCATGAATGGGTTTGCCTCTACCCAAAACAGGAGAGACCCACACGATTTTCCCCAAAAGGTTTCTCTCACAAACAACAGGGACCCCATCTCCTTCGACTACATGCAACAGGTCTGATTGAGCAGGACCAGCTCGGTTGACAGATCCCCTGCTATTTACCAATCAAGTGGCCTGTGCCAGATGTTTATCCCAATTCTTAAAAGCCCCACCACCCATCGCCTTCAGGGTAGTCTTCAGCAAGCCATTATAGCGCTCAATTTTTCCAGAGGCTGGTGCATAGTAGGGGATATGATATATCCACTCAGTACCATGTTCTTTGCCCCAGTTGCCTATCAGGTTATTTCTGAAATGGGTCCCATTATCTGATTCGATCTTCTCAGGGATGCCGTGCCGCCATAGGACTTGCCTCTCAAGGCCAGAATGGTGTTACAGGCAGTGGCATGGGGCACAGGGTATGTTTCTAACATCCAGTGCTTGCCTCCACCATTGTCAGCACATACTGCTTACCCTGGCGAGTCTTAGGGAGAGTAATGTAATCTATCTGCCAGGCTTCTCCATACTTGTACTTCAACCACCACCCCCCGTACCACAAAGGCTTTATCTGTTTGGCTTGCTTTATGGCAGCACATACGTCACCGTCATGGATAACCTGCGCAATAGCGTCCATAGTCAAATCCACCCCTCGATCATGAGCCCATCGGTACGTGGCATCTCTTCCTTGGTGGCCAGAGGTGTCGTAGGCCCACCAAGCCGAGAACAGTTCACCTTTGTGTTCCCAGTCTAAATCTGTTTTGAAGACTTTAGCTGCCTGATCTACCTGATNTCCTCGTAGACAGCCAGTATTTCCTTTTC
>VYZX01000906.1:0-18753 GCA_013401335.1 Brachypteracias leptosomus
CAGGGTAAACCCACCACACCTTACTATTCACTCCTTTTTTTCCAGATCATTTATGAATGTATACTAAACAGACCAAGTTCTTACCCAGATCTCTGTGGAACCTCATTTACTCTTCTCCTTTGTTTCCTATTTTTAACCAATAATTTACTTAGATTATATTTATCCAAACTGTCACGATCTTGGAAATTAACTAAAGGGGTTTTTTTTCCCCAGAGGAAAAGCTAGATTTTCCTTGTATATCGAAGTGTCTCCCTTGGGAGAAGATAATTGCATAAATTTATTTTCAATACATAAAATCCTTACATAAACATTTACACATGTTGTAAAATAACAGTGAAAACTATTTCTTAAGGAAGTTCTAAGTAGAGATACAAATAAACATATTACTTTAGAAACTGCTGAATGTGCTCTTTCATCAGCCTCAAAAATTAGATCTATTTATTTGTATATCACCAGCCTTCTCACAGTATTGCAACACCATGTTCACTGTCTTTGGCAGTTTATCTAAGATTCCAATCCTGAAGTGTTGTACAGTGAAATACTATCTGTTACACCGTGGCTTTTGTTACTGTTAATAAAAATGTCATGGATACTGACCAGGTTTCTGTACCAGCATTTGTTAGTTTTCCTAGTCCTTCACATTTAAACAATGTGACTACCAGAAAAAAGTCTTTGAATGGCTGCCACTAGATTTTTAGTATTGATCTGGATCCCCTTTAACAAGAGGTTACATTTCAGATGTTCATTTGCATACCAGTTGCACTTTTCTTACCGACCTGTATTTAACTTGCATCGTCATTACAAGTCAATTCCAGGTCATTCCTTACAATCCTCAAATAGAAAAAGTCAAGCAAATTATATTCATTATTTCATTCATTCACAGAATCACAGAATGGTAGGGGTTGGAAGGGAACTCTGGAGATCATCTAGTCCAACCCGCCTGCCAAAGCAGGCTCACCTAGAGCAGGTTGCACAGGAACATGTTCAGGCAGGTTTTGAGAGTCTCTGGAGAAGAAGACTCCACAACCTCTCTGGGCAGCCTGTTCCAGTAAGAATTTTCTCCTTATGTTTATGTGGAGCTTCCTGTGATCTCATTTGTGTCCATTGCCCCTTGTCCTTTCACTGGACACCACTGAAAAGAGACTGACCCCATCCTCTCACACCCACCTTTTAGTTATTTATAAACACTGAAAAGATCCCCTCTCAGTCTTCTCTTCTCCAAGCTAAACAACCCCAGGTCTCTCAGCATTTCCTCATAAGAAAGATGTTCCAGTCCCCTCATCATCTTTGTAGCCTCTGCTGGACTCTCTCCGGTAGTTCTCTGTCTCTCTTGAACAGGGGAGCCCAGAACTGGAAATAGTACTCCAGATGAAGCCTCATTAGGGCAGAGTAGAGAGGGAGGAGAGCTTCCCTGGACCTGCTGTTCACACTCTTCTTAATGCACCCTGGGACACCATTTACCTTCTTGGCCACAAGAGCATACTGCCAGCTCATGGTTAATTTTTTTGTCCATCAGGACTCCCATGTTCTTCTCTGCAGAGCTGCTTTCCAGCATGTCAACCCCTAAGCTGTCCTGGTGCGTGGGGTAATTCCTCCCCAGGTGCAGGACCCTACACTTGCCCTTGTTGAACTTCATAATGTTCCCCTTCACCGAACTCTCCACCTGTCCAGGTCTCTGAATGGCAGCAACCTTCTGGTGTGTCAGCCACCCCTCCCAGTTTTATATCACCAGTCAGCTTGCTAAGGATATACTCCATCCATTCATCCAGGTCATTGATGAAGATGTTGAACAAGACTGGATCCAGTCCTGACCCCTGGGGAACACCTTCAGCTAGACTCTACGCAATCACAACCCTCTGAGCTCTGACCTTCTGCCAGTTCTCAATCCACCTCACTGTCCACTCATCTAACCCACACTTCCTGAGCTTCCCTATGAAGATATTATGGGAGAGAGCATCAAAAGCCTTGCTAAAGTCAAGGTAGACAGCATCCACTGATCCTCACTCTCCTACCCAGCTATTCACACCATCATAGAAGGCTATCAGATTGGTCAAGCATAATTTCCCTTTGGTGAGTCCACCTAGCTATCTCCATCTCAGCTCCTCTGATGCTGTGTAGCCTTATGACTGTTTCTTGTAACTCAACCACCTGGCGTAACAGACCCTCAACCTATGCACACCTTTTGTGAGTACTCACCTTTACATCAGGAGAGGGGTCTGGGCGCTCGCTGCAATCTGGCACCTACGCTGGAGGATCCTCCCTGGGCAGGTCCCTCTGTGCAGATACACCAGACTTCTCAGGGGCTTCCTCGTCAGGAACGCTGGGTTTTGACAGAGACCAGGGCCAGGTCTCTGGTTTCGGACCCACAAGCAGGGAGCGGAGCTACTCGCGGTCCTCGGGGACGTTTAAATCTCCCGCGATTGCCCCTGGCAACGCCCCGGCCACGTCAGCCCCGGCCCCGCCCGCCCATGCTGTCGGCTCCCCCGCCCTCTCCGCTCTCCCCCCGGGGTTCCCCGGCTCCGGTCACCGCTCGGCCTCAGAGCGGACAGTGGCCGTGCCGGCCCGGCCCCTGTCACCGGCACTAGGCTCCTGGCGCTGTGCCACTGACACAGCATTCCTGACGTTGTCTCTGCTGCTGTCATTTGTGGACCGAAACCCTGTCACCGTGGGCACTGTACAAGAACAGATGGTTCTCGCCACTAAAAGTAATGTCGGGCTGCGGGTGGGCACAGGCGAACAAGGGCATCTGCAGGGCGGTAGAGAGCTGTACATTTACGCACATACAAAATATGCACATTTCTGGAACGGGGCTGTGTTTTTTCCCCTAAGGTACAGCTCTGCTGCTATTGTAATTTATAAATAAAAGACATTCCAACTAAGCAAATATGAAACCAAAGCTACGGTGCATGAGAGTTTTCAGCGTTTCAGAAATTCAAGCCTTTTTGAAGTAACTTCATGTGTAGTTTTATTTCTAAAAGTCCTTCGGTGAATATTGACAGTACTATGATGAATGTTTCTTTATATTTCCCTATGTGATTTTAGTGTTCATCATATGTACAAAAAATATCACATTTCAGAGTTAAGTATCTCTGAGTGTTTATAAAGGCCTCTGGGTTTTTAAAGCCTGTTTCCTTTCTGTCACATATGATCTCAGATTACTTTGTCTCACAAAACCAGATGTTGCTTTTTTGTTCAAGTAGGATAGTGGGAAATTTACATTCAAAATGTAAAGAAAATTATTAACCAAAGCATGCTGTTCTAGAATCCCTGCTCAGCTAGTCAGATTTCAATCTAATTCCCTCCTTATTCCCAAGTAAGCATACAAAAATTTCTTTAAGGGGACATGGTTCAAGTGGTCTGTAGTGCAAATAGGAACTACTGAAACATTTTCAGAGTCTGGGAGAATGGCCTCTGTACTGCAACAACTTTTAAATTCTTATGTCTGCATACAGAAATCAAGAAAATGAACAAAAGTAAGTTGAAAAAAATGCTGTAATCATATGCAGATGGCAAGAAAGAAAGGCTAGGTAGCAAAAGAAGACATCATTTTGGTGGGAAGGGTGAAAATTCTCCTCTTGTGGATCTATGGTGCCAATTTTTCTTCCTGGTCACCAGGAAAAGGTAATGCTGTTGATCAGAGTTATGATTCTGCAATCAAGTATTGATAGACATATTCAGAATTACATTAGGAGCAAACCTTTTCTTCTGTGCTACACAAATTTCAAAATTGTAATCAGGACTCTTCCAGCCTCAGTTGAATGCATGTCATGTTCAGATATGACAAAACATTGTAATGGAGATGGCTTCTGATGACATCCTTGAATAATTTTTTCTTTGTAACTGGATTTTTCCACCAAGGAGGACCAGAGTTATTTTTCTAATACCTCTACTAGGCTCTAGACTTCTATTTTTTTAACCTTTGTTCACTCTCTTGTTGCGACAGAGACTTTCCCTTTTCCCAACTTGCATCAGTCCTTGTGGACCAAGGGAAAAGGAATTTCACCTCTCAGGGAGGTTCTGCAGGAAAACTGTATTTTTTGTAGTCCTGGTTTATATTACCATTTGTGGAAAATACCTAATTAAATGGGTAAGGAGAAAATGGTGTTATTTTAACAAGGAATCTTTTAAAGTATTTTGGTGTACATTTCCTTCCTGACTAATGGGTCTAAAAGCAGCTTACTTCACTAGCTCCTGGGGGACAGGTGTGTGTACTAACTCTTTGGAATGCTTTGGAGCATAAAAACTTAACAATTATTATACTGGGTTATAAAGAAAGCTCCATCTCACTCAAGGTCCTGTCCTGAACATTGATCAAATGCAGATATCCAGGGCACAGGGTATGAATAGTCTTATAAACAGGAATCAAATTAGGAGAGCCAAACCTCTGCTGGGGCTGAAATTAGCAAGGGGTTTGAAGCGTAACAGGAGGGACTTTGCATTATCAGCAAAAGGAAAACCAAGGAAACTGTTGGCCCACTGCTCAGGGGTGCAAGGGACCTAGTGACAAAGGACATGAAAAAGGCCTCAATGCTTTTTTTGCACTGTTGGTTTTGGCTTTTTATTAAACCTGCTCCTAGGTCCCTTCACTTAGTACCACAGTCTGAGAAAATGGAGCATCACCTCCAGTAGAAGAGACTAAAGAAGCACTGAAGTGTACTGGACATACAGAAATCTATGGGACCAGATGGGATGCTCCTATGGGTGATGAAGGAGCTGGTTGATGTCATTGTGAGGCCACTCTATGACCTTTGAAAGGTCATGGTGGTCAACGGACAATGATGGTGTCTGAAAAAGGCAAACATCATGCACTTCATCCATTAAGGCAAAAAGGAGGATCTGGGGAAACACGCTGGTGGCTGCTATGTAGTTATTTTTTGTATGCAAGTCATTCTGTACTTTTAAACATCCTTTTTTGGGTACTATATGCATGACCAGTAGCAAAACAATTTTCTTTATTTTGTTCTATATTTCTGTCTCAGTAATTCCTAGCATTCAGTTTGCCTTTTTGACCTCAGCAGCAATTATAAGCACTTAGTGGTCCTCCGATTAGAAACAGTAGTAGCCAACAATTGTAGCCTGTTCTTACTCTCCCTGCATGAAGTGAACCTCTTCTGACTGCCGTTTTTTGAAATTTACGGTCCCATCTGAACTTTCTCTGCAGCCATTTATAGACTCTTAGCTTGGTGTTCCAGAAGCATAGCTCTCCTCTCTCACATTCAGAGCACACGCTGCACTGGTGCAGATGGAGCAAGGTAACGGGCATTTGGAAGGGAGGCCATGAGAGGGACCACATACTGCCAGGGAGATCTGCCCAGAATTAGTTAACCAGAATAAATCATTGTGGTCTTTAAAGAACATTTATGATGTGAGCTGAGACTGAGAAGACCTTTAGAATCAATCACACTGAAAGCATGCCAGTGTTTTTAGGAAACACTATTATTTTTATTAGTAGTTATCAGAAAAACATAGACATGAAATATTCTCTCACCTATAGGACTCTCTTAGATACCAGGGCTAAGAGGCAAAACCAGAAAAGAAATCTGCACTATTTCTATAGAAAAATAAGATACTGTAATACTAAAGACATTAAGCAGACAAATCTAAAGATCTAGAGAAAGGTATAGGAGAAAGAAAAAATCAGGAGTAAGAGGCATAAGAAGTTAGAGCAGAGACAATCTCTTTATGGTCTATCTTACAACCTGTGGCTGGAAGATACTCTTAAGAGAGTTTTCTATTATGCCATTGAGGTAGTTTAACTCTTTCCTGAATATACATAATTATACAGTTACCATGCTGGGTTGTAAGTGCAAGGTTTCATTTCAATTACCATTACTGTCTCTTCAATCTCTATATTTAACTGTCTCCTTATCTGTGAGAGAAAATAGCTCAAACTTTCTGTATTGTGTGACTCAACCTTTCTTCCAGAAGACTGCCATTTAAAAGGTTGGTTTTCATTAAGTGGGGATATACTGGAGGTTAATTGCTGTATACTTTGGTAGTTCTGTTTTTATTTCAAAACAAGTTTAAAATATTTCCATAAAATTATTCTATTATGCTTTCTTCAGATCCAGACAGATCACATTCCCTCTCTTGAGATCAAGAGAGAACTAGTCTTACTTTAGTATGTATCAGCAGCACATTATCTATGTTGAGGTTTAAGTTGTAATAAATTTACTATAGGTGCTATCATTGCTTCTATTTGTTTTTTGAAAAATCCTGGATATCATTGTTTCCCATTGACTTGGGTAACGTATTAGGGCCCTGTCTTCATTGCAGAATCTTGAATAGAATAGAAGATGTTGACATAAAATGGGCTTTTTGCAGATGGGAGCCTTTTTAATTCTTGAGTAAAACAAGATACTTTTTCTAATCTTTAAAATTTTGGCTACAGCTTAAGAGATACTTAGTGTGGCCAACAAGCTGCTATATTGCTAGCAGCTTCAAAACTAAATTCGTTAGGGGTTTTTGAGGCTCTTTAATGTGTTTCTTGTGCATATCAGGATGTGCAAGGGCTAAACCCAGTAGAATGCAAAAGAATGTTTGAAGTTTTTGAGGAACTGAAATTGTACTTCAATTCCCCATCCCTGTTTTGTTAGATCATCATTTGACAGTAATCCATCTGTACTATATGTGAAATTATTCCATCGCAGTTAGTGATTAAAGCAAATCATGTAGATTTTTTTTAAACCATTACCTGAAATGGTCCAGTTTTCCAAATACGATCACCTTTTTCAGACTGTTTTGAGGTTCTGAAAAATATAAAACTTTCATTGATTTATGGAAAATATCAAACATTTATTGATTTTGCAAATATATAAAAATCCTGTATGAGTCAGATTTGCGAGAAGTTGCCTTCTTAACTGATAGAAAACATACTATTATTATTTTTTGCAACATACCCTGTAAACAATCACTTAGTAGTTACAGTATTTTGTGATATTTACGGTTTTTCTTTCCTTTTACAGTTATATCAGTAAGCTCTGTTTCTCAATTCAGGAGAAGACTGTTGCATGCTTCTAAAGTGTAATGGGTTGGAAATTTAATGTCAAAAGAAAACAATGTAATGAAAACAGACTGCAGTAGCAATTCAAGATTCAGTGGACTGTAACACAGAATCAGCCTGTTAAATGACTGTTAAAGTCCTTTCATAAAATAGAGCTTTAGCTCTGGTGTAAACCACATTTTTGCTATTAAGTTGATCAAAACTAGTCATCTCTACAGACAAAGAAAAGATAAAAATTAGTTTCTACTTCCATATCATCATTGTCTTTTGTGACAATGTGTGGTATTCTCATTTGAGCCTCTTGTTAGCATCTATAAAAGAACTATTTGAGGTCTCTCTGCTTTTCTGTTGAGCAAGCTACATGCGTAGTTAAAGCCTTCTGAAGTAATACTTACAACTACTAGGAACAGGAATGGCTTTTTGTTTTGTGCTTGTACAGTTCTCAGCACTGGCTGGGTTTCTGTGCTATGACGCAGGAATTTTAAATGTTAAAAGTGTACAAGAAATGCTACTGATACAAAGACTGATAAGCAAAAAAAAAATTGTATTCAATGTTCAAAAAATACTATTTTGATCTTCAGTAGTCTCTCTGGTCCTCTAGTGTCACTCATTCCTGTTCTTCATCTGGTCACTTCATTGGGTTGTTGTGTGTGTGAACAGTAAAGAGGTGCACAGTTCATAAATAACTTCAAGAAACCTTAGAACAGTTTTCTCTATGATTCACCATTGTGGTTAAGAACAAATTGTTTAACTGAGAGGATAATGTATACTCAGTTTTTGAATGAAAACAACTCAGTGGAGTTCAGAAAATGAACTAATTGCAACTAAGACTTTTTAAAATAAAAACTGTATCCGTTTCTTATGATAACGTACAGAGTATCCAGATATTGGCAAAGGTGAAGGAAAAATCTTCCAACTATGGGAAACGTGACCAATGAATAGGCTGCATGTCTGTGCTTGATAGTTACATGTGATGTCTCATCATGTACTTAACTTCTACTTTCTTTGTTTGACACAGAAACAGTAGTTATACACTGGGTTTACAGGTACCCTGTGTACTGTTAAGTGTATTAACAATTTCCTCTGGTGAATGTGAGGGATATACTTAACTGATATATATATATCAGCAATATACTTAAACTGATACGAATTGAACATTTCAAAGGTTGCTCCCAATTTTGTTCAGAACACATTTTATGAGAATGTTTGTAGGGCCTGGAAACATATTTCCCAAAACAAAGCAGTTACTTTATTTTTAGAGGTGGTGGGTTTTTATTTCAAAATTTCACTTGGTAATTTATTATCTTTTCAACTTTATTGTCTATTCAGCTTTGCCTTGAATAAAGAGAAAACATTTAAAACAGTTGACCAATAGTCTTAGGTTTTATACATAAAGGCAAACATCAATGAAGAAAATAATTTGTAGCTTTCAAATGATAACACAAAGGTCTTGCAAAGACCTTTACCACTATGCAGGGCAGTTGTGCATGATTTCTATAAAAACAGTTTTAATTGGTGTAAGTTGAAGTGTGACTTGTCACCATTTTAAATCTCAGTATTTTCCTTTAGATTCTTTAAACTTTTTTGACCTTTGCTGATTTTTCTGAGAGAATATTTTGTATTTGGAAAACAGAGGTCAAGTGATTTAATGATATATCCAGTTCAGGATTTAACTGAGTCACATCTTTCATAGAATCATAGAATGGTTTGGGTTGGAAGTGACTTCAAAGATCATTTAGTTCCAATCCCCCAAAAAGTTTAAAGTTGCATTTAAAGTTATCTCTTGCTATTTCTTAAGATATACAACTGTGTCATTGCAAGGGTATTATTTTAAATAAATCTTCCACAGAAATTTACAAATGCGTCTCTACCTCGTAGATATTTAAATGGCATGCTTCCTCAGGCTCTGACAGTCCCTAAATCTATTAACAGCCTACTGTTTTGCAGGTAAATGGAAAGTAACATTCAGTAAAGCCAGTCTCTCCTATAAAGTCTTCATTTTTTACTCAAATCCAGCAAGAAGCAATGGGTGATCACAAACTAAGCAAGAATAAACTCTGGCATTATGGACTGCTGTTTTCTATTTGCTATATATTAGCAAGTAACCAACCTGAATTCTTGCCTGTCAGTCTGACAGTGTCCATATGCACCTCGGTATGCAGGAAGAGGGTATATTAGCACCATTGTCCCAAATGCTGACCTGCACACTTTCATTTTGAAAGGCTGTAGCATTTTTAGAATTTCTTAGGGATGGGCCAGTTTTGACGTACACTTCATGTTATTCTAATGAACTACTAGTTAATTGTGGGAAAGTAGCTATGTCATCTTCTAGCAAATTCAGAAGTGATTTCTTACTTTTACACTTACTTTACTATGTGTTTTTCCCTTGCTCCTACCACGTTGGTAATACTAGTATTAGACACTAGGTGGTAACCGTCTTCTGGTAAGCTAGCAGAATAGCTGGTTTTGCACCACTGAAAGACAACAGTACATTTATTTCATAATAATAATAATATTTTTAAGTTTGTTTAGTTTGTGTTGTGTTTAGTTGAATACGAAAAACTAGAAGTGAATATGTCAATAATTGTTTACCTAGCCATTATCTTAGCTGTCATTCTTATTTTCCTATATAAAAGCTGGAAAATCATTGCTTGTCATAATTTTCTCAGAAGATGAAATTTCTATGCAAACTTTCTTACTTTCTTTCCAACATGGTCAGTTTTTTTTTCCTGTCTTTGTAGAGAATAGTACATTAAAATACTTGTTTTAATGTTTTCCATTAATTTATAATTAATTTAACTTATATTAATGTTTTTCAAAATTTCCCAAGACTTATGGATTGGAAAAGAAAATTAAAAACACCTGTAATGAAAATAATAACAATAATATGAAATATATACAAAACCAATATCAACCCCCCCCTGGTTG
This sequence comes from Brachypteracias leptosomus, assembly GCA_013401335.1. Taxonomy (NCBI): domain Eukaryota; kingdom Metazoa; phylum Chordata; class Aves; order Coraciiformes; family Brachypteraciidae; genus Brachypteracias; species Brachypteracias leptosomus. Next base: position 9,932 of record VYZX01000906.1, read on the forward strand.
CAATTACGTCACCATCGCCCCTGATAATATGGAGCAGGTACTGGGGAAAGCCCTGGCAGGGCAGTGGCAGAAAGGACCTGGATTCTGGAACTGGATTCAGGAACACGTGGACCAGGATCAAAGGCAGAACTGTCAGAGTCCTCCTTGGATCCTAGCCATTGAAGAAGAGAGACTGACCCTTATGGTCCCTCAGCTTTATACTGAATATGACATATATGGGATGGAATACCTAAACTTGTCAGTCACCTCTTTTGGCCACTCCTCCTCACAGGTGCAGCCTCTTACTGCACCCCCAACATGGCACACAAGATTTAGCAGTGATCTTGGTCTCCATAGGAGCAAGTATAAGCAAGAGCCTTTCTGCATACCAATCCTTGGTAGTAGCTATAAATATCAAGAGTTATCACTGCTAGAAGCAGACACTGTCTACAAAAATATACCGTTAACTTCAGAAAGTACAGCTCCTTAGAAGAGTCTTAGCTAAAAAATAAACCCACTGAATAGAATTAGGTCTGTTCTACTTCAAACCAGGACAAAGGCTTCAATGAGTCGATTGAGTCAGCTTTGCAGAAGCTAGTGGAGGCCAGTAAGCAACAGTTTGTTGTCCATGCACTTTCTGAACCTGAGAATTTGTATTTTCTATGCTCAGATGTGTTTTTATTCCATGAATCTGTCCAGTCACAATTTCCTCTGGTACTCCATCTCAGAAAAGGCTGTACAAGCAGTCTAATACATTTCTTATCAGTTGTTCAAGTTTCATTTTCTTACTACATGCAATGCAGTCTTTCAGAAACATACAGGCTAAACTTTTGGTATAAATATCCAATCAGAAAGAAAATTTAAAAACCTCCAAGCTGACATTCTGACCTATGAAACTAAGAAATGCACACTAAATGTTGCCCTATAAAACTTAAAATGTTTTTCTGAGACATTTTCTTGGCATTTATAAAGCAACTAATTTAGCAAAAATATGATTTTTATGCTTTTGTATTTTCACAAATATTGATAGCAAATTTGTAATGAAAATTACCTCAGACTTTGGGTTCTTCTTTTTGGAAGACTTCATTGAAGAAATACTGAAGATTTTTTTCTGGACTTATTGAGGCTTTTAATCTGAATGAGAGAATAAAAGTAGAAATAAACAGTAGTACTCAAGTTAGCACAGGAGCAATTCTTTTTGTTAAATGGTATTGAAATTCTCATGTATGTTGTCTTTGCTTTAATATAGAAAGGAAATTAAATGAGCCTATTAAATATGTAAGTTACTGTTTTTCCCACTTGGAAAACTGCTGCATATTTTCCCAGTAATTTTTTTCCCTTTATTCTGAAAAAGCTTACTTATTTTATGAGCATACTGAGGCTGGTTGTATACTGGACTTACTTGTTAAGTTTCTAATTGAAACATGCAGGTCTAAGGAAAATTTCTAATGCATGCAAGACAGGAATAATCACAGTCCATTAATATAGTGAATTCTCAATTATTCATCATATGTTCACACTGTACATTATGGTCGTCAGGAAGGTCCTGACCTGTCTTGCCTTTCTTATTTCTGGCTTTGGGTTTTAAATTCCAAAACCTGCTGCTTTCCCAGCCTGAAAAACATATTAACAACTGGTAAGCTTGTTATCTTCATATGCAGTTAGACTTGGCTAAACTAAAGCTAGTCTATTTAAATTAGCTTCATTTTTGATTCATTATAGACTGTTCCAGCTGAGAATTTTCTCAGCCTGTCTTCTTCCCAGTCCAAAGAATTACTGTCCATCCCAAGCCTTCTACACACCACTGGTGCCTGGTGATTCCCAACTAGTAATTATTCACAGACTCACACTTGGTCAACAGGGACTGAAACACTGATTTTTTTTCTGTACAGTTTTAAATTGCTTTAGTAGGTGGCTTAAAATTAGTATTAATGTATCAGCCCGCATGTTTTTAAAAGTCAGGGAGACCTGGAGCTTTGCAGGTGTTTGTACACAAATGCTGGCTTAAAAGTTTGGCCCTGGCCCCTTGACTCCATTTTATGGTCTGCATAATTATTGACTCCTTGAACTCAGTCAGCAACCTGTTAAGACAGCAAGAAGCTGAAGAATGGCAGCTAACAAACACCATTTACTTTGTCAGTATGTGCTACATGTTATTATACTGCCTGTTTTTTTGAAACCTCCTGAGGATGGGTAAAATACATAATTCTGTATCCCCTGAAGTGCACCTTTAACTGGGCTTAAGCTAAAAAAGTAACAATGTACATGCCATCCCCACATCAGAGGGCTGGGGAGGAAGAATATTGTATTTATTACAAAGCATATGGAGAATTCTGTAGAGGTAGTATGCAATTACTCTAATTCAATTTTGCCTTGTATACCTGAATTTCCTGCTTGGAATGAGGGATGTGATATCTTTGTGGAGCCTGAAATGATTAGAAGAATGCTTATACTCTTAATACTTAATTTACTTCAATGAGCAAATATGTTTGCCGGTCATGCTTTGGAATTTTGGAAGGTCCATCATTACCACTGCATGCTGAGTTCCTAGGAGAGACAATCAAAATGTTATAATTTAGACTGAGGGAGAACACCAAGCAAACCAAGTCACATAATGAAACATAAATAAGGCAAAGATGGAAACGTTGGGAAAGGGAAGGTAAGAATAGAAATATTGGAGCAGAGATGGAGTTCTGTGGGACTTTTTAATGTTAAATTGTACTTACCAAAGGATATTAACTGCCAAACTTTTATTTCTATAGGAGATTTATGGAGTCTCATCTAAGAACAATTCCAAGTGATGCTTTTTCCAATCTCCCCAACATCTCTAGGATGTAAGTTCTATTTCTGATATTATTCTTTTAGCTCTTTTATTAAAAATCACTTTCTTTCATCAAAATTCTGTCTTTGTGTATAAAATCTTCTGAAATGAAAATATCCTTCCACCTTTGCTACCTCACCACTAAATTTTAGAACTGCCATTGTTTATAACTGGAACCAGGTATAGGAAAGCATGTTAGGCATTTTTTTTATAAAAACACACCTTTATTGATGTAGATGTAATAGATAAGGATCTAAACCTTTTTTTTTTCCAGTTTGCAAAGTATGATAAATGCTTTCAGTCATTAACAAATTAACATATTCTATTGCTGGTCCTGTCTACAAATTTGTTTCCAGCTCCCAGCATGATTTGTAACTCATTTCACTTGGAATGAATTGACCCTAAAACTCGACAGAAAGTCTGTGGCATTTCTAAACTAGGGACGGACTTTAACCAAAACATTAGTATTTGTGTAATGTGAGACTTCCATTGTGTCTCTTCCTTTGTACAGAAACACATGCATGGATACAACCTGTAAATGCACAACCAGCAGTCTCTACTTATTTGCCTCACGTCAACATTTTGTCCCATTGAAAGTAGCTACCCTTGCACTGCACTGGTCTTTGATGTCAGCAGTCTTGAAACACCTTTGTTTCTTCATCTTGATGGCTTGCCCATAATCTGTTATCCTATGCATGCCATCTCCCAGTTCACTCCCTGGAATCAGAGAGTCATGTAATTGAGAAAGGACATCAGGAGGCCTCTAGTCTACCACCTCCTCAAAATTTGGCCAACTGTAAGGTCCAATCAGATTGTTCAGGGTTTATACATTCTGGTGCTCAGCTTTTTCTATGTCCACCATTAATTAAATAAACCACCTCATTCATCAAGAGGCGCACATTTTTCCTGTTCAGCCTTTTATTACTAATGTGGCTATAGGAGATCTTCTTGTTGTCCTTGACATTCCATGCAAGTCTCAGCTCCAGCTGAGCTTTGGCTGAATGGGTGAGATGGACTACTATTTAAGAATTCATGAAACAGAACTTTGGAGGGACATGGAGGTCTGCCTAATTATATTTTATAGTTTTATCCAGGTGTATTGAAGTAATGACTTTCTAAAATCCTTATAAGTAATTTTTCTTGAATATCTGCAGCCTCATTTACCATCTCAATTTAATCAGATAAATGGTGTAGTTTGGGGCTTTTTTTGCAGGGAGAGGAAGGAATGTCCCTCATATGATGTATAGAGTCGTATATAAACCTGATAAACTTTGTTCAAAACAGAGTTTTATTAAATGTAGAAAGATGTCAATTCTTTGGCTTTCAGTGATACAATCCATTGCTTAGATGCTTTTCTGATTTTAAAACTCTCAAACTGTAATATTTATGAATTTGTAAAAGCTTGGGTGTTCATCTGAAGAATTCAGTGAACCCTTCTCTACAGATGCCTAGTCTTCCAGTGGCTAAAAAACTTACACCAAATCTTCCTAAGCTTCATGGCACTGGAGGTGAGGAAGTGACCTTGCAGGCTGAGGACACTTAGCCACCTAGTCTCTCTCCATGGGCATTATAAGTTGTGGTGGGTTTACCTTGGCTGGGTGCCCGGTGCCCACCCCTAGNCAACAATCTTTTGCCTATTCTGTTTCATAGTAACAGACAACCACTCTGTTGCATGCTTTGGTCACATTTCAGTTGAAGAGGGAAGTCAAAACTGAAAAGACCTTATGGCCTTGAATGAGATTAATAGGTGCTTTTTACACATCTTAATATAATATGGCATCCATATCAGTTTACTTAGTTCATGATTTCAAGGCTACCTCGGAAAACAGATGTCAATATCTTCTCCAAATTATTCTTTAAAGACAGTATCTGAACAGGGAGTTTTACCTCCCTGCTACTCCACATTTATGTGTAGGAGAATAGCATAGTTGAATATAGCAGTAACCTACCTAAAATCATGACCTGATGTGATCACATTTACACTCTTTCCTGCTGTGCAACGCCTCCTGGATTACCACATTTCTCTTTCTTTTACTAATTTTAAAAAGCCTATGAAGAATAGACAGCAGTTTAAATCTGAATAGTGTCAATGACCTTCTGGATTTTTCTTATAGCATTACTACTAATATAAATTACAAACTGCCACCTTCTTGATATAAATGTTGGGTTAAGGAACCAGTACCTGAATTTTAACTACGACTCTTCTGTGTATGTCTTGGCCTGTAATGTATCACATTTCTCATTTGCCTCTCCCAGACTATAATTTCCATCAGCAATGAAAATTACCAGATCAACTTCCTTGCTTGAAGTTTCAATAGGGTTATAGAGACTGTGTTTACTGTTCCAAATATAGCACTTCGTTTTGCTATATGGTTTCTATTACATAATTTCCACAAATGAACCTTTTTTTCCTCTATATTGAATAGAAAATGTAGTTGTCCTCTTTATGAACCTTGTCTAAAAAAATTCTAGAGCTACTCTTTCTCTTAAATGAATGCATATCTATGTAGTCTTGATAGCCAGAAGTAGAGATTGTTTCCCTGTGCTGCTTTGCCACAAGAATGAAACAAAAAGTATTTCAGTGAAATGCTCAAGTGTAAAGCCAATTCCTGTCAGAAATGCATCAGTGCACTGAAAAAAAAAAAAAAAAGGAGTTACAAGGTATTCAGATGCAAGAGAAATTTCTGATTTACATCCTTAAAGTTTCAAATACAAGGAAGTCAGGAAGGGACTGTTTACAAGGGCATGTCGCAATAGGATGAGGGACGATGGTTTTAAACTAGAGAAGGGTAGATTTAGATTAGACCATTAGGAAGAAGTTTCTTGTTATGAGGGTGGTGAAACACTGGAACAGGTTGCCCAGAGAGGTGGTAGAGTCCCCATTCCTGGAGGTGTTCAAGGCCAGGCTTGATGGGGCTCTGAACAACCTGATCTAGTCAGAGACGTCCCTGTTGACTGCAGAGAGGTTGGACTAGATGATATTGGTAGGTCCCTTTCAACTCAAACCATTCTATAATTATATGGTTAAATCTCAGAGGAAGGACTTCACCTGGTATTTCCGACTGGTGTAGAACAGGTTGAACGCTTTTAAGGTCAAAGATAAGGAACCTTTTTCCTAGTCTCAGGAAGATGCTTTGGGGTCACATTCATGCGTACCTTACAGACACCTGACTTGTAGCTCCCTGAGCAGTTTTCTCAACAGGTTCTCCATGCGAAGTAGCAACCCTGCATCACACAGTGCTCTCTGCCACCAGCCCCATACAAAGCATAACATTCCCCTTGTGCACTGTTTTCCTCTGTGCACTACAGGACCTTTTCACGCCCTGTGCACACTGCTGTCCCACAGCCAGTGCCACTACACAGCTCCTCACACCAAGCATGCATCTGTACCATAGTGCTCCCACAGCTCCCCTGCTCCCAAGTGCCAGCCCATAGAGGAGAGCCCAGGGCTTCAATTTCCTTAGCTGCTCCTGGTTGTCCTCTTGTGAACTACCCCATACATTAGCAGGCTGCCCTCCATCATCATCAGAGAGCAGAGGCAGCTGATGGACAGCAACACAGGAGATGCTGAGGCTGGAAAAAAGAGATGAAAGGTGGAGAGAGGGAGAAAGAAGAAAATAAGGGCAGGGAAAGGGCCTTGTGGCTATTGCCACATGCCAATCTACTTTAAATACTGTGTTCTCAGCCTCTTTCTGAAGGGACAATGGTGATTAAAGTGTTATCTGCAAACAGACTTTTCCTGAAGCTGTGCATTTAGGTTTTGGTTTTTAAGCTATGACTCTATTTGTGATAGGTGTTGAAGGCATTTTGACATCTTGCAAATTAAACACAACTGGTAGGAAGAGAAGGTGTTGAATTGTAACATGCTTTCAAAATGGGAATTTAAATATGCTTTCCCTCTTCTTCTGATGCAATTCCTTTTTTAATAAAATACACCTGCTTATGAAGTAGAAGAGTGAAGGTCAACACACAAAGAAAATAAGCCATTTCCTTCCCACTTTTGTCCCACAGACAAAAGATATAAAACTGTAAATCAGTCATCTTCATGCCAGGCACTATAGTAAAAAAGTGACACGCAGCATGGTGGGAAGGGATGTGGCAGCTGTAGGGATGAGGGAGGGGAGGAAGAATCCCTGTTGCTGCTCTTCTGCCTCTTCTCATACATGAGAGAAAAGCACTTGCCCACCTAATGTAAGGTGACCCATTTTGATCACAGAGCACACAAAAAGTACTCTCTAATTCATAGCCCCAGCATGAGGATGCAAAGTTTGTTCATTATCCATTTTTAGTTTCATTTTCTGTTGAGCTGATTTGTATATAGCTGCTACATAGAACAACTTCTTTTTAAATGTGTTATTGATAGAACCTGTCTTTCAGTATGTTAAAATGTAGACTCTGTTAAAATGGAACAATTCGTTTCCTTTTAAGATTGAAACTCTAATTTCCTGGACAATAGACATTTACTGCTTACAGGAAAATAAAATTAAAGCTTCTCACATAAACATATAACTCTGCAGTGCTCAATCACAGAAGTACAGACTGGAAATACTTTCTTCATTGTATTCCTCTTTTATTGCCTGCCTTTCTTTTGGAAGAGGCAAATAGCTTGGTAAAAGCAATATTACTGTAGAAAGATAATCTCTTGTTCATACAATCTCTACTAGCTACTTTTCTGATATCTTTCCAAACACTATTGAATACATCTCCAAAGTGACCAATAAAAAGTAAATCTCTTGTTAGAAGATTTAAAATTAGTTCAGGTAATATGCTTTTAGCTCCAGTCTGGAAAGGATATAAATTCCCTTGAAACAGTTAGTGATATTAGTCATCTGCTGGTTGTTGGAACATGCGCTGGTCACAAATTATTCTTTCCAATTTTTAAAAACATTTTAAATATTTTTAAATATCCATTGAAAGAAATAAAGATTTTACTTCTTTAAATCTCCACCAAAAAAAAAAAATCTGATCCATAATTGACTGTATTATAAAGCCCTCCTGGGTTGAATGATCGTATTTTAATTCACTATATACTATTAAGCACTGTCATTGGAAAAAATTGAAAGAATGTTAAAAATCTTCTCTGTTTTATTTAAGGAACACAACCCAATTAGAATTGATGTAAAATAGCAGTTGGATATTTTCAAGTAAGTATGATTCTAGGTCTTTGCAGGTCTACTGATTAAAAAGAAGGAAAGGCATCTGATACAGTCTTTCTATTATTACGTTTTATTTGACTTTCACATCTAAAATTGATGTCTAAGACTCTTCTACTTAATTTTATTTGTGCATTTAAAATAATGATCAAGTTGCTCAGGGTATGTGAAACCATGCAAAATACTAAAAACTGAGTCAGTAACTTTGATCAAGTTTATCAAAAAATAGTCCTTAAATATTTTAATAATAACAATAACAACAATAATAATAATTAGAATATGCAAGGCATTCCAATTATTTTTAAATATCTATAGATTAGAAATATTATCTAAAATATCATTAGAAAAGTAAATAAAATACAGGAATACCTCTTTTACATTCTCTTCCAGTATTAATAAATTTTAAAACCAAGAGATATTTTGAAAGACAGAACCAGATAATTTAACCCAAATAGTAATGTTAATTATTCCGAAAATCTGCACTAGCTAGTAGTATTGCAACTTCATTGACACTTGAAAGCCTTTAACAGTAGTTCCAGTATTATCACACTCCTAAAACTGGTGAAAAGACTCTGTAGAGCTATTTTCTCATTGCATTGAGTAGATCACTAGCAGCACAAATGTGACTCAGTCTAAACCATGTGCACGTAAGTATTTCTTAAGCTTGCTGTCTGGTTTTGCTTCTGAGCCACATTCTTCCTTACATCCTTTATAAGATTCACTGTATGGCTAGATTTCTCTCTAAATTCATGTTAGAGTACATTTTTTCCCCCAGCAATATTAAAGCATCCATGATGATGTTTCTCTCTAGAGAAATTGTGATGGTTGTTGCAGTAATGGCCCAAGGATCATCACAGAATCACAGAATC
>VYZX01000908.1:0-15209 GCA_013401335.1 Brachypteracias leptosomus
ACGGGTCCCCTTTGGGGGACGACGATAATGAGAGGTGGCTTCGCGGTGGGGGAAGGGTGGGTGGCGTAAGAGGTGGCTTGATTTGGTGAAAAGAGACTTGCTTTTGAGGGAGGGGTTAGTGAGGGCGATTTGATTTCTTCTTTCTGTAAACGTTCCGAGGCTTTGGAAGTGCCGTGTTTTCTTTGTAGGGGCTGAGCGCTGCGAGCAGCCCGGGCTCGGTGCGGCGGGGCCGGGTCTGCAGCGGGAGGGAGCCTCTCCCGGCGGGGTGGCGGGCCGGGGGGCGGCCAGGCAAGGTTAGCGCTAGGTGAGGAGGGGAGCCGGGGGTTGCTGTGCCGCCTTCCCGCTGTATTGCCCTGCCTTTCGTCTGCTCCGGGCCCCGGCCTAGCACGTCCCCTCTCCCCCCAACCATAAACTCCTCTAAAATGCGACTTTAAAGGTTTGAGACCAACGTTAATTTTGGGAGAGGGATCTTTCATGCGTTTGTAATACAAAGATGATGATCCATCCATCAGCTGCAACTGAAAGGAACCTTTAGCGTTTATAAAGGCTTAAGTAATTCTTCAGATATACTGGTTTGGTGGTGGGGGGGTTTGGTTTGTTGGGGTTTTTTTTTGTCATTGTAAAGGTCTTAATTATAATGCAAAAAGTCTTCTGAAATTTGAGTATCTTTAACTGTTGAGCCTTTACAGTTTGACCGATTTTTTAAAAAAATCTGCTATTGTAGTCTTGCAGAAGTGCTATAAACGCATATCCAGATAACATAGGCCAGTAGTCTGTGAAATTAACTGATGATAACGAAGAAAACTGTATGTTAATGAAATGAATTATTCCTCATAAGTAGAGCTTTTTCGAAGTCAGGGGTAAGTTTAGCGTTGGAGAATTTTGTAGTACCTGTATTATACTTCTTGCAGATTTTCTTTTGCTGCAGGTTGTTGGGTTTTCTTTTTTATTACTAGATATTCTGGAATAGAAGTAGTGTGTGAACAAAATACTGCTTTTTTTTTTTTTNTTGTGGAGCAAACGGATGTTTTCCGGCCACCCTCAGAAATGTTTTATCACCAAGTCCAAATGAGATGTAGCAGAGCTAATAAGAGCTGGTAAACTTTGTACTTGAAGCAAAGGAAAAAGAGAGGGCTTTCAGAGGTTCTTGTTAGGAATGTTGGCTTTATGGGAAAAAGTAAAGACATGGAATATATATATACGGAGTTTTGGGTAATCTGGAGATATACAGCAGCACATTAGGTCGTCCTAGTGATGTTAGAACCACTGTTATCCAAGGGTTAGACAGACATGAGAGTGCCAGACTTGTCCCCATTATGCTTGTTTCACAAAAGTGTGTAGAGTAGGAAATATGGCAGCTTCTATTGCAAGGTGATGATTAATACATGAGCCTAGAGTTACATATTTAACTAGTCTGAGTGTGTATATTTCATGGGCTCTGTTGTAGTCTGTGTAAGCAACAACCAAAAATTATTTACTTGATGTTTTTGGCAGTGTTCTATTAAAGGCTGGTAGAGAGGAGAGGAAGAGCTCCTCTATCCATTTCAGCCATTAATGCACAAAACAAATTAATTATGTGCCAAATGGATGTTAAATCTATCATTAATTGAACTCAGTCTAATGGAAACTGCTGTTTAAGTATGTACCTATATATGTCTGTGTATATATATATATGTACACAGAAACTTCTGGTGCTGTCATGCTTATTTTTGCTATCAGTCAGACTTAAGCATATAATTAAATGAAATTAATTTCTTTTAAGTATGATAGTTGTTCAGAATTTTGGTTTTGCTTCCACATGTCCAGTAAGATACTGCTTTTTTCTCATTTGGTGTAACAGATGTTACTATGAAGAAATATGGCTGTCATTCTGCTGTTAAAGTGCTTCCTTTTAATATTTTTGTTATTTTATTCTCCAATAAAAACAAAATGGTCTTTATGGAAGAGTGTTTCTTGACTGATTTATCTGTTGCCTTTCTGGTAATGCTGTTCTTGAACACAGTGACTTTTATACTAGTACATGGTTTTTGTCCAGTTTTGCGTATCTAATATGCAATTGTTATTTATGCCGTGTTGCAAAGAGTGTTTTACAGAAAATGTGAAAAAGATTCCTAGAACTATTATGTTTGAATCTTTTTAAAGCTGTATTTATTACCAGTCTGAAGCAGTGCTAGTAATTGCTATATATCATATACATTGATATACATGACCTNACTTCTTGCAGATTTTCTTTTGCTGCAGGTTGTTGGGTTTTCTTTTTTATTACTAGATATTCTGGAATAGAAGTAGTGTGTGAACAAAATACTGCTTTTTTTTTTTTTAATAACTAGTTTGAAATTCTGATGTTCAGAAACTTTTCCTGGTTAACAACGGCTGTCACATTACCTCGTTTCTACCTTTAAAGTGTTTGGTGGTGAAATGCAGACATTCCTTTTTTTCCCAAACTCAGCACAGAACGTAGTAAGGTTTGTGCAGACAACTAGAAGTGTGAGGGTGATTACTAGTCACTGTCTTCTGTGTGCATCTTCACTATTTGCTGGTTGGCTGGGTGCCTAAGAAAAGACAGGTTTCATATGCAACACCCATAATTTTTTTACTTATGAGCTCGCTTCCCAACAGCAGGACCAACACTACATTGGATAGCATCCCCATTTGAAGCTTCAGTATTCCACTCTTGGTGAACTGATGGTTCACCAATAAAAATGGTTTTGTTTCCTCATTTTTTTGGGACATGTTAATTTTAGGACTGATGATGTGATAGAAACCCAAAGGGTGTGTGTGTGGGGGGGGGNTTGTTTCACAAAAGTGTGTAGAGTAGGAAATATGGCAGCTTCTATTGCAAGGTGATGATTAATACATGAGCCTAGAGTTACATATTTAACTAGTCTGAGTGTGTATATTTCATGGGCTCTGTTGTAGTCTGTGTAAGCAACAACCAAAAATTATTTACTTGATGTTTTTGGCAGTGTTCTATTAAAGGCTGGTAGAGAGGAGAGGAAGAGCTCCTCTATCCATTTCAGCCATTAATGCACAAAACAAATTAATTATGTGCCAAATGGATGTTAAATCTATCATTAATTGAACTCAGTCTAATGGAAACTGCTGTTTAAGTATGTACCTATATATGTCTGTGTATATATATATATGTACACAGAAACTTCTGGTGCTGTCATGCTTATTTTTGCTATCAGTCAGACTTAAGCATATAATTAAATGAAATTAATTTCTTTTAAGTATGATAGTTGTTCAGAATTTTGGTTTTGCTTCCACATGTCCAGTAAGATACTGCTTTTTTCTCATTTGGTGTAACAGATGTTACTATGAAGAAATATGGCTGTCATTCTGCTGTTAAAGTGCTTCCTTTTAATATTTTTGTTATTTTATTCTCCAATAAAAACAAAATGGTCTTTATGGAAGAGTGTTTCTTGACTGATTTATCTGTTGCCTTTCTGGTAATGCTGTTCTTGAACACAGTGACTTTTATACTAGTACATGGTTTTTGTCCAGTTTTGCGTATCTAATATGCAATTGTTATTTATGCCGTGTTGCAAAGAGTGTTTTACAGAAAATGTGAAAAAGATTCCTAGAACTATTATGTTTGAATCTTTTTAAAGCTGTATTTATTACCAGTCTGAAGCAGTGCTAGTAATTGCTATATATCATATACATTGATATACATGACCTTTGTGTTTACTTTTGTTGAAATGCCAGGATTGTTAGAATTCAGAAATGTGGAAAGTATTTTAATTTTGTTATTTAAGATAGTTTGCAAGTGGATTTAGTAAAGCTATTCCCTCTTTTTTCTGAACTTACTTTCCTACAGTAAGGTTTCAAAGTTATGGGTAGAATATGCAGAAATTCATAATAACAAAGTAGTCCTGTTGCATGGAATTCTTTCCTGATTTGGAGGACTGGAAATTTAATGATGAGAGATTTCCATCTGCAGGAATTCCTGTGTTTTTCAATTGATAGTCACATCTAAAATATAAAGCAATGATAGCAAATCTATTTGGGTTTAGGATAAGGGAATGTTCAACATGTAGGAGTAGAATAATGTTGATCATTACCCCTGGAGAAAAATTATGGGAACTCTTGTTGCATTCTGCCTCTTTGGATATTACTGAGTCTCAAGGAAATTTTAATTTCTCTTTTACAGCCTTAAATTTAAAGTTTTCCTATGATTGTTCAGTAGATAACAGGCAAACTTTAAAGCATTTATAGATGTATGTATTTCCCAGAAAAAAAAGAGAAACGTTTTATTCCTTCCTGTTTTCTTTTTTCAGTCTCCTGGTGATTACAGTAGTGATACTTAAAACCAATACTGAAATTTCTTCTTGAGGACCTCCTTTCTAAGGAATGTTGCCAGTCTCTACCTTCAGAGCTGCTGAGAGATATCAGTGCAGTTATGACAGGAATTTACTCAATTTTAATTCCATTTTCTTGGCTACAGGTTTCCTAATAACAATAGAGAAAACTATGTGGACTACCTGTTAGCAGCAGCTGAAGAAACTTCACAGTTGTCTGCCAGAGGACTCTAGAAGACCACTTTGTTTTTCATTCAGCTGGCATGTAAAAACTTGTCTTCACTGAAGCAAGGGTTGTAGACTTGTGTATTTTGTGGAAGGTAGCTGAGATTCTGGAGTGGTACAGAAAACAGCGTTTGTATATTAGTGTATAGACATAGAGTTGCCATTTGAAGTAGTGGTCAGCCTTTCTTGTTTGTTTGTTTTTTCTTTTAATCATACTGAGAAATCTCTGACAGGAGTAATACAAATTAGTAGGGCAGAGTGGAGTTTATATTCAGATAGAGCACTTGAAAAATTTCTGCTGGCTATGACTCTATTTTTCTCTTAACAGTGAAATTTAATTATTAATTGTTCTAATTGTCTCTGAAGCAGTCTCTGATGCTTTGTTTATGACCTAGTGGAGATAAGTATTAGCTTGAAAATGAGGGGAAGGTAGTTTCAAGTATCATTCATCTTCTTCTGTGTCTTTATCGTAATCCAAACTCTTGCTTTACGCTGTTGAATTCTTCTCTTGTTTGCATGAGTCCTGTCAATGCCCAGACACGTTCTGTTCTCTCTTTCTGTTTTTCTTGAGAGTAGTTTTCTATCCAAAAGTGGGAAATTCATGACTCTTCCATGGCTTGCTTACGTCTCCCAGTCCTCCGACCCGTGCAGAACTTCTTTCTTGCAGTGCATATGTGTTTTCTACAACCTTTGTTCAGCTGTCCTTTCCAGAGGTTTTAAGAATAATAAACCTTGTCATTTACTGCAGCGACAAATTATTTTCTAGGGTTTGAACACAGTAGCTGAGAACTACTTCTCAGCAAAGTCAACTCACTGTCTTATTTTTTGTGTGTGCCAATCTAACTTGGGTGATAGGTGGCATGAAATATTAAGAAAGACTGCTTCTTAAAGCATGTAGAAAGATACTGAAAATAGATTTCATTTATCTATTAATGCTGTATGTCATATGTTGTAATATGCTTGGTACTGCGTTCTAAAATAATAATAGCCTGTGCCCAAGTCTTCTTCCACATCATCACCTTCTTTTTAATTTTGAAATGTAGGCTTCTAGGAGCCCAGGCTTGTTGTCAGCTTTCTGAATTGGAAAGCATCTGTATGCAGTTTTCTGATTTTTGTTATGAGGTCACAGCTTTTCCTAAGTAGCTGCTCCTATAATAATTTTGCACAAAGTGCGACATAGAAGCTTCAGGTGTAAGAGTAACTATCTTATGTGGGATGCCTCATCCGTTATTTTCTGGAGCTTGGTGGGAAAGCACTACTATTTCCTCAGGAAAAAATGCAGAAATTCTATTGGGTTTTAGTGGCCAAAAAAAAAAAGTAAAATTATTGACAGTGTTTCTAAAAGACATCCAGACACTCTTTATGTAAGTATAAATGCAACAGTAATAATGTGAGTAATAACATGGCATGATCACAAGCATAAAACAACATTTTGCAAACGTCTTGCTTACACAGTTTTATGAGGAGCCTATTTAGGTATTTTGGTCTTTTGCTTCTTGTTTTATGTACTAAATGGATTATTTAATAAAGCAAAATGGATTATTTATTGTAATGATTTCAACAACAACTTTGGCTTTTATTTGTGTTGTTTCTGGAAGACTCTGCATGGATTTTAGTGCAGTATTAGACTTCACCTTTTCTATAGAGTTTTAGCTGTATGTCAAGGTGCTTTTTGTGGCAGCAGGTTCTATAATGTGATTCTCATCACCAAATTCACCACTTTTAAGTGTTGCTTTATAAGAATATGAGGGTTTTTTCAGTAATTTCTCATGCTTTTGTCTCCTCCATTCCCAATAATAGCTATTAAACCCTGTTGTTTGCAGAGGAGTAGAGATCTCACAGGTAAATAGCTAGAAATGTTGTGAAACTTGCCCACTTGTATAAAACAAAGTAGTCAAGATTAAGGACCCTGAAGCAAAATGTCTGGTTTGATTTACTGCTAACTGGTGCTACTGCAGCCACTGGCTGAGCAGTCCGGTCAGAGCAGCCAGAGGACTCAGTACGCAGGACAGTGTCTGCCTCCATCTGCTACCGTGTGTTGCAGAAAGGAGTGGAAGAGTGTGCAGGGTAGTTTTAAGATACTGCAGGAAGCTGAGAAAGCAGGATAAATAAAAATGGAGCTGTTGTGGGGGAGGATTAGAGGTACAGGGAGCAAATTCTTTTTTTGTGGAAAAAGGGCAAATGTAGTTCTTCCCTCAGTTGTTCTAAAAGTCACTTCCACTGGTGAAGGGAAGCAGATTTGGAAAGTTTCTGTCTTTTGGCCCATATTTTAGCATCTATTTCATTTCAGTTTGGAGGCTTTTTTAAGGTAAGGATATTCTTACATAGATAGAAATCTGTCTGATGCTCTGTACTTGATTACTTCTTGCTTAAAATTAAAGCACTAGCAAAAATATTACTATTCTCATTAATTATAGAGAATTAAGTCTGGTGGTAATTTTATCTTAGACATTTAGTTTTTAAAAGCTTGTGTTCTTAAACTTCCTCGTACTGTATTCAGCAGCATAGCATGTGTAATATTTTCAGGTGAAGTTCTTCTTAATCTGTGGAATCAAAGTTGGTGTCTTGCATTGGTCAAGTCAGTTGCTTGTGAATGTCTTGTTTCTAGGAGAAAATGGTGCTTCCGTAGTGGGTGCTCAGCAGCCTGTGGATATCATAACGCAGAAAGAATTACCTGGCAATCTTTATTTCCCTAATCTTTCACAAATGTAAGATAAAAATGTTTTTCATTCTGCTGCTTGAGGCCATGAAATTTCATTTCCTTTAGGAAATGTGGAAAAGATAACTAGTACTTAAATAATGGGTTAAAAACAAATGGCATATTTTTAATCATTAAATCACTGCCTAATTCAATGACACATGTTCAGGTTGGAAGCTTTTTTTGAGAATTGCTAAGATTTTCTAAGTAGAGCTTAGTAGTTCATAGACATATTGGTGAGATCTCTTTTGAGTACTTTTCAACAGAATGTCATAAAAGTACTGAAAACTTATTTAATTTTCTTGTATGGTGTAGTCTCCCTGCACAGAACTGGGGTTTGTGCCAAACGGAATTGTCTCTGAATTATGGTCTAGTATAAATCAGAGTACAGAAGGGCTAATGGTTATTTGGGTACTGTAGCTAACAGGAGTGGTTAAGAGCAAATAATTTTTGAGAAGTTGTTTTGTTTTTATTTATGATGTAATGTCTGCTGTAAGTTAAAGTATTTTGACAATGCTGTTGTTGAATAGCTTTTTTCTAAATCTGCGGAAGGAGTTATATTCTAATATAAGAGGATAATTGGCTATTAAAAGGATTGTAGTAAATACATGAGTACTGATGTCTTGTAGTTAATGTACACTAGCAGTTTGCAGCATGGATATCAAATCAGAAAAGAATGTTTTCAAAATAAACTGTCCAAAAAATAATAAAATGATTAAGGTATGATGCTATTGTCTTGTACAGGCTAATGATAAATAGTGCGTGTGGATTCCCTAAAGCAGTGAACTGTGATGTTACTGCTTTTATCTTATCATGCTGCGACTCTGTCCTGGTTTGAGAAGGGAGGGGGGTTAATAGGGTGGCCAGCTCAACTCTAACCCTTGACAGACTCCATTTTAGGTGCACAGCTTCAGGCCAACTACTTATTGGTTCTCTTTGCAAGACACCCAGATTTTTTTCCCTCCCCACTGCCCTCCTCCTCCAGCCTCTTGGTATGTCTTGTGCTGTCCACTACCCTGAGACTTACCAATTGATTACCAAAGAGATTGAACTTGCTGTGTATTGTCTTGCCACATTGGTGCTTTGCCAAACCTCTGTTGAATTTGCTTACTGAAGGGTAAGCGGGAGAGGCTGGGCAATAGCTTGGACTGGAGAGAGCTGGCAGACTCTGCATGTGAGAGGAGTAGGACATTCCCCCCTTCCGTCTCTCTCTGGTGAGCTGTTAAGTCAGGCTAAGGTGTAACGTATAACTTAAAACTTTAGAATAAATACTTCTGTGTAGCAGCAGCTTTATTCTGCCCAGGGAAATCCAATTATTTTAAATAACAGGTTAACTTCTCTGCAGAACAAGTTTATGGTGAAGGCTGGAGACTGGAGGGAATAAATTAACTAGCTGTGGTTACTCTTCCCAGGTTGGTCAGCAGGCCTTTGAAAGATTTTGGTAACGGGCAAGTGCTGCATGAGGCAAGGAAACATCTCTGAATGCATGTTCCACTAATTCCTATGAAAGAATAATTTGGAGTGAAGGACATTGAGATACCTTTCTCTGACTGAATCTTGAATCATTATAAATCAAAAATAGTGATGATTCAGAAACCCTTCGAAGCATTCCTGGGTTTTTGTTTGTTTGTTTTCAGGCTGTAAGCTTTAGCTAGAGCAAATCTCTCTGATTTTTGGGTGTGTGGTTTGTTGTTGTTTTTCATAAGACTTGCCACAACAATGTTTTAGGAATGGTAAATACCAATAATGTTTTGCTGTTGTGGTGAAACATAATACTATATGACATGAATAATAATATTATGTAATTTTAGAAATTTATAACAAACAGCTGCAAAAATATTTATTTTCATGAGAATGTTTTTATCCAGTGCCATACAGTTTTACTTGTATTAAAAATCATTTCACTGATGTATTTTTACTAATCTTCTAGAATATAATGTTGTATTTGTCCATTTTTATGGCTCATTTAGTAAAATATTAATATCCTGCTGATGACAGAATTTAATATGACAGTCTAACAGATTATTCAAGAGCCTATTAGATGAGAATTTGAACTATGCGGTAGATGTTATGTTTCATATTTACAATTGCCTTTGCAATTTCTGAGGCTCACTTATTTTAGCAAAACTTAACTAGAGTCTCTTGTAACTTTATTTCTACCAAGGCTTACTGCTCAGTAGGCAATTTAAGGATCCTTTACAACTGGGATTAAACTTTTAAAAGTGAACTTCTGGACTACTCTGGTCTGGGTTATTATGATTGCATATA
This sequence comes from Brachypteracias leptosomus, assembly GCA_013401335.1. Classification (NCBI taxonomy): domain Eukaryota; kingdom Metazoa; phylum Chordata; class Aves; order Coraciiformes; family Brachypteraciidae; genus Brachypteracias; species Brachypteracias leptosomus. The sequence goes on from VYZX01000908.1 coordinate 9,496, forward strand.
CCTGGGACAGTGAGGCAGTAAACTTTGAACTGAGATTACCAATTCTCTCATTAAGGCAAATATGTTGTAGCTGAACCTTTACCTGATGATTACTACAGGGGGGTGGGAAATATTCTGTCATTAATGTAGTGAAGAAGTTCTTTGTCATCTTGCAAAGTCTTTGTTAGGTGGAAAAGGTACTGCACCTTATTTGGAAGAAAGACTTACTCTGTGCCCTGTGCTAGAGAGAACCGATAGATCAAAGTAAGCATGAGTTTCATATTTGGATGAAGGTTGCTGAAACTCACCTCGAGTTGCAGGATGGTCTCTTAAAAGTTGGATGTTTTGCTTCAGCTTTTAAGTGATGTTTCTTGAAAAGCACATTGATAATGAGGTGCAGTTAGCGAGCTGGCATGTGCTATTTTGTTATACTAAAAATTAGTTGATCAGTAGCACTTCTTCATCTTCACTGCTGGTACAAGTAATTACTAAGAAAATGTTTGTTTTTCCAGGGATGTTGAAGTTATTTCTAGCTTTTTAAAAGTAAAGCCTGCTTAGTGAAATTTAGCATACTGTGGTTTAGTTATCTGTTGTCAGTGTTTCTTAAACTCATTGTTATTAGGTCTGGTGAATTTTGGTACTTCCAGTACAAAGATTTCTGTGTTTTTAATGCAGTTATGTAGTTGCATTACATCATGCCTCATTTCACTGACAATCTCTAATTGTTAAGGGAGTTGAAGGGTACCTAGTGTGAGCAGGAGGCTGCTGCCTATGTTTGTTACCTTTCTCTGATTTTATTTCCTTTTTTTTTTTCTAATAGACATGATTTACTTGATTTTTAACTGTCTGTTAGACATTTACAGGATGATTTTCTGACTCTTAGTGGTCCCTGTGTGTGGGGCCATACTGTGTGGACATGCAAGTAACTGTGCCAGCAATGTAGAACCCAGCCAGGCTTACTTAACTGCGCTGTGACAGTGGTGGTGCCCCTCCCAGAGACAGGGCCCTCACAGCTTTGCTTGAGTCAACACCTGGCACTTCTCTGGCTTCATGGCAAATTGGCTGAAGGAATTAAATTGGCAGAAAACTAATCCTGGAGGGGCAGGTGTTGGTAGAGCTAGGCTGTATTACTTTTCATCCATATCAGCAATCTAATGCAGCTGACTGCCCTCTCATATGGGTATGAAATCTTGCCAGTGTCACTAAGAACAGGGGAAAAAACCAGGTCTTTGGGCTTTACAGAAAGGCAATTGCAAATTTTTCTCACAGCTTAGAGTTTAACTAGCTCTTTTATCCTCCTCTTCCCTATGCAGATTTTTCTGAGATGTGTCTTTTTCATTTGACCAAATTATTGAGTTTTTCTTGGTTGTTGAGTTTTCCTTTGTGCTTTTTGCTGTCCATTTCAGGTGAATTTTGAACAGTTGACAGCACCAAAGAAATGTCTTGATTTTTTACATTTTAGAGTTTCTTCATCTGTCCTACATTTGCAAGTTATTTTCTTGTAGAAATCATGGAACCTTTCTGGACTCTAATTTTTTTTTTTTTTTTTTATAGAGGAGATAATGTCTATCTGACATTGTCTTTGGAAGTTTGCAGGTTAAATCCAGAAGTGTTAAATAATACAAATTCTTTTTTTTTCCTCCTTATTTCTTTGGTATGTAGATACAGTGCTTTATTTCAATCTGATGTTCCAATTGTTGCATCAAATCTGGAAACCTTCTCAAAGAGTTGGTTGCCTAATTTCCAGGTAGTTAGGCTAGGTTATTAATCTTATTCTGTGTGTAACTGCCTTTCAGCACTTTCTAAAAATAGATTGCTGTTTGTTTAGTGCTGCTATATTCTCAGTTGAACAAGCTTAGCTTTTTTTATGAAGATGGATCCCATGGTGCATAACTAAGTCTAAAATCAGAAGTGTGCAAATCAGATGCATAATATACTCTAAGGTTTCCTGCTGTGTTTTGCTTATTTTATAAAACTCTTCCAGTGCTCAGAATTTGAGATCATATGTGATTAACATCACATGCTGATTTGCCAGAGAAATCTGGAGTTCTTGTTCAAGTGTCATCTTCCCTGAAATGGCTTGTTAGCTTTATGTACTTTTTCACATTTTGAAGTAAATTGGAAGTTCAGAAATTGTCCCTAGCCTATCCTACCTTTTATCCTTCACTTTTTTCTGTAAAATGGAAGATATCTCTCCTATATTTATCTTTCCTATAAAAACACTGAAACTTTCTTTGTTCTTTTAAAAATTTTAGTATATCTACAGCCTAACAGTAGAGAATTAGAAGTAGAGAATTATATATATTCATAATGCTAGAGATGAATTTTATTTCTTTATTTTACTTGTGTGGAAAGTTTGAGGGGGTGGCAGACTTATTCTGAGAGAACAAAGAAGGAAAGTGACTGAGATATTTCATTTTAGAAGTGTTTGTGATGATATTGCAGTTGCCTTAGGTGATGTTTTGTACCTATGAGTAGTCACTGGTTTGACTTGACTGCTGGTTGGAATCACATGGGTTGGAACCTCCTGTCCAAACTAAGCCCAGTTAGAGCAGGTTGCCCAGGGCTTTGTTCAGTCTCCATGACATCTCATGTCAGCTTGGTCCACTCTTGAGCACCCTCATGGTAAAAAAGAAATCCTTTCATTGAGCTGGAATTTTCATCACTTCAGCTTGTGTCCATTGCCTCTTGTCCTTTTGCTGTGCATCTCTGTGGAGAGTTTGGCTTTATCTTTTCTCTGCTTTCCTATTAGGTAGTTGAAGACAGCGGAAAGGTCTCCCCTTACCCATTCTGAAGGCTGAATAAACCCAGCTGTTTTAGCCTCTCCTTGTATGTCAGCTAACCTCTGTGGCATAACCACTGTTATGCCATGACTTTTCAGAGGTGGTGTAGAGGGGCCTAGCAGTGATGTTAACAAGCTTCCTCAACACAGTCGGATACATCCTCTCTGATCCTGTGGACTTCTACATGTACAGCTGGCTTAAGAATTCCTTAAACATCTTCCTTAACAACAGGTGGTGTTGCATTCCCACAGATTTTGCTGGTGAAGTTGGGGAACTGGGAGGTCAGAGGGCAGAACTTACCAGTGAAATCTGAAGTGGCAAAAAAAAAAGGGGAGTATCAAGTTCTTTTTCTGTGTTCTTTGTCACTATGTTTCTGTTTCATTAAGCAGTGGGCCCTTGTTACCTTAGCATTCCTTTTGCTGCTGATGTAAATAAAGAAGCCATCTTGAAGTACTTCTGTTTTGTTTTCTGATGTTATCATAAGGGCAGCATCCTTGGGTGATACCTCTACACTAGAAACACTAGTTGTCCATTGCATGCTTACCACCGCTATCTTACCAGAAAAACCTTCAAAGACATTGCAAAGAAAATGTATTTCAAAGCTCTATCTTCCTTTTATCCTCCTCTGTTACTCCTTGTTAATACTTAGAAAATGTTAAACACGGCTCTGCAAATGATCAGATGTACGTAGTTCTGTGTTCTTGAGTCCCATCGTTCTATGTGATATCTGCACTGTAAGCAACTCAATGTGTTGCAGTCCTGAAGATAAACGGCAGTCATTTGTCAGATGATTTTCCATCTTAGAACTACAGACCTTTTATAATGCTTTTTCTTTGCAAACTTTTTGTCCAGGACTGGATGCTCTGTATTTATTATTGGTTTTCTGTTGACATCATATTCTTGAAAGGGTAGGGGTTTTTTTATTAGCCATCTGAGAAGTTAAGTTGTCTTCAAGTGGGAAAGAGTATCCATACTTTGTATCCATTTCACTAGTATCATAGCATTCTGTTACTGAACTCTGTGCTTCATGTAGTATTGCAATATCAGTTTATTATTACTGCTTGCTACTGGAAATAGATTTGACAGGTTTTTTGCATCCACAGCTAACTTAAGGAAAGGAAAGTTAAAGCATCTTTTAAGCAATAGATCTCTAAATCTGTATGTATAAACGTAGGTTAGGCTATGGTTCTGTGTAGATTTCTTTAGTATCCTTAATGTCTAAAACAGTCTCAGTTGCTGGATGTCCCTCACAGCTGCTCTGCTGTTACAACTGTGCTGTGATAGTGTGGTTGGGAGGAGGGAACTCATATGGTTGAAAAATAACTTCCCCTTGGCCTGCTGCTCAAGGTATTTTTGCCTGAATTAGTTTCCTTACCCAGGTTTACTCTCAGGGGAGAAACAGCTGTGCTGATGTGTGCAGGACAGGAGCAAGAAGCCCCAGCTTCTAGGAAGTGCGAGTGGTGTGTAAACCCATTCATGTAACGCTTCAAAGTATGAAAATGCAACCTCACTGTGGTTACACAGTTAATGTACTAGAGCTGATGGTTTCAAAGCTGGAAGATAAAGCTATTTTGCATAGAAGTGAAGAATCACAGAATCACAGAATGTCAGGGATTGGAAGGGACCTCAAAAGATCATCTAGTCCAATCCCCCTGCCGGAACAGGAACACCTAGATGAGGTTACACAGGAAGGCGTCCAGGCGGGTTTTGAATATCTCCAGAGAAGGAGACTCCACAACCTCCCTGGGCAGCCTGTTCCAGTGTCCTGTTACCCTCACTAAGAAGAAGTTTCTTCTCATATTTAAGTGGAACCTCCTGTGTTCCAGTTTGTACCCGTTACCCCTTGTCTTATCATTGTCACCGAGAAGAGCCTGGCTCCATCTTCGTGACACTCCCCCTTTATATATTTATAAACATTAATGAGGCCTCCCCTTAGTCTCCCCTTCTGCAAGCTAAAGAGACCCAGCTCCCTCAGCCTTTCCTCATAAGGGAGATGCTCCACTCCCTTAATCATCTTTGTAGCCCTACGCTGGACTCTCTTCAGCAGTTCCCTGTCCTTCTGTAACTGAGGGCCCAGAACTGGACACAATATTCCAGATGAGGTAGAAGCCTGTCTGAAAGAATAATGAAGCAATGGAGAAAGTAAAACAATTAAAATATTGTGTCAGATTTATATGGGTACTTATATCCTCTTAATATATGTGATGACTGTAAATGAACAACAGATTAGAAAGCTTAGAAGCATTCTAATTAATTTACTTACATATGAGTTTGGATTGAAGGCAATAATTCTGAGTACATCTAAATTAATTTGTACTTTTTGTGTGAATGCTGCAGTATCTGATAAGTTGGTTGCAGTTTTGGTGGTTTAAGCATTGTAAGATGAGGCTTGCATTATTTCTTTACCAGTGTAACTGGGGGAACAAGAATGTAAAGTTCACATCCTACTGGAAAAACACCTTGGTCCTGAACCAAACCTTTGTTTGATTTAGGTTTCATATTTCATGGTTCTTGGACACACAGAAAGAGATGCAATCTCAGCAGATGAAAGGCTTGTAAAAGTTTGTGTGTTGTAATAGAAACCTTGAAGTCTCTACTGTTTATTCTGAGGATGATGGGGAGTTCTGGCAATCCAGTGATACATCTGAAAAAGTCACTTTCCTAGAAAAACTGGTCATCGTGCAGCCAGTAAATGCATCTGACATGTGTAGTGGGTTGACTATGGCTGTCTGCCAGTTGCTACCAAAGCTGCTCTGTCGCTCCCCCTCCTCAACTGGACAGGGGGAAAGAAAATACAATGAAAGGCTTGTGGGTTGAGATGAGAACAGGGGGGTCACTCAGCAATTTGGGCAAAACTGATTCTACTTGGGGAAGTTGATTTTTTGCTGATCAAGTCAGATTAGAGTAATGATAAATAAAACCTAAACTTTGAAACACCTTCCCCCCCCCCCC
>VYZX01000909.1:9191-32518 GCA_013401335.1 Brachypteracias leptosomus
GACTTCAAGAATTCAGTCCTATGGAAGAAGTTTGATTCCCTCCTTGGCAGCCTTCTCAAGCAAATCATCTCCTTGTAGCAGGTGGTCTGACCAACTTCAAAAGGGTTTTTTGGGAAAATGTAACAGAAATTACATAATAAAATTTAAGGATAAACTATATGTGATATACACCTTGTCATATACCATTAACCAGAGACATCAGGAAAACTGTCTCTAAAGAGTTTATTTATAAAAGAATCTAAGCTGTTTTCAGAGCACTACTGTCTTCATCCAGTACAATGGAAATATTTTAACCTACTGGTAACTGCATTAGTTCCTAAATCTGATTGAGTCTGGGCATTCTGCCCCTATGAACTGGCACACAGTAGAGGGGACATAGATTCAGAAGAGATTAAGTCAATACTTCCTACAGGATTGAACAAATTAGTTTCAAGCTTAAATTGGAATAGAGGGGGAACAGGCAGAATATATTGTACATCACCGATTTAATAGTACTTAATATTGTTGCCCTTGAAGAACCTCTAAGTCTCAGTCCCACTCCTACTGCAATTCACAGCAGAAATCCTTACACAAAGTAAAGAAACACAATTGCATCTCCAACTTCTATACACAGCAGGGTTCAGTTAAGAAAGAATCCTTCTACAAGTAGAGACTTGGATATATCTTGATTAACTTGATGAGCACCTGAGAAGTGTCATTGCTCTAGACTCACTTTCTACAGAAAAAGAATCACATGATGCAATTCCAGACCAAATAGGCAGAATATCCAAAGACATTTGTGTTTCTTGCCACTCATTCTAAGAGGCAGTAAAGCGCATGGCTTAAGAAGCTAGAAAGTATTGAAAATAAGATGCTTTACAGTTGACTGCAGTTTCAGAAAAGAACCTATGGGTTCATTAAAGCTTAATTATAAAAACAAGGTACAAAATTGGACTGTCACTACCATTTCCTCCAATCTCAGTAGTTTTAGCACTATTTTGCCAATATCAATTACATTTTGTGGTGTTTTAAAGATCTTGGCTCCTATAAACCGAGAAAAATGGAAGAATTAGGTTTCACAGAAAAACATGGCCAGTGACAGAATATTTATGTAGTCTGCCCTCTCAATATTTGTCATTCATGGAATAATTTTATTCTACACAAGGAAGTGTTGAAGAGAAAAGTGGGAAGAAAGAAAGAAGTGAACAAGGACATACTTGTGTTAAGTCTCAGGTAGCCATTCAAACTTGAGTTTGGTTAAAAAGTTATCAGCCTTTTAGTTCACTAAGTCAACTTCTTCAAAAGAGAGATTGCCAAGATTTTCCAAGGGTTTGTGCAAAATTTCAAGGCCCAACAATCCAAGAATTAAACTAAAACGCTTAAAAAGCAAATATTTAAATTCTAATAAGCTGCATGTAGTAAGAATTTTTCCTATGAACAGTATAATTTAATTTCTTAGGAAAGAAAAATATGCTACAAAAAACTATGAGAGGAAAANCAGAAAGTCAAATAATTCAGAGGCATATAAGAAATCAAGGAAGTGAACATGAGGCAACAGGATATTTCAGGACAACCAGAATAAAGAAAGTGTCAAAGGTTTAGATTCTGGATGCATGCTATATAGCAGCAGCTGCAGTCTACAATTCAAATTAAGGCAAAACAGACACATAATCTGGCTNTTTTTCCCTTTTGATGATGCCTAGAATTCTGCTAAATGGCTGGGAATTCTTAACCTTCTTGTAACAACTAGTTTTAGAAGGGACCAAACCAACCTAGCAAATACAAGATTTTTTTAATAGTCTTATTTTATCATACTACTACAGAGAAAGGAAATACACACACCACTTACACCAATGAAAAAATACTAGTAACAGTAACTTCTTCAGAGAGTAAAAGTAAAATTTTCCCAATGAACACAGTTTGACAATACACACTGTAAAGTCTTGAAATTATTAAGCTCAGCTCATTCAGCAAAAATCATGAAATACAGTATCTTACCAGGGCAGGAGAGCAGAATAGAGAAAGTCTGGGATGACTACTATGAAAGTATCACAAAAAGATTTCATCTGTTGACAGAGAACCAATCCTGAGGACTGCATGTCACTAAACAGTGGAAACCAGATCACCAGTAATCTCATGTCTGTCTCCACAAAATAGTCGTACAGCAGCATCAGAGAAATCTGCAAGTACTTTTCACAGTCTTCTTTCACCAAACAAATAAGCAAAAACACCACACACAAAAAACACCCACAACAAGACGGTTGGGATATTTCCACTTGCTTTCCCCTCCACTAGTCAGCAATACACAAGTCAAAACTTAACTGGATGAGAAGTTCTTCTTAGTCATATTGTACATTTAAAGCAATGAAGCAAAGTTCAGAGGTAGAGGAAAAGGACATTTATCCTAGTAACTGATAGTTGTGAATGACCACACCATCTCCTTTTCACTGAGACACCCTTCCTCACACTTACACATTATGATACTCCACCTCTGAGGAGCTGGAAATTAGTCTTCCTTAAAAGAGGCTTCTGACTGTACATAAACTCCCTAATAAATAGCTGGATATCCTTATAAGACAGTAAGATGAACTCATGTGATATTTAAAGCATAGTGAAGCAGATTTGCAAGTTTTCAGTCTTATTAAATTAATAACTGCTTTTCCTCTGCACAGCAGGAAAGCCATTGAAAGGTCACAGAATATGGTACCTTCTCTTCTTAATTTTCAAAGTCGGCCTACAGTTCTAAGGGATACCAGTTAGCAACCCTGGAAACTCCTATTGTGAGACAGCTTTCAGAGACAGAACAACACAGTTGTCAGTCTCAGCTTAATAGGAACCGACCCTGGACAAATGAATGAACACACTGCTTTGAATTAGGAATGGGCTTCTGTTCACTCCTTTACAGAAGACTTTATTTGAGCAACAATTAAAATTGTTAGTTAATGTCATAACATGACATCAAAACAGCCTACCCAGAGTCACAAAGGTTCAAGGACCTATCACAGCTCTCCTCTATCACCAGGATAACACCAATTGCCAGCAAACTGGCTACCCTAGCATGTCTTTGAATGATTGTGAACCAGATTTTTATGCTTTTCTNTAAGAATCTTCCAACATCCCCAGACCCCATCACCACTTGCTGAGATAGGCAGTTTCCAGTCACTGATTTTTAAGTCCTTCCCCAAAATTGGTTTCAAAACGTCAGTCAAATCTTCTAGAGAAAGGAAAAGGTTTTTGATTAAATATACCACAGGCAGGAGGGAGGAAAGGTGAGGTGCATTAAATGAAAGAGAGCTGTTCTTTGTTCTTGGAGAACGTATCTCACTGCTATATAACATGGTAGTCTGTCAGCATCTCCCAGATAGGGCCCTAAACTTCATGTCTAAAATTAAGTAGCATGGGTATTTTCTGAGGGGTATGACTGTCTAGCATTCGCATTAGAAGCCTTTAAGGAAGGAACAGCTTGTACAGTGTAAGCACAATGGGTTTCATGTCCGCAGGTGGCAGTGCAATATTAAAGTACCACCACAAAAATATAAGCACAAGTTTCCCTAGCTGTTGCTTTCCTGTTAAAATGCTTGTGTGAGCTGCAGAAGCCATTTTACTTAATGTTTGCTTCCAATTAGTATCTGCACAGCAACATCTCACAGAGAATTCACCATGGTTCTCTGGTCAACCAACATCACCACGGTGTGCCTGTGGCTGGCAGGGAGCTTCAAAGCCTTCAACAAAAGAGAGAAGTTAGTTACTGCACTCAAGAGAGGTCATACAGAAGATAAAATTGCACTTATTGCTCACATTTTTCAAACTAGGAATAATTTAAGTTGCTTGCATCTCGAATGGATTGTAACTACAACTGAAGACCAACTAAAAAGAGCACCCTTAAAATTAAATGCACCTTCTATATTAAGAATGGAACCGATTACAAACACTGATATGAATCAAAATTACAGAGCAAACACAAAACAAGTCACTTGCTGCACATAAATTTTATTTTAAGTTTCATTTTGTTTAGATTGTTATATAGCATATGCTACACAAATGCTAAGTAGAGAATGTGCTTTCATGAATGATACCTACCTTGCTTCATGGAGGCTTTTCTGTACCAAGGACAATCCAGGTAAAGAGAAAGACATTTGAGATATTTAATCTATCCTAAAAAAGGGTATATTTGACCAATAATTTACTGCAGAATATAGACATTATTATGAAATATTTTCCACTTGTTAAGAATAAAATAATAAAAAAGCAAATACTCAGTTTAGGTGTAGCTGCAAACAGTTGCTTGCTTTTACTTGAGAGAGTACTTTTTTAAAACAGTAGTACTAATTACTTATGAAAGACTAACATATTAGGTGCCTTCACAGAGAGGAGTCCACAGGAAAGGAATTTTGTTTGCATCATAAGATACCTCCTTTAGAGTGGGGTTCCGATAAAAAANTTTTTAAAGCTATTTTAATGGCTTAAAGCAAGTTTATTGAGGACATCCTACAGCTCTCATGCACACTTCTATAAGTTATATTTTTAAGTAAGCGTAGCTGTATTTCATACATGTAAAGGCTATTTGATTTGTAATAATATATTTACTAAAAAAACCCCAAACCAGACAGCAACTTTTATTCTGGCATGGACCACTTACTTGTCTGCAGTCAAATCGACAGCATAATGTGTAAACCAAAAAATAATTTGCGTGATTGCATCTTGTTAAGCTAAACAAACCACCTGTTCAAATAAGCAGGTCCCTTTGTAAACCAGATATTTGTTCTGCCACAAGCAAATGGAGGACTTACACGATAATAAAATACTTTGCCCAAACTTTAGTCTTTATCTAAACATGTAAATTCCCTGAACAAATACACACATTGTAACACTTACAAAAATGGCACTGTTTCACAGTTTTGCTATGTGTGACCTTCATTAGTTTTCTCCCATTTTAGCTATTGGTGGTGTTCTAGAAGTCCACCAAGTAAACAGAAACCAGAGAACTAAGCTTGCAACACAGCAACTGGGCTCTATCTCCACGGACAGCTGTTATCCTTGATGTTTGCACTGTGTGTCCACACACTGCCTTTTACAAAACCATATTTTAAGGCACATCAAACTAAAAATGACACCTTCTGTCAAAGGAAGGTTAAAAACCAAATTGCAATAGTGTAGCTCTAGTAAAGACATTTTAGCTAATGGAAAGTGTTCCTTCTCTGCATAAGTACACAACAATATTAAGAGTCCACTAGCAATACCTCTTCATGCACTTAGACAACCTTTTAAAAAAAAAAAAAAAGAACGAGTAATAATCACAGTAAGAGCATGCCTTCATGATCTGTATTCTTACGGGCAACCATTAAACCCACTCATTCTATTTTTATTTACCTCACACAGGAAAATTAGCAAGGAAAACACTTCAAGACCTCCCCTTGGAAAGGTTTTAATTTTGGCCTGAGCTCATAGACTGTTAAACACTTCTGAGAGTCCCACCACTTTCTTCAAATCCATCAGCATCTTAACAAGGAAGTGATTCTGTATCTTCCTCTGGAGTACAACATCAGTTCCTTGTACCAGTAGAAAAAATAAGTATATCTATAAAAACATACATATACTATTCCAGACACGGTATGAAACCCATCCAGCTTTGAAGAATCATTAATAATTGAACTGCAAGAGTATTCTAGATGTAGGCCACTCATGCGCTATACGATCAGATTGCAGTCGTATACTGTGCCCCTTTTAGGGCAAATTAAACTGTATTCTAAATTTTCAGAAACCTTGAAGTAAAAAATACAGATCCTAACGAGTTATAAGAAAATGTAAATAAACCACCAGTCATCCTGCTTGTAATAATGCATTTTAACAAAACTAAATTAAATACATGAAATTCAAAGTAAATTCCTACCAATACTGAAAAACATCATGTTTTAGTCCCTGAACTGCCACTGACTCAATGTGACAAGATCGGTTAATTTTGTTGGGGGCTGTTTTCTTGGCATTTTTTGTGGTTTTAGTTTGTTGGGGTTTTGGGTTGGTGGTTTTTTCTCCTTTCTTCTGCTCTTCTGGCATTAAAAAACTGCAATGGCTACTACAACACACCTACTTAATCAAGCTCCCTGGAGTTCTAAGGAACACCCACAAAGCATCACATGCAGCAAAAGCTACCGAATTTTCCAAAACCAAGAAGAAATTTTTCAGATGGAGAAAGCAACTGGGTGTTGCTTTCTTCCTAGCAATCACAACTTTCCTCAGGCATTGATTGTCCAAACTACAACTCTCATTAAGAAAAGTTCTTTAATTTTTCATCAAATTTTCCATCATTTAAATTCATTTTAACTGAACATAATATTTATTAGCATCTTTTAGAGATACAAATCAAAACATCACAACTAACCATGCTGTTAAAGGAAGAGCATTTAAGCTCAATTCCTCCACATGTAGTGTCAGTATGGGACAACCACCTAACTCAGACACCCAGTTAGGACTCTTGACTCCTACTACTTTTTCTATTAGCCTAAGGCATCTAATGCTAGTACCCAACAAAAGTATACATACCTTATCGTCCAACCAAGTAACAATACATAGGACTAATGAATTTTCCTTCAGTGACAAAAGTTTACAAGTGCTAGCCTCATAAAATAACTCAGAAGAGATGGCTGTACAGCATAGCCTTTCTCCAAGTTACATTTCCAAAGAATAATCCTAGGAGAGCTTTATTCTTTTATCCTTACAGTAAATTACTTTTCTTGGCTCAGAGCTTTAGGATTTTATTGCTTTTTAAGTTAGCGATGAAAGATTTAATCACAGATTTGTTAGCTTTAGCCACTGAACACAGCTTTTCCAGAACCTTCGAAGCTCCAGCAGGAGTCACAGTAGAAGTTCCCAACTATAAACACTACTGGAAAAATTTTGGATTTACCATGGATTTCCTCCCAGTAATCATTCACAGCTTGAGTTTAGCAATAAAGAAACCCATCATCGTGCCCCCAACACCATCTGGGAGATCAGGCTCTTGGCAGAGAAAAATGGAGCAGCAATTGCCTAGATGCACAGGAAATCAACAACTTCCTTGCACAGGGGTGAGCAACAGGCTGCTCCTGCTGGGCACGGGATCATTCATTTCCCTTTCTGCCAACAAAGCTGCTTTGTACATGCAGCGAGCAAAGCCCCCGTTACCCTGGCAGGACACACGCACACATCTTCCCCCAGACCTGCCCTTACCAGTAGAGTTAGGCAGCGAGCTATGCAATTTCAAGTGTATAGCCAAAAAGGGAAGGAGTGTGGAGACGCTTGTCTCCTGGGAGAGCTTTTAGGTTTCAGGCTATGAGGTAGGTAGCAAATGTCCCTGTACATCACTGATTTCAGCTCATCTCAAATCCCATGATTTGACAAAGAATTCAACTGAACTTTGGCAACATCAAGGCCAAGAAAACGTGGTCTTCCCTTTCCCTCTGGTAGTAGGATAGTACTATTTACTTCCAGCAACTAGAGCTTTAAAACTGGTGCAAAGGTTAAGCACAACCATTAAAGGGGAGTTTGGAATATAAAAAAAATAAAACTGAGCACATTATGCAGAAGAAACAGGCCACACTGGCATCATTCCAGGCTGAACTTCTTTACAGCTAAACCACAAGTTTATTTACATATACAATACAAAACAGATACGCATCCTTTCTTGTTGAGAGGGTTTACAGGAACTAGAATAGTCACTCAAGATCTTCTGTCAAGGTCACAGCAGAGACCACCACTGATCTCTGCAGCTTTGAAATCCCAACTCATTCTTCAGACTTACTATCCTAAAGTTCTCCTTGGAGAGTATGAGGCAAAGTAAGAAGGACAGGAGTTGAGAGTATCCCCTGACACACACTTTACCTTTGCTGCAGGCAAAAAGAGTTTCACATCCATATTTTTGCTCTAGATCAAAGCTCCAAACAGTCACAGTAATGGGATCATTACAGGCATGTATGTAGTCACCAAGAACTGAACAACTGCCTGTAACTGGTGTCTGAGGTTACTGATACAAAGAACAGATGGAAGGGACTTCTGGTAAAGCCAGACTTGGCCCTGATTTGAACCAGTGCTCTGAATAAGCAGCTTGTCCATTAACCAGCCGTCTCTGAGATCAGAGGGTACTGCTGTAGCTGTTTCCAGAGCTATGCCTGCATATTAACCCCAGTAACTGCAGACATGTCAGGATCACCACCAGATCTGGCTGATTGAGTATGTAACTGTATCAAGCATATTTTGCAGCATCTCCTGATAGTTAAGACTGTTAGCTGTGTCTGTGAATCATTGAGCCTAGAAATTTGTAGAATATAGTTACATTACAGCAGAAATATTCTGGTGTCTAGCAGCTTCTGGCTTCTCAGGGAGACTGTTCACTCATCTCTCTACTCACATTTTATGCCTCTTATTTCTTCAGTTTAATAAGTTACATTTGTAAATGCAAGTATCTGCCTTATTTCTCTAGAGTCACCACTGCTCTAAATCAATTCAGGCCATGCTGAAATTAGTCTTGACCTTCACCAGGTTAACAGCTTCTCCAGTTTTGCTATAATTAATACATGTCCATAGATAAATTACAAATAAAGTGAAAGACAAAAAAGAAGTAGGATTACTCTATAATATTTTTTGTCCCTCCATCTCCAAGTTCAATAGGAAGCCTCTCAAAAATCTCGCTCTACTGCAATTTGATAAGTCAGCAAAAAAGAGACACTACTTGAAGGTATTTCATAAAAGTAACAGGTAACCTACAAGAGACTCCTCAGTAAGTGTGGATACCACACATTACCCTACCTGTTATCCTGCAAAAAAGAAAAAGCTCATTCATTTTCTAACTTTGCCACTTCTTCATAGCCCATTTTAGCTGCAGTAAGATTCATCATTTGGCCACTCTGGACAGCAGTAGGCTTGCATTTATCATGGTGGAATGTGTCCTCACTGTTTATTCTTACAGTTTATGAAAAGACAAGTACAATGACTCATAAAACTGATGCAAGAAAAAGCTGAAACAAGTTAACAGAATGAGCTTCTTTAAAATTACATCCTTCATCCTACGTTTCCGGCATACAGAGCCAAAACCACATCACACTTTCAATTGACAGATTTAGAGTTATTATTTATCATAAATGGCAAGACCATCATTGAGGCCACATAATGCTTCATGATATGTTCCTGAACTGCTCATAGATCTTAAATACGCTATAAACAGTGGAAGGTCTAGTTCTATGTTCTAGAGAAGAGTAATTTATTACTAATGTACTATTCTTTTCCTTTTGGAAAATCATGCTGAGAATGATCATGATGAAAATTCTTACCTGTTTTCCATCTAGTGTGTACAAGCGTTTAACCACCCCTGAATCCAGCTTGATGGCATCAGTTATATCAGTAAGAACCTGTTCAAATGAATGTGCTGTCTTCTTGTTGAGCAGAATCCGGACTGCTTTCCGCGGTTTCACTCCGCTCCTGATGATAGTGACTAGTTTAGGCCTAATGAAATCCTTATTCTCTTTTGCATCTGGAGTACCTCCTTTAGCAGTGGCAAGAGATGGCACTGAACGAGAAGTAGAAGTTGTCTTAACATTCACTGACCAGTTTGGGTTTACATTCTTCGTGTACTCCAGCTTCTTGAAGGGTTCTATGGAACCACACACATAGCTTTCTCCTGCAGAAACAAAAGTGCCAGACCAGCAAGTGAGATTGGAGGGTGAGGGGGGGAAAAAACCCAACCAAAAAAACCCCCAGAAAAATACCAAATCAAGTCCTTCTCAAATTATTAAATGTTATTCTTATCATTCTTGATCTACAGTGCATAAAGCATTAATATTGTCCCTTCTCGGATGCTACATACTATAAAATATCTTTTAAAGATAATTTGTCAGCTAACCATTCAGAAAACGTTGTTACAAAATCCTTGAAAGCAACCATTTTCTTTTCAGAAAATACCATCTGCAGTGGGGATCGCTGATGTCAGTAAGTAGTGTTCATATCTAATCAGCTGCCCAGCCCCAGCACATTATTACAGTAGTCTCCCAGCCTTCACGCTTAAATGGCCCACTCCTAGTAGAATAGCAAGCCCCAAATACTTCACAGGAAATAACATGAAATGTTATCAAAAACTACAGGTTACAAATAACTTTTGATAAAAGGTGGATGAAAGTGTCA
This sequence comes from Brachypteracias leptosomus, assembly GCA_013401335.1. NCBI lineage: Eukaryota > Metazoa > Chordata > Aves > Coraciiformes > Brachypteraciidae > Brachypteracias > Brachypteracias leptosomus. The sequence goes on from VYZX01000909.1 coordinate 19,320, forward strand.
TAGGAGATTTGTTAACATTTTATTATTTAAAGCTTTAAGTAGCATAAACCCAGGATACGCATAGGCAAGATATTTCACTATATTATTCTACTGATTCAATATATAATATGGGGGGAAAGCAAAGCAAAAAGTAGCAATCACAGAGTTTTCACAATAAATTTACCATACTTCAAAGGAAAAAGTGGATTACAGCTCATATTTCTATTGGAGTATTATCTGCAATAAAATGTTTTTGCAAATACCATACCTACGCAACTTCTGGGGAGCTAGAAGATAGCCAGAAACACCAGCACATCCCTGTTGTTTAACACCTTAATCCAGTCCAGCTGCAGGCTGCTGTGAGAGAAGCACCTGCTTGGGAGCTCCAACCTCTCCCTTGAGCTTGACTGATTGACTCACTGGGTGAGGTGGATCAGCTCAGCGATGTGACAAAGGCAACACTAATTTTGCAACAAGTTGATCCATTTCACCCTCTGTTTGCAAACAAAAAACTCACCAAACAACAGAGAAAACAATACTAGATCCAGCAAGACAGCACCTTCTGGCAGCCTTCAGTTAAACTCCATTAGAAATAATGCAAAATCCTATCCTGAACAATACTACAAAAGCATCTAAGTTGTTTTAATTCTTCTGGGGTAAGTAGTTCAGTGTATGCTAATGGCTTCACATTAGCAGTTTAGCTCAAGGTATTAATATAAAACCAGAACAAAACTCAGTGATGTACCTCCTAGGCCAAAAAGCACATAAGAACTGAAGATCTTCCTAATGATCCCTACCCTAAGGAAAGGGGATTCACAGTTCAATTAATAGAAGAAAAAGAAGTATTTCATTTTTACTTCTGGGTAGAAATTGTAAAGTTTCAGGGCACCCAACCCAATCCCACAGACAATACAGCACAAAAAGAACGCTAGCAGACACACAGTTACCACAGTTAGAAATGGGGGGCATCCACTGGGACATGAGGTCCCAGATGCAACAGGGGTTCAAGTCTGTTGCTATGATGTTCCAAAGGTGAGGCAGTAACACTTTGTACAGTGATTTTCACAAAGGCAGTAGAGGGACTCCAAAAGAAGGTAAAGAAGTCAGAGTAACATGAGAAGATGTATCACTGAGTAGAGATAAATGCAATGACAGCATAAAATCAAGCAAGAAACAGCAAAAGATTTCTGGTTTTCCTTTCTTTTTCTTTTTTCTTTGAAACTATTATTTTCAAGCAGAACAATATAAGGAGTGAGAGATATTCCACTTGTATCAAGTGGATTTTACTTGTGTCAAGTAAGATACTCCAATGCTTACTAGTCATCATATCAATTCAAGTTAATCTGCACTTTGCAGTAACATCTAAAGCATTAAGAAAAGAATCTAAGATGGAATGCTTTTACCAACCTTGTAAGAGAAAAAAGATAAGCTCTTCCTTTTATCCATTGTATATATATATGAGAGAGACAGACATTATATATATAGCTATAGATATATATGGTAACATCAGAAGTGAAAGGCTTAGCCACAGTAATGATCCAAGAGTGATCAAACAGTATATATTCTCTTTTATCCATGTCCCTGTCCAATATCTCTAGCACTAGCTACTCAATTACTGCAAGGTCAGAATGCACCACAACCATAAAATTAGCAAGTTTTAAAAAACATTAATAGCAGTTTGTAGGGGGAAAAAAAAAAAAAGATCCTACTGAATAGGACTGTACTTAATACAATACCTGCTCTATAAACTACTTTGCAGAAGTCTTTTATAATTTTTTAAACTTTTATTCTTGTTTCCACTTCTGTTTGTTGTTAAGAATTAAAATCCACCAGTAGCCTTTTTTCTGGGAGGGGTGTTAAAAATAAGATTTTCATGTTCAGTGCTATCAGAGGAACTGTTTCGTTTAGCTGCATGAAATAATTAATTAAAAACAAGTCTCCATATTAAAACTCACTTCTCAAAGGGTAGGTGAATAAACAAATGACCATACATGTACCCAGAAGTTTTACAGTTCATTTATTACGAGATCTTTTGGTTCCCCTTCTTGAAAGGATATCATTCCACATGAATTTTAATATCAGCTTTATTTAAATGTCATCTGGGTTCCTTATAGCGTTTAACAGCACATCAGCTTTTCATTATAAAAACTAATTTTGTGTAAATAACCATAAAAAATACCAATACAATCACTGAACTTACAGGATTTTTTTTAACATCAGACTTCTTCCCCTTTCTTCATTTGCAACAGTACTGTATTATATCAGTACAATATTTGCACCAAGAGATACAATTTTTTCTCCTAAAGAAGCTTACATTTAGCTACAGCATATCTGTACAGTATCCAAGATACTCTATAGAGGTAGATTATTCAAGGTCTCCTAAGATGAAGTATCTTTAGTATGAGCTGTTTCATACAGGAAAGCAGAAATGCTGACACCTCTTCCATAATGCTGTGATCCAAGACTGTTTATACTTAAAGCAAAGTGCTGGGACTTATAAACTTTCAGGGATGTTAGCCAGGGACTGCAGTTTTTATTCACAGTGGTGCTAAGGGCCAGGCCTGTAAGAACAGAAACTAAATGGACAAAATCCCTAAGTCCTAGAAGTATCTTATATATGATCTTAAGATCAGTAAACCCTCCTTCATGGTGACATCCAGCAAATTTTAAGTACCCAAAACACCAGGAACACTCAAATACAAGTTTAAATTTCCTGATTGTAGGATCCACCCTGACAGCAGCTCAAAATTACAATGTCTAGTCTAATCCTTCAGTGCCCTTGTGTGCCCATGGCGTCTGCACGCAGAGGAAATCTCAAAGAAAAGGATAAAAAGCCTTCACCTATGTTGTGGTTTAACCAGGACAACCCAGATTCTCATCCTCTCTTCTTTTTCACAGTTACATTAAGGAGACAAGACTGGAAAGAAGTTTCACAAGGGGCATGACTTACTAGTCAAATAAATCCACCTTCTTAACTACTGCTTCCTCACCAAAACTATTAGATGATGACATAATTTCCCTTTTTTTTTTTTTTCTATTTTTCATAAGCTTTGGCTACAACTGCATCATCAACAAGACCTCACTCTCATGACTTGTACCTGAGGGGGAGTATCTTTGGAGATACTGGATTAGACAAAAACATAAGGACAGGCCACTCCAAGTGCCTATTTGACTGCGGCTCCCCAAGAGAGAGAAGTAAACGTTTCACAGTGCAGCTGGCTGTCACTAATGACATTTCAACTCTTGATTACAGTATTAATAGCCATTAGAAAAAGAGAAAGAGGACACCCAGCTGTTTCGGAACATCAAAGAAAAAAAGTCATTACTAAACATTAGAAAGTATCCCTTTCCTGACAGCCCTCCTACCTCTTAGCAACAACAGTGCAAAAGAAACACACAATTTAACACTTCAAAAAAAGTTACACAATGCTTGTTTTCCAGTTTTGAACCAGTAATCCTACCATTTAAGTTGTGCATGCACTCAATGCTTCAGGAAATTTCATGTGGAACAATTAAGATAAGTGTTTGCATTGAGAAGCTAATCAGAAAGCTAATCATATAGAAGGACAGATCCTAAATCATGATTTTTGCTTTAAAAAAGGGACAAACCTTTGTCCCTTAAGCAAAAAGAGACAAACAAAAACCTACTACTTCTAGTTACACATTTGTCAAAATTCCATGTAGTCAAACCACTAGAGCCACCATAACACTGAAGGTCAGTTCTTGTAGGTCACAACAGAATTTCATGACACACTTCATGTAAAAATATAATTTAAAAAATAAAATCATTGTACAAAGTGGCTGCTAATGAGACACTGAATCACTGCCTGTAACTACTGGAGCTTTCCTGATGCAAGCATTGATTCCCTCTTTGGCATATTGGTATTAGTAGTTAGCTTCCTCCAGCCTGCTGATATTCTCACTATGAGAATGATCAAGACATTACCTCTTAAAAAGGATTATTTGCATTACTTTTCTGCACTAAAGGTGATTTGGCCTGAAATGGCTTCATAAAGAAGCCAGCTGGTCTTAGGTGAAAACCCTGGAGAAGGAATAGAGAACCTGTTTGAATCACACAAGCAGCGAGGGAACAACCATCCCACACAAAATCGCAGAATCACAGAATGTTAGGGATTGGAAGGGACCTCGAAAGATCATCTAGTCCAATCCCCCCACCAGAGCAGGAACACCTAGACCAAGTTGCACAGGAACACGTCCAGGTGGGCTTTAAATGTGTCCAGAAAAGGAGACTCCACAAACTCCCTGGGCAGCCTGTTCCAGTGCTCTGTCACACTCACTGAGAAGAAGTTTCTTCTCATATTTAGGTGGAACCTCCTATGTTCCAGCTTACACCCNAGTTCAGTGCAATAGTCATTCATTGTGGTCCATTTTCCCAACAGATAGATAGGGCAAGAAACAGGGAAAGAGAACAGGGAAAGGACCGGCACCCCCAGTACCCTGTGGAACAGGCACCCCTACCCTTCTTCACTTCCACTCTCTGGTTTTGTACATACAAAAGACATAGGAGCAAAAAGACAAAGAATTCTGACCATCCCTTAACCATGAAGAGCAGATTGCAAAAGGAAGATGACCTGAACCAAATAAGTTACTACCTCATAGTTCCCAAATGTGTTAGTTAGAGCAATAACCTACTTCAAGTACATCACTGCTGCCTTGTCTTTCTGCAGCTTCTGAAAAAACGCAACGGTGCAAAAGAGATAGGGCATGTACAGGAAATAAAGCTGACCTATCAACGTTCACCTAGCAACCAGATGCACCAGAAACTTTAAATCAGATCTCCTCAGACCTTTTCTTTTACACATCATTCTTTCTGCTCAGCTCAGACTAAATTTTTTTTTTTTCCCTCAGCAAAAGACGAGTGAAAAATTAAATGCATGCTTCCTCTCCCTCTGATCCCCCAAAATTTCTTCAGTCTTGCTACAAGAAAGATAGGTTAAAAAAAATAACTGGTGAACATCTAGAATAAGAAACAATAGCACCTTCCAAGAAGTTAAGGAAGACACAGTGTGATCAACAGGCTAATGGATTAATCTACTCAAATTCATGAAATAAAATAATCAAATAAACAGTGCCAGAACAACCCACTACCACTTTATGAAACAGGATTATTCATCTGTTTGTTTAATAAACAATATAAGGATAGCAGGCATTTCTGCCACAGGATCCAGTCCAAGTTTCACTAACTTTGATAGCCCTGGATCAAGTCCATGGTAAATATCCAGTGTAAATTCAATCCTATAAACAAATGTCCACATAGATTCAGCTCTACAAACATTTAAACAGATACTATTATTATTTTGATAGCATATTACATATGCGTATGAATCTTTCCAGCCCATCAATTCCCAGCTGCTCAGGTAGATGTGACTTAGAAGAAAGAGCATTAGCTCCAGAGTGCACCAGAGACCATGACAATCAATTCCTACAGTCTGGCCTGGCTGGCTTTCTCATCAGCACTGCTGCAGCAGAATCAAGCAGGGAGCAGCAGTAGCAGGTAGTAGAGGGAAAAGTTGAGATAAGAGGAATGAGGTGACAGTGAGAGTAGCAAGACCCACATGAAAAAAAAAAAAAANAAAAAAAAAAAAAGTCTTAACTCTGTCACAGCCCACCATTTCAGCAAGGAGACATTGCCTTTCAAATCCTCTCCTGGAAGGCAACTTCTCTGCTGCATGGAACACAAACTGCCTGCCTTCATTTGCAAGAGCCTTCCCACAGTCCCCATGTGACCCATCTCCTCTGCCACTACAGTGAGGTCCTCATCTCCCAAGAGAAACTAGTTGGTTACAGCCATTATCGGATTTCAAAAACAGTATACATGTGCTCTTTCAAACTGCTCCTTCAATGAGGATTGCAGATCCAATATAATCCCCAAAAGACATTAATTTTTCTTCTTCAGATTAGCTCTTAAAAACTATTCTTGCCATTACGCTTACACAAAATGTGCACACACACATAGAAATCTTTACAATAGTTGGAAGTACATCCAGCATTGATATGTGACTACATTGTTTCCACAATGTAGAGTACTCTCTCAATCTTGTGGTTTGGGGTTTTTGGTTTGTCTTTGACTGACAGTTATCAGCTGCAGGGTTCATCTTTGGTGGTAGGTATTTTGGAAACCTATAACAATTGATTCTGGATCACACCCAAGTCTTTGAGGTAATATTTTAATAAAAATTAATGAGAAAGGGATGTAGTTCTGGCTATGAATTGAATCTGTGGTCTTTATTCCACATAGCAGGGCCCCAGGAGTAAAAACTGTAAATAATACTCTGTTTCAGAGTTATCCTGCTCATTTCAATCTATTCCTGTTCTTGTTACACTGTTCAATGGTAATTTTGGGGGTAAGAACCATCAGTCCACCCCTGCCTTAGGTTTTAAAGATGGTACACTTTTGGAAGAGCAAGAGGCATTTAGTCCTTTACTGTTTATAGCTAGGCAATTTACCCTTAGGAGCAACTTCATCTTCATTGTTTCTACATGCTTTGACTACCTGTCATACCTAGGGAATAAAGTCATGTCACATTTGGAAACCATTCCTTAAAGGTAAGAGGGTTCTGAACATCATATCTGACAAAAAGAAGGCAACCTGAATCTATCGCATTCTTTCTTTCATCCAAGGATACAGGAGAAGTTACAGAGCATGTGAACTTTTCTACAACAGTACATACCCCTTGCTATCAAATTCCAACAAATCTCACAAATGCCCCAAGTCTTAAAAAAACCCCAAAACAACACTAAAAAATACATAAACCAAACAACAACAACAACAAAAAACCCCCAAAGCAAGCAAAAGCCTAGAGAAGTCATTCATTTGAAATAAAGAGCAGCTGTGTCCATGCACCTCAAAATAACCTACAGCACCAGCTACAGCCATGCCAGCTCTGAATATTACTGAAGCAAAACAGCTCCTCCACAATCTCTTTCCTTTGGAACTATCTTTCATGCAGTTCTATGTATTTAGCTCTGGGATGAAAGACAGTGGCTGCTGTCTTGTTTTCCAGACGACAGTTGCTTCTCTGTCTTCATGTATCATATAGGAAGGTAAGAGTACAGTAGCTTCCTCATGGGCATAAAGGCAAAAAAACCAACACCAAATCAAGGCCTTACACAATTACCTTACAAAGCAATCACTAAAATAAATGCCAAAAAAAAGAAGAAAAATCTGAATTCACAACAATTTCATTAAATTCATTCATACAGTAAGGGAATAGCCTCACCATGAAGAAAGCAATGCTTCCTATTTCAACAGTTTGAGTACAAATGCCATTTGGCAAGAGGCAAAAATCAAGTGATTTTCCAGCTATTTAAACACAAAACACAGCTCCAAGCTAATTAATGCTGTACCAGTGCAGCCAAACTCTAATAAATTTGTACAGAAAAGAGTGGAAGGGGCTTACATAAAACCCATTCACTGAGCTAATAATATACGAACCTGTTCTCTACAGCGAAGCTCCATGAAGGCAACAGCACAAAATAACCCACCTTGCCATTTTATACGAACAGATAGAAGCCCCCTTTCAGGTGGAACAAGGATGTAGCTCTCTACTTGCACACAAGACTGACTTCCGCGAACCCCACAGTGCTAAAGGCACAAGAAAATAACACTGTCCACTTGAACTATACACAGAAAGGGAGGATGTGTTCATTGAAAAGGTAAGGAATAAAGTCCCACAGAACTAAAGGAAATCCCAGAGCCCTTCTTTAAAATAAACTTATGCTCTTGTACTGTCATTCATTTGGACAGACTGATTTATAACTGATATTATTCTTCTCTAGAATGCCAAAATAAACCAATCTTATAGCCTGCTGAATTTATTTCTGCACTGAGTTATTTCTTTTCAAAAGCTGGTTCTAACTGGCAGCAAAAGACTGCAAATAAACATTAACAGCAATGATACTTGTTTCTTGATGAGCATACCAATCAAATAAGCACAATTATTTATACCACTACTGAGAACAAAATGCACAAACATTGCCTTTAAACAGAAGTTGATTAATATTGGTCTTTACTCCCAGAAATTGATTTTCTCCACCAATTAAAAACTGTCCTGACAAATACAGTTCTAACTCTGCCCTGGAATTCATGACATTGATCTTAAGACCAGAGTCCTTTTTATTTCACCAAACCTATGGTCCTAACCCCAAAAACCTTTATATACATGTAGAATCTCCCTACTTCAATTTTCTGTTTGAGCATCTTCATAGAATGTTTTAGGCTGGAAGGGGCCTCTAGAGGTCATCTGCTCCAACCTCCCTATACAACTAGGGACATCTCTACCTAGGTCAGGTTGCTCAGAGCCCCATCAAGCCTGACCTTGAATGACTCCAGGGATGGGGCCTCCACCACCTCTCTGGACAGTCCATTCCACTGATCTATCACCCTCATGTTAAAGAACTTTCTTCTAATATCCAATATAAATCTATTCTTTCCTAGCTTAAAACCATTACTCCTTGTCCTATCATTACAAACCCTTTTGAATAGACCTTCCCCTGCCTTCCTGTAGGCCCCCTTCAGGTACTGAAAGGTCACTATAAGGTCCCCCTGGAGCCTTCTCTTCTCTAGGCTGAACAGCCCCAACTCTCTCAGCCTGTCTTCATACGAGAGATGCTCCATTTCCCTGATCATTTTGGTGGCCCTCCTCTGGACACGCTCCAATATGTCCACGTCCTTCTTGTGCTGGGAGCTCCAGAACCGGACGCAGTACTCTAGGTGTCTCACCAGGGCAGCGTAGAGGGGCAGAATCACCTCTCTTGATCTGCTGGACACAGTTCTTTTGATGCAGCCCAGGATATGACTGGCCTTCTGGGCTGCAATTGCACATTCATGTTGTCTCCTACTCTCCTTTTTAGGCAAGAAGGACTATCAACAACAATATCCTCTTCTCAAAACTTCTCCTTAAAAAGCTCTCCTCTGCTATGACACCTAAACGAGGCAACCCAATGGTGGCTTAACACCTGCTATATAAAGATCTGCTCCTCTTTCAGGAACTTTATTTGGCATTACCCTTTTCTTTTTCTCTCCCCACACTAGCATTCTTCTGATCTTCTCATTGCATCCTGATACTGCAAGTCCTCTCACCCAGTGCTAAATATGGAAACCATAAAGAAATTACAGTCTCTGCTATAATTCTAAGTTGGCTGTCCAGTGGCTACAGATCCATGCCTTACCCATGGCACACTGGCAGCAGGGGCAGGATGGAAGCAACAATGAAAAAAAATTGTTCCACCTTTATTTTCTTTGAACACAGTTAAGCACCTGCATTTAAACTTCACAGATAAAAAACAACCTTAGTTATGGTTATGTGCTAGTTAATGCTTTCAAACCTTATACATTCTGATATTTTATACTAGGTGCTATTGCTTACACATACAAAAAGAAATTCACTGCAAGCCAGAAGCACTTTATGTTGGAAAAGCTACTGAAGCGATTTGTAAAACTTGTAAAAAGTATTATTAATATCCCAGGCCTGATATTCTAATTGGTTAATGCTGACAGTTTCTTTTGCTAACAAAACTATCACTGAAGGAGTGAAAAATTCAGTGTCGATGCGCAAATTTGCGACCGGCATCTCCGATGTTGGATAGTGACCAAGACCTGCCAGTTCTGATCAAATCACTGTTAATGCTTTATACTGAAGGTACATGAGCCTTATTTAAAAACAACACAAGGATGCCAATGGACTAGGGAAAAGGAAAAGAAATGCTACAACAGGGATTGAAAGTTTACAACCTACCCCAGCTGAACCATGGCTATAACATTACTCTTAACAGGTTGCCAGCATTTATGCCACTCCAAAGGAGGAGAGTATTTTACTTAAGGCATATTTACTTGTAGGGAAGAGGTGGAGCTCTTCACTAGGTACAGACAGACCAACTTTAAAAAAAACTTATCAGAACTGTATTTCATATAGGTTTCATCAGCACCATGAACCTTGTCAAATTTAACTGACTAAACTCTCATTAGCATTTTTAAGTATGCAAATTCAAAAGAAGCAGCAGGTACAATTTTCAAGATCTGACTATCAACACTAGGTTAACAGAAAGGTCAGACACTTTCAACAAGAGGAAAATAAGTAGCAAGGCAACAATATTTCATGGCACAATTTAAGATATTTACAATTCTAGTTATACCATTGAAGATCCTTTTGTATCAAGAAGAATAACAATACCTATTTATGGAAGACTTAATAGATTAGACAGACAAACACTGACTCAAACATAACTTTTACACCTCCAAATCTTACTGCTGACCTTCTACTAGCTGGTCCAAGGAGGAAATCTTCTTGGAGCCATCAATCGTGTAGATTGTTCTCACTCCCTGGGGCAGATTCACATTGTCAGACAGAGTTCGGGTCAGATCAGCCAGGAGAGCTTCAAAGGATCTAAACCGGTCAGGGGAGATGGCATATACAATCCCTTTGAAATACCGGTCTCCATTGCGATAGAAACGAACTTTCTTGGCTTTCTTCTCAGAACTCAGGGTCTGTAGAGTACGGGTTCGGTAAAAGCTGCAGTGGGCACTGTGAGTAGGGCTGGGCAATCCATTTACCCGGGACCCCCTGCCATATCGCTGCGCTTTATCACGCTCATCAAAATGCTCCAGCTCCATATCTCTTCCAAAGGACATCTTGAAGTTCAACCTAAGTGATGCACAAGAGAAGAGAAAAAGTTTAAGAAACACACATTTTAAGAGAGCTCACTTCAAGACATCAGGTTTTATATATGGTACTTATAGAGAACTACTTTCCAGGTTGAGAAAAATGTTTGAATGCCACATTCGCTAGTTCATTTTCCAGCTCTCTTGTCATGCCATTAAACCTAGTTTATAACTTAGGCTTTTACACAGTGCAGAAATGCCACTCATGAAACCAGCTGCTAGCAATAGCAAACATTTAAAAGCGTTTGTTTCAAATTCAGTAAGAACTCTGAAAATGAGGTGACAAAGTTGAGCTACTGGAAAAAAAAAAAAAAAAAAAGAACAAATGCATCAACTTGCTACTTTTTCTCATGTATATTCAGATGTTATTTGAGTCCAGCCTACCTTCTAGACTGTTGGCCCCCACTAAACTCTTTATTCCATCTGTGATCTCAAGAAGTGCCATTTTGGAAAGGCAACCAGTTGCCAGCAAGTTAAGTAATTACGAACTTCTCAGAGGAATAGATGTCACAGGCTGGCAATGAAAATCAGAGCTACCACTTAGTGGGTCAAGCCCACTGTTAAAAAGTCCTTGTGTGCTCCAACCTTTGGTTTTCCCGCAGCCTAAGCTTTGTAATAAATTACTTCAGTCATCCTGGTGCAAATACTTTGCATACTCTGAACCAACAGAAGTGTCCAAACGTCATGAAATTAAAAAAAGATTAGAGGGAGACAGGAAACTAGTATTTTTCCATGAGCAAGCTACTTTAGGGCTCTGTAACATTTGCAAGACATATTGTTAATATCCTAGGCCTAATATTCAAATTGATAAAGGTTGACAGGTTCTTTTGCCTACAAAACTATCACTGAAGTGATAAATTCAGTGTGAATGGACAAATTTGCAATTGGTGTCTCCCACGTTTGAGAGTGACAAAACCCCGTCAGTTCTGAGCAAAATGATCCCAGTTACTCAATATAGTTCACATAAATTAATAGTTCACGTGGTCTGAAATGAAATCAAGGAGGTAGATACTTCTGTTCCTTTTTACACAAGACTAAATACTACAAATTGCACATTGTTCTTTACAAATAAACAAAAATACCCCCAAAAAAAAAAAAATTGGAATTATCAAAAGATCATTAGGTTCAAAATGTATTTCTTTTAACTTAGGAGCCACCTAGATTTCCAGTTGTCTGCAGAACAGCAAAGCACAGTAAGTTTATTTATAGCATGGATACACAGACCTAATTTAGAAGTGGTCTCTCATTGATTTCCAATTAAAAGAAAAAAAATAGCAAGCACAAGCTTGGTTTCAGCCACTTATAATTGTGTGACCGTTAAGAGAAAAAAAAAAAAAGTATATTCAGACCATCTGTAAAACAGCAAGAGGAAATACAGAAAGACTTATGGATGCTCTTTAGCTTACAGAAGTTTGTATGAAAGAGTGATTATACAGCTGGAGCCTGATGCTGCAAAGCTGCAGGGGATGTGCTCAGCAACTTAAGAGTGGTTCGCACGCTTGACTAGCACAAGCACCTAAGGCCAGCCACTGCAAGTGGGGGTCTTGGTGGAAACTAGTCACCCTGCTTTGGTTACAGCTCACAACTTATTTTGTTACACCCATACAGGATCGTGTGCTTATCTATATATGCAAGACTTATATCTGTAAATACTTTAAAGGTACTGAACAGATATATATGGTGCAGTATGTATATGTGTGTGTATATGTATATGTATATAAAAAAAAAAGACTAATCTGTTTTTCCTCTTTAGTATCCATGCACACATACACCCATACACCCTACTTCAATGAAAAGAACAAGAACATTTGCTGTGGCATTTCACTAATGCTTGTCTCATGGGTTAAACACAACATGTCCCTTAGTGGCCACAGCTTAGGATCAAGATTATATCACCAATGTTTCCATGTTAAAAAAAAATTATGTCAGTTGTTTTTACTTCATTTCTAATTCCAATGAGAACCTGTTATTCAGATTTAAACAATCCCTGAACTCACAATTCAGAAACTGTATCTCAAAAGCAATGCCTGTGCCAAGAAAAATGGATTTTTCTTAGGTCAGCCGTTTCATTGCTCAAACCACCTCAAATGCAGGCACACACACACAAAAAAAAAAAAAAACCAAGAAAAACAAGTTTATATGAAGATATACTTTTAAAAGGGATTTTCAGCTTTACCAATTTTGGATGGGGAGAGGAAGAAGTGCAAGTCACTGCCCTTTCTTCTGCACCCTTACACTTTAATCAATAATGGCTGTAATTCCCAATTACGCCCTTTAAAACAGAAATAGAGCTCCCCTTGAGCACCACAGTCCTGCTATTTACAGAAAAGCATGATCATACCACAAGGTCAGAGCAGACAAAGAAATCCGAAACAATCTGATCANCCCGACCCCCGGTTCGGGCCCCGGCGCTCACCTGCTCTCCGCAGCCTGGCGAGCACCTTCTCCCTCAGACCTGCCGGCGGGAAAGTGACGGCTCGAAACGGGATGCGGACGCAGAGCGGCGGCTCGCCCCCGCCCCCCCCCCCGCCCCCCCCGC